>OZ004710.1:9961604-10515912 GCA_963924515.1 Vespertilio murinus | reverse complement strand
TCTCTGTGAAGCTCTTTATCTGACCCTCAATTCTAAATGATAGCTTTGCTGGGTAGAATAATCTTGGTTGTAGGTCCTTGCTATTCATCATTTTAAATATTCTTGCCACTTCCTTCTGGCCTACATAGTTTCTGCTGAGAAATCAGCTAACAGTCCTATAGGCACTCCCTTATAGAAAATTCAGCTTTAATCACAGTTCTAGAAGTTTCAACTGACCTCAATGCCTAGGGTTCAGACTGGATAATAGTTGGCCTGCTTCATTATTTTCTTCAACCCATTTCTCTTTTTTTTCTTCTATTTTTTATTGGAAATTTTTCTAAATGTACTATAGAATAAAGAATACAAATGAGTGAACCCTAATGGATCTATCACATAGTTTAAATCACCATATTTTGTAATTTTTAAAGTAGGTTCTCTTGTATAATCTCTCTCACTATAGCCTTTTGAAGAATATCCTAAAAACTCCAGTATCCAGCTCCAAAAGTAAAAACATTTTTGCTTTACACTTTTAAAGGGCTCTACCAAATGTACCTTGCTTATATCAAACTGGGTTCTACTTTTTTGAAAAAGGACTAGCCCCCAGAAGTTCCATTCTAGGGATACACTGAGTGGCCAGATTATTATGATCTCTGAACACATAATAATCTAGTCACTCAATGTATATCCTATATAATAAAAGGCTAATATGAAAATTGTCCCCTCAAACAGGAGTTTGACCAGCAGGCATGCAGTCCAACTGCCCAATATCCCCTCCCCCCGACCAGGCTGGCCAGACTCCACCCATGCACGAATTCATGCATTGGGCCTCTAATATATATATTACAGATGTCCCCTTTTTATATATATACTGAGTGGCCAGATTATTATGCATTCAGAGATTATAATAATCTGGCTACTCAGTCTATACTCAAGAACATTGGATGTAAATGGTCACAAAAATACATGTACAAGAATGTTCATAGCAGCTGTATTCACAATAGTAAAAAAAAAAAAATGAAGATTACCCAATAGCCAACAGGCAAAGAATATATAACTAAATTATAGTATATTCATACAATATAACAAACTACTATCATGTTCCATGTGAGTGAATTTCACTGACACAATGCTGAATTTAAATTAACAAAAAATACATACTATATTACTCTACTTATATAAATTTCAAAAATAGGAAAAATCGACTCATATTGATAGTCTTTAGAAAAAAATGGATTAAGTTTGGGAGGGAAAATTTCTGGGAAGAAGCCTTCTGGGTGCTGAAAATACTTTTATCTGTATAGTGGTCACATAGATGAACAAATATGTAAAATTTCATTGAATTTGTACCCTTTATTGAAGTATTACATTATACTTTAATTTAAAAAGCAATTTTTTAAAAAAGGAGCAACAAGTATGCTCTGTATCAGGAAATTTTTTAGCACTTTTTTTTCGGTAAAGAGCCAGAAGGTAATTATTTTTAGATTTGAGGGTCATAGGGTCTCTGTCACAGCTATTCACCTCTGTTGAAATGTTGTGGCATAAGACAAGCCATGCATGAGAGAAGCCATGCATGATACATAAACTCGTGACCATGACTGTGTTCCAATGAAACTTTATGGACATCAGCATGTGTCATCTAATTTCCACTTGTCATAAAATATTGTTCTTTTTTGAATGTGTTTTTCCAACCATTTAAAATGTAAAAACCATTCTTGGCTCATGATACAAAAATAGGCAATGGAAAGTTGGGCATTTGGCGCTATATTTGCATTACAGGTTGCAGTGTGCCAACCTCTGCCCTAAGTGTGTGTGTGTGTGTGTGTGTGTGTGTGTGTGTGTGTGTGTAAAATATTAGAAATGTATAGATGAATATGGGAAGCAATTCTGGAAAAGCCGCAGGCCAAATATATGTGACATTCATCCATGTGTGGGAAGATAAAAGGAGTCAGTGCTCCATGCTAGTTGGTGACAATGGTCAGTCACAGGAATGTATATTGTTATTTTCTTACTAAGATTTACCATGAGAGGAATATTGCACTGGGAATGTTATCATTAGACCACTCTGTATGCATTTAACATTTTCTCCCTGCTGCGATCTTTATTTACCTGATAATTTTCCTGCACACAGTGGTGAGAGTTGTAATTTGGGGTTTCAGGAAGATGGCGCTAAACACAGGCAGCTTGTGTGTGGAATATCTAAAGTGGACTTTTCTCACTGGCTCATCTCCTAAGCAGACTTTTTATAAGCCTATTTCTTTGTGGCTTGAAGGTATTCATGACAGTGATGATGATAATAAGACTTGGCATTTATATGGCATTTTCTCTTTTTAAAGTGCTTTTCTCTAAAAAAACAAACAAACAAAAAACTTAAGGATATGTTTTAAGTCCATCTTCTTTTCAACACAGTAGGAGATATAATTTTTACTAACTCCAGAGAATTACAGTAGCCTTTTTGAAAACATGTACTTAGATTGGTCACAGACGATCTGTAAACAACATTTTTCTTCAAAAACTGTGAAGTTCACCTTTTAAATTCTGTCTTTTCTGTTCTTCTGTTGTGCAAATTGCAGCTAAGTATATAATTGAAGCTTTATTCATCTAACCCAACAGCCTCATTGTGTAACTTGAATTACATAAATAGTTACATTAACAAAAATATTGTGTACCTGCTTAATCGGGATCATTATTTTACCGTGCTGCCAAAAATCTATTTAGTTCATATATAATAAGCACTAAGGGGGGGAGGAAGAATTAGACCTTCCTCAGAGAGCTCACAGCCCTGAGGGAGAGACAGATTTGGAGGCTAGGTCCCAACTTTGTCCTTTATAGTTGTCTCCCATAATGCACATAGGTGCTCGCTGCTCAAAAATAGGGCCTGTTCCAAGAATCCCCTGGGATGGTGCCTTGTTTTCTTGAAGTGGACTTGCCCTCTGCCTGGCACCAAATCCCTGCCACTGTCTTCTTCTGGCCTTTTGGTTCTAACCACCTGCTTATATTTGACCTCACTGGCTTACTAGATTCAACTTCTGATTTAACTCAACTATGCGCCTGCCATGGTTTCAGCTCTGGGAATAGCATTGCTGCATTCATTCTCAACACAAAAGACTATGATAGCCTGGCTGTCTGGCCTGGGGAGAAGGTTTTGAACATACACCGCAAGTAGGGATAATACAACTCAGTTGACAACTCAGGGGGAATAAGCCAAACTTCCCTTGTGGATATTGGTCATTGTCCCAACTTAATGGCTTTCTCGGTGAATAAATGTCTTCATCCAAAATAGAGAAACTATAGCCAATAGTCATGATTTTTGGCCTCTGTTTCCAGATTCAAACAGATAGGAAGTGATTTTTCCTGTGCATACATAAGCAAGTAGAGTTCCAAATCTTGTAGTCTATAGTTTGCTGTTCCATTGATAACTTCATCAATTGCTACATTAACGTTTTGAAATCTGATGCCCTTAAGTTTTGAGTAAATGCCTATTCTCATCCTTCAAGCTCAGGAAGTCTCCCACAAGTGAAAAGCTGTGTTTCCTTCCATAGACACAGCCTACTTTTGATTAAGCTGAAAGGAGTAGCCGACCCAGCGAATAGAGCATCCAAAAGGATAATAGCAATGACGTGTTCCTTTTGTGGGACTACATCAATTCAAGCAGGAAAATCAATGCACCTGGGGGAGAGAGTCTACTATGCCAGCATCATTAATGCTCAGGAGGCAACAGAAATCACAGGGAGAAAAAATCCACTCAATTTTGGCCGTGTTAAAGAAACAACGGGAGAGGTGGCTTATCCTGCCCTCAGACACTAAAAAGATAATGTCCATTTGAGAGGCATAGCCAGGTTTACTGTAGCTATTGAAAGGAGAGCCGTGTATTTAAAGTACTGTGGGATTTTTTAAAATCTTTGCCATCTTTGTTTTTATCACACTTTCTTTGGAAAGAAGGCTAGCTAGTGATGTTTCCCTTGCTTTCCTGGTAACAAAGCTTGAGAGATGGTGAGCTCTTGAAAGAGAAAGTTGTGTCATTGAAGCCAGAAATAGACCTTGTTGAAGTGAAGAGTTTCACTTAGCTACCTTGTCTACTGAGCTGTGCAATTTCTATTACAACAAATCCTTGACTTTGAAGGTATTCTTTTTGTTAAAACCACTAAACAAAACTAGCTTGAAAGCAAAAAATCCCTCTCTGGTCTCTCTGTGTTAAATGTAAATCCAGAGAAAGCTTAGAAGAATTATGGAGGCTAATTCAGCCTTCCTCAGTAGTGTATAAAGTCCTCCAAGAGAAGAGAACTCCTTTTTATAGTTCCCCTTATATAGTCAGCTATATTAGTCAGCTACTCTATATAATAAGATGTAATATGCAAATGGTCATTACTCCGTGATAACGACCAACTGCATAAGGACCGGATCACAGATCAGCAGGAGGGTGAGGCAGTGAGCTACAAGTGGGCAGCAGAGAGCTACAGGAGGGATCAGGGCAGCAAGCTTTGAAGAGGAGGGGGTGTAAGGGGGGGAGGAGCTACAGGAGGGTGGGCCAGCAGACTGAGAGCAACTAGAGGGCGGCAGCGAGCTACTGGCGTGCTACTGGTGTACAGATTTGTGAGCAGGGCTACTAGTGCTATAATAATGGTAACAAATTGACCTAAAATTTTGTGTCTTAAGACAAACATGCAGATTGGCTACACCTCCAACTGGGCTAGGATGGACTCCAGGCTCAAGGTTTTAGTCTCTAGATTGCATTGAGTTCTCTTTCCACAGGTCTCCACCCTCTCCTTGGACCAGTGGCTACCCAGAGTAGATTGTTCTCATGGTCATCACAAGAAAGCAAGAGGCTAAAATCAGTCATGCAATCACATTTAAAGCCTGTGCTTATGTCACACTTCATTGACTAAAACTAGTAACGTAGCTTAGCCCAAATCCAAGAGGTGAATACATACACTCAGCTCACCACAAAGCCAGGGCAAGTAGGTGGCTGTACAAAGAAGGAAATGAAGAAGGATCACCCCTTGGTGTTGGTTTCCAGGACCACCTGTAGATACCTGATGCTCAAATCCTTTAGACATCCATATCTGCGGGTTCTGCATCTGTGGATATTTAGGGCCAACTGTATTATGATCGGTGCCTGTCATTACCTGCCAAATGGGAATAGGGAGTGATTCCCTTTTGCTTATTTAGGGGGAAATATCTAGTTGCTCGCCTGACCAGCCTCATTCCATCTTTTAAGGTCAATGGGGGTTGACTGCTTTCATGGATCTTCATACCATTCACCTAAGTTAGAGGGAACCTTTTCTTCTGTGTCTTCTAAAAAGCCCAGAGCTGTGCTGTCTGACATGGTAGCCACTAGCCATTTGTAGCTATCTGAATTTATGCTCATTGAAACAAGCCTGTCAGAGAAAGACAACTAGCATAGGATTTCACACATATGTGGAATCTAATGGACAAAAATGAACTAACAAGCAAAACAGTAACAGACTCAGAGAGCAGGCAGACAGCTGTTGGAGTGGGGGGGGGTAGAGAGGGAGGTAGAGAGATTGGACAAAAAAGAAAAATCACATGGACAACAGTGTGGTGATTGCTGTGGGGAGGAAAGTAGGGGAGGTGGGGGAGAGTAAGGGGGATAAATGGTGATGGACAGACACTTGACTTGGGGTGGTGAGCACACAATCCAGTGTATAGATGATGTGGAATGGAATTGTGTACCTGAAACCAATATAATTTTGCTAATCAGTGTAACCCCAATAAATTCAATAAAAAGGGAAAATACTTATAAAAATAAAGTTCATTTAAAATTAAATAAAATTTAAATTTGAGCTTCTCAATGATACTAACCACATTTAAAGAACTCAGTAGTCATGTGTGGCTGTGGCAACCACACAGTGCAGCTCTGTCTTATTACCCCAGTAACTCCCTTCCTAGCACAATCAGTCTAAAATCATCTATGTATTTGTAACCCTGTTCACTTTCTCTTCTTGTGGTAGACTAAATATGGACCCCTTAGATATATACACACATACTAATTCCCAGAACTTGTAAATGTTACTTTATGTGAAAAAAAGGAACTTTGCAGATGTGACTAAGAATCTTGAGTTGGAGAGATTATGGGTCCACCTAGATAACCCACAATAATCACAAAGATCCCTATAAGAAGGAGGCAGAAGGCTCAGAGTCGGACAGAAGGTTATGTGATAATGGATACTAGAAGCAGAGAGACAGAAAGAGATTTGAAGATTAACAATTCCTGGCTATGAAGTTAGAAAGGGACATAAGTCATAGCATGTAGGAAGCTTCTAGAAAGGGCAAGGAAACAGATTCTTACCTGGAGCCTCAGAAGGGACGTAGCCCTGTGAATCCATTTTAGACCTCTGACCTTCAAAACTGAGAGAATAAGTTTGTAGTCATTTGATCCAGCAGCATTGAGAAAATAATCATCCCCATTAACATGTAAGATCTATGCGGGAGTGCCCTTGTCTGTTTCAATCATTATTAAATCTACAGCACAAAACACAGCACCTCTCAAAGAGAGCAGGTTCACCTAATTATTTGAGAATTAATGAGTGTATGAATAAAAAGCTAACAAACTTCAAAAGGTCCTTCTACCCTAACCGGTTTGGCTCAGTAGATAGTCAGCTTGTGGACTGAAGAGTCCCAGGTTCGATTCCAGTACCTTGGTTTGGGTACATCCCCAGTGGGGGGTGTGCAGGAGACAACTGATTGACATTTCTCTCTCATCGATGTTTAATCACATGCCACATATCCACATTCCTCACTACTGGAGGTCATCGTCTTTTGCATGTTATTTCCAGAAAATCACTAGTGGGAGACATGAGATTAAAAATATAGAATACCGGCCGAAACTTGTTTGGCTCAGTGGTGGAGCGTCGGTCTGCGGACTGAAGGGTCCCAGGTTCCATTCCGGTCAAGGGCATGTACCTTGGTTGCGGTCACATCCCCGGTGGGGGGTGTGCAAGAGGCAGCTGGTTGATGCTTCTCTCTCATCGACGTTTCTAGCTCTCTATCTCTCTCCCTTCCTCTCTGTAAAATATCAATAAAATATATTTTAAAAAATAAAAAATATAGAATACCAAAAGAGCAGCCACCAAAATTAATTTATCAGTTAAGCCAGTAGCAGAACAAAAAATAGTGAAGATTTCAAAACACAGGGAAGGAAGGAGGGAAAAAGGAAGAGGGAGTCCGGATGAGCAGACCAAATGCTTTGTGATAGGCGCATCAATAACAATAAGCATGTGTCATGCACTTTGCAGCTGCAGTTCACCTTCATATATTTGTTCTCATTTAAACCTGGAGGCCTCTTCTGAAGTGAGCAGGCAGCTCTTAGGCAGTACAGAAACTGAAGCTCCGAGATGCTGACTGTCACGCTCTTGGGCCTGCAGCTAGAAAGTAGCTCATATTCAAATCTCGTGACTGCATACCCAGTTTTCTTGATGCCACGCTTGAAGTGACATCATGCGCAGAAGAATTGTGAAAGCGCTGGGAAAACCTACCATTGCTGTTTCAAATTTAATTTCGCATTTTCCGGCTCAGTTTGAGGCAAGGTTATCTGGCAACGTTCACGTGTAAAAGGCCTGCACAGAGAAGCAGGCCTCGCACAGAATGGCTGAGATCCCAGCCCGGCCCTGTCCCGAGAATGAAATACTTGCACATTCCAGAGCTCAGAGACGCAGCCTGCATCGCAGAGCAGCCTGCCTGCGGTGGGATGTTAGGAAGCAAAGACGCGTGATTGTTTTCAACAAAATATGAAGTTCAGGCCAGATATTTAGCTAATAAAAATAAATGGCTATAGGTTATGTGGTTATGGAAGTTACTACATTGTAGCCTTGCTTTCGCTTCTTAGCCTAAGAAGCCCATGATATTTATTATATTTATTATCTTGGCCTTTAAGTAAAAGTTTGCCAATCCCTTTCCTAGATGAAAAGTGAACCATGGGCACTTGCTGTTTTTCCTTCAGCCCTACCAGAGAAATGAAAAATAAAGGCTCCTATCAGTCCCCGCTCTATGATTTTCTATAGGTTTCTTTATGACTCAGCTCCTTCGGCTTCCTACAGAAAAAGCTTTGAACCGCTCTATGTGCTGGGGGGTTGGGGGGGGGGGGGATGGCGGCAAGGAAGTATTTGGGATTTTTATGGCCGTGTAATGAATCATCACAAATTTAGTTTCATAAGACAATAGTCATTTTTGTCATTATCATCATCTCATAGTGATGGAGAGTGATTGGGCTAAGCGAGGTGATCCTTACTTAGGAGTCTCTCAGTCTGATGATATTTGGGGCTAAATCTGTATCAAAAGCATCCTCTGAGCTGAAACTGGTTTGACTCAGTGGATAGAGCATCCATCTACGGACTACAAAGGTCCCAGGTTCGATTCAGGTCAAGGGCATGTACTTTGGTTGTGGACACATCCCCAGTAGGGGGGGTGCAGGAGGCAGCTGATCAATTATTCTCTATCATCGATGTTTCTAACTCTCTATCCCTCTCCCTTCCTCTCTGTAAAAAAATCAATAAAATATATATATTTTTAAAAAGCATCCTCTGAGATGTCTGGTACCTAAACTGGAAGACTTGAACAGCTCAGGAACAGAATCCCTGGGACATCTCTGTCTCTGTGTGCTCTCTCCAGCATGGTGTCTTCAGCTTAGCTATGCTTCTTTTGTGGTTTCTCCATGTTTTAAAGATACAAGTTGAGAGAGAGCATGCCAGGTAGAAATTGTAGTGCCTTTTGGCCTATAACCTAGCCTTGATAGTCATATTGTATTATTGTGTTCATTTTCTTTTTTTTTCATATTTTTTCTTTACTTGTAAACTATGTGTGTAAACATTTTTTCCTTTTTTATTGTCTAAAATTTTACATATGTCTCCTTTTTCCCTGCTTGACTCTCCCTGCCAGCCATTCCCACCCCGGGCAAGCCCCCACCGCCCCAGTGTCTGTGTCCATTGGTTATGCTAATATGCATGCATACAAGTCCTTTGTTGCTCTCTAACCCTCCCATCTCCCTGCCATTTGTCTCTGGATCTATTTTTGTTCATCCAATCATGTTGATTATATCCCACAAATGCGTGAGATCATGTGATATTTATCGTTCTCCGACTGGCTTAATTCGCTTAGCATAATGCTCTCCAGTTCCATCCATGCTGTGCAAATGGTAGGAGTTCCTTTTTACAGCAGTGTAGTATTCCATTGTGTAGATGCACCACAGGTTTTTAATCCAGTCATCTGCTGCTGGACACTTACCCGTGTTTCCCCGAAAATAAGACATCATCCGAACATAAGACCTACTTAATGGAAGCATATTACATCCCCTGAACATAAGATCTAGCGCATCTTTGGGAACAAAAATTAATATAAGACACTGTCTTATTTTCGAGGAAACAGGGTAGGTTGTTTCAAATCACTATGATGAATAGTGCTGCTATGAACATAGGGGTGCATATATAATTTCTGATTGGTGGTTCTGGTTTCTTGGGATATAGTCCTAGAAGTGGGATTACTGGGTCATTTTCTGTTACTACCATATCAAATGTAGTGGATTAACAACACAAGTTTATTATTTTGCTTTTTTGTAGGTCAAGTGTCCAGACATGCATGGCTGGTTCTTCTGTCCCCAGACCCACCAACAATGTATGAGAGTTCAAATTTCTCCAAATCCTCACCAACACAGGTATGTTCTGGTTTTTCTTCATTGTTATTATAGCAATCCTCATGGTTGTGAAGTGGTATCGCATTGTAGTTCAGACTAATGACTAATAATGTTGAGCATCTTTTTATGTGCTTGTTTGCTATCTGTATGTCATTGGGGGAGGCCTATTTGAGTCCTCTGTTATTTTTTAATTGGGTTATTTAACTTTTATTGTTGAGTTATAAGATTTTTTTGTATATATATTCTTGATCCTGGATACTTAGCAGATAAATTTCTTGCAAATATTTTCTCTCACTCTATGGGTTGTCTTTTGCTTTCTTCTCTTCCAGTTTTATGGAGATATATTTGACATATAACATCATGTAAGTTTAAGGTGTACAATGTGATTATTTGATATATGTATACATTTCAAATTTATCACCACAGTAGTCAGTTAACACATCTATCACCTCACATAGTTCCCATTTTTGTGATAAAAACTTTTAAGATTTACTTTTAGCAACTCTCAAGTCTAAAGCACAGTATTCTTAAGTGTAGTCATCATACTGTACATTATATAGCAGAACTCATTTATCTTATAACTGGAAGTTTATACTCTTGGACCATTTTATCACATTTTCTTTATGTATTCATCTGTTGATGGACACTTAGATTGTTTCCATACCTTGGCTACTATAAATAATGTTACAGTGAGCACAGGAATGCAGATATATCTTCATTATAGTGAATTTTATTCCTTTGGATACACACCCAGAAGTAGAATTGCTGGATAATATGATAATTCTATTTTTTTAAGTAACCATCTTACAGTTCCCATAGTAGCTGTCCCAATTTACAATCCCACCAACAGTCTCCTCTTCACATCCTCATGCGCATTTGTTTTCTCTTTTTTATAATAGCCATTCTGAAGCATGTGACCTTACAGCTTATTGTGGTTCTGATTTGCATTTCCCTGATTAGTGATGTTGAACAACTTTTCATGTATTATTGGCCATTTGAATGTCTTCTTTGGAAAAAAAAATGTCTATTCCGGTCCATTGCCCATTTTAACTGGATTATTTAGTTTATTTGATGATGAGTTGTGTTTTTTATATGTTTTTAATATTCACCTCTTTTCAGACAGAAGGTTTGCAAATTATTCTCTCCCATTCCATAGGCTGACTTTTCCTTGTACTTCTTTCTTTTAATGTGCAGAAGCTTTTTAGTTCGATGTAGGCCTACTTGTTTACTTTGTTGCTTGTGTTTTATGTGTTCTATCTAAAACTTGATTGCCAAGACCAACGTCAAGGAGCTTTCTCCCCATATGTTTGTGGTTTCACACTTTACTTAATCAATTTTGAGTTCGTTTTTGTGAGTGGTCTAAGATAGAAGTCCAGTTTCATTATTTTGTATGCGCATATCCAGTTCTTGGTTCCCATGTCAAATATTAGTTGACCATGTAAGCATGGATTTATGGGCTCTCAATTATATTGCTTTGATCGATGTGTCTTTTTTATGCTAATACCATACTGTTTTGATTACTATATATGAGTAATATAGTTTAAAATCAGGAAGTGTAATGCCTCCAGCTTTCTTCTTTCTCAAAATTGCTTTGGCCATTCAAGATCTTTTGTGGTTCCATGCAAATCTTGGGATTTTTTTTCTATTTCTGTAAATATGCCATTGGAACATTTATAAGACTTGCATTGAATCTATAGATGCTTTGACTAGTATGGGCATTTTAACAATACTAATTATTTTTATCTATGAAGAGAAGATATCTTTTACATTTTTTTCTCCATGTATTATTTCAGAATATAGATCTTTTACCTCCTTGGTTAAATTTATTCCTATGTATTTTATTATTTTGATGCCTTTTCACTTTCTTAATCATCTCCTTTGAAGAACAAAAGCTTTTAATGTCAATGAAGTTCAAATTGATTATTTTTCCTTTGGTTGCTTGAGTTTGGATGTCATATCTAAGAAATGGTTGCCTAATCTAAGGTCATGAAAATTGTGTTTTCTTCTAAATATTTTTGAAGTTTTAGTTCTTATATTTAAGTCTGTGATCCATCTGAGTTAATTTTTATGTGGTATGAAGTAGGTATATAACTTCATTATTTTGCCTGTAGATATCCAGTTATTCCATCACCATTTGTTGAAAAGACTATTCTTTCCCCCATTGAATGGTGTTGGTGCCTTTGTCAAAAATCAACCCCCAACATCCTGGACAATGTGGCTCAGTTGGTTGTAGCATCATTCCATACACCAAAAAGTGGCAGGTTCAATTCTCTGTCAGTGCACATGCCCAGGTTGCAGGTTCAATCCCTGCTTGGGACATATATGAGAGAACACACATAAATCAATGTTTCTTCCCCACCACCCCCCAACTTCCTCTCTAAAACCAATGAAAACCATATCCTCAGGTGAAGTTAAAAAAAAAATTGGCCCTAAATGTATAGTTCTATTTTTGGATTCCATTGATTTATGTCTATCCTTTTGTCAGAACTGTACTGTCTTTATCTTAGGTTTGTAGTAAGATTTGAAATTGGGAGTTTTCCAATATTATTTTCTTTGAAATTTGTTTTTAGCTTATCTATGTCTCTTATATTTCACTATAAATTTCAGGATCATCTTCCCAATTTCTGGGGAAAAAAATGGCAGTTGGAATTTTAATAGGTATTGAATATGTAACTCAATCTGGGTAATGTTCCCATCTGAAAAACATGAAATCTTCCATTCCATGAAATTAATAAGCCCATTTAAGGAGATGCTGCAGAATTATATATTTAGGTCTCCAGCAGAATCTTGACTATAATCACAAATCAGAATCCTTTTTTCATAGCTACCTCCATATCCTGTCAGTTGCTGTAACTGTAGAAGGATTTTATAGTTTAGTGCAGTGGTCGGCAAACTCAGTCAACAGAGCGGCAAACCGTGGCTCAAGAGCTGCATGTGGCTCGCAAGACGCAGTTTGCTGACCACTGGTTTAGTGGCTGCTTCATTAGTGGAGTAACATAAAATTTAAAACTAATTCTGATATATTGGTGGTGCAAATGCAATATAGAGCAACCACTATGAAGGAGAATTTGGTGATTCCCATAAAATTTACAAGATACCATAGGAGATTTTTACCTACCCAGTCCAGGACAGCAAGCTTATTGTGTGTCTCCCTTTTCCCCATCCTTTAACTTAGGATGTAGTCTTTCAAGAGTCTCAACTTTATGCATGTGTATTTTACTCAACTGCTATGACATAAAAGCCTACAGCCTTGTCTCCTATCCCCAAGAAGGCACTAAAACCCAATTTGCTAGGTTCCTAAGACCAGCATCCATCTCATTTTCATCTAGGCACCTTCAGCCTTAGTTCAGGTATTTAAATTCTGATTTTGAGTTTTCTTTTGGATTTTTTCCTCTTGAGATTTCCCCTCATTTGTTACAAAGTCAACTATCTATTTCATAAAGATATTGCCTCCCTCCTTTTCAACATTTCTAAGTGCTTTATAGCAGGATTTTTTATAGTTATGTAGTACAACAAAAAATGCCTACAGTCTTCTTAAATATAAGCATATAGTTTTATATTTATAATAAATAAATCTGACAAATTTTAGCTTCCCTGTTATTTTTTATTCTCCCCTCACTTTTTTTGAAAGTCACATACAGATCTTACTTTTGTTCACCCCAACAAATTCTGAAGGTGGTCTCTTGCCTACTTAACAATGAGGTCATCAACTTGGCTAAGTGTATTGTTGTGGAGTTTTTTCCATGGACTCTGAGATTAATTTTTTTATACATGAGTGTATTTTAACTGGAAAGACAGGGGTTTTCTCCCAAAATCTGATTACATTAACAAATTGGATTAAAGACATGTTAAAGGTTTCAATTAAAAACTTAATAGAAGTTCTTCTGTTTTAAGTTCCTTTATCAGGTGGTTTTCGAAGAAATATATGACTACAGGCAAATGAAAGACATGTAAAGAAGAGCAATGTCTCCAAGACAAATCTTATCTATTTTACGTCAAACTGGTCAATCAGAGAACATGAAATTGAGCTTAACAGAGTTGCAAATGCTTAAGAAGCTGTCTTTAGCTCCTTACTGAGCACCTCAGCTTTTGATCATCCTCATAAAAATTCATAACTAAGCTTAGATGTAGTAAAAACAATAATTCAAGTAGAAAATATGACACTTGATTCTATTTTTAGGGCCCCGTGATAAGCACAAATTTCTAGTCTGTCAAACTGAGCAGGCAGTTTTTAGAATTATTTTTTAATGTCATCTTAAAAAATAACGTCTTCAACATGAAAATGAGAATGAGGAAGCAAAGGATGTCAGTCAGGAAGCAGCATCATGAATAAAGACATTGCTAGGCATTCACCAATGTTGGCAGTTCTTTGCCTTCGAGCCAAAATTACCTTCAAAAATAGGAGACAAATCTGTAAAATTACCCAGAAGACAAATGAAAACTCAATAAATATTTCATCTCATATTCTAATTTTATCAGAAATTGGTTGTAGCTTTGTGCATGTCTTATACATTGTCAACTAAGTATAAATGATTCAGTAGTCTTTGGCTAGAACAAAAGGTAATACAGATTTATTTAGGGTCTTAGGGTTCACAAACCATAAAACAATTGGGCAATACCTAGAGTGTTCAAAGAAAAGAAAAGTTGAGGGTTCTTAAAATAAAAATTACATTCTTGGAAGAATCAGTTCTGTATTCTTAGCCTCTGGATTGGTTCGAGATGATGTTGCTCTAAATCACTGATAGTCTGGATACTCTAACATTCTTTCCTTCGTCTATCTGGAGGTTTGGTGTATAGCCAGGATTGGCTGCAGGGCTAGAAAGTTAAAAAGTTTTAGTTACCAGGCTAGTTAAGTCTAGAAAAAAATTGTTTCCTCATACCTTAACCTACTTGATTTTAGTAACTTAGCAGCTTGACTATAGTGACTAAATTTTATTTCTCTTTTTCTATTCCTCAATATCAATTCAGTAAGTGAACACTAATCAGTTGAATGAAGACAGTGCTATGATAGCAGTATGATTATAGCCCCCAGAAATTTATTTAACATTCATGTGTCCCCAACCTACCATATAACTGTCTATTGCTGGCAAGAGTTGCTGTCCAAATATTACTTGTGAAGAAATATATTTATACAGTTTCATTAAAAATATTTTAAACCACAGCATATACAATAATAAAAGGAATATCTTACATAAATTATGGTACACCCACAAGACAAAGGACTATGTTGCCATTAAACTTATATGCAGAGAAGAAGGAAATGTGCTTTTATAGTTTTAGGTAAAAATGCAGAGAAGTTACTCAGTTTTCCTGCATCTCTCCCATGATTCTAGGAGGTATCCAAGTCAAGAAAGTTTTGTTTTATCCTCTTAATATTTTTATTAGATGGGAGCCCCAGTCAAGAACCTAGAACAGTAGAGGGAAACTTATTTTTCCTCCCCTACAGTTTAGTGACTTACTGAGACACCATGCTCCCTTCGTCTCCAGCAGATGGGATCCTTGAAAACTGGCAGAAGCTGGTGAAGGGTAAGATTTCTTACCTTAATCAGCTCTCCTGGATTTCTATGTAATCCAGTCAAGAGAGGAAGGTAAAAAAAAAATCACCTTCTTCCTTTTTTTCCAAATTCAGATTGCAGGGAGACAATATTTTCATGAACTAACTCCTTAGGTATAGTTTGGAGTGCTGGCAGGCACCATTGCTCCTTTGTTGAGCCCCTCTTCCACCCAGGTGGTCAGCTCTGGTGGGTGCCAAATCTGTGCTTTCTATTAACCTGGCTAACACCATTCACCTAGTCCTGGTGACTGAGACACTGACCCACCTAACTTGCTAGCACTGCCTGAGCCCCTTCCAGTGTCTCCCCCACCCAAGTGGCCTGCCTGGGCTTGTGCTGCAGACCTTTGTAAAATCTCATCTAGTTCCACAAACCCTAACAAGTAGCAGAAAGCCTCAGAATGCCTTGTTGCTCTTGCTAAGTGGCCCCAAGCACAAATGGTGACCGGTCTCAACTTGAATTGTAGCTCCCATTAGGTGGGCCGAGCCTGGCATAAGCAGCAACGAGACTTGATCTGGAACATTGCAGCACCAAGTCTTAAATCTGCATATCCAACTAGTGTCCATTGATAGGTGAATGGGTAAAGAAGATGTGGTAAATATATAAATGGAATATGACTCAGCCATAAAAGAATATAATCTTGTCATTTGTGACAGCACGAATGGGTCTAGATCAGTGGCTCTCAACCTTCCTAATGCCTCGACCCTTTAATACAGTTCCTCATGTTGTGGTGACCCCCAACCATAACATTGTTTTCATTGCTACTTCATAACTTTCATAACTGTAATTGTGCTACTGTTATGAATCTTAATGTAAATATTTGTTTTCCAATGCCGTAGGCTCTACAGCAGTGGTCCTCAATATGTGGGTCACGACCCACAGGTTGAGAGCCACTAACAGAGTCACCTAAGACCATCGGAAAACACAGATATTTACATTATGATTCATAACAGTAGCAAAATTACAGTTATGAAGTAGCAACGAAAATAATTTTATGGCTGGGGGTCACCACGGCATGAGGAATTGTATTAAAGGGTCGAGGCATTAGGAAGATTGAGAACCACTGGCCTAGAGGTTATTATGCTAAGTGAAATGTCAGACAGAGAAAGACAAATACCATATGATTTCACTTATACATGGAATCGAGAGAACAAATACAAGATCACCAGATAAGAGTAGGATTGGTGGGAAGGGTGAAAAAGGTGAAATGGATTAAGAAGCATAAATGTCCAGATATAATAGTCATGGGGATGTAAAGTACAGCATAGGAAATAGTAACTAATACTGTAATAACTATGTATATGTCATATGTCATATGTGTACCAGACTTATTGGGATGATCACTTCATAAGGTATATAAATGTCTAATCGCTATGATGTACACCTGAAACTAATAAAATATTGTGTGTCAACTATAATTAAAAAATTAAAAAATGAAATCTACTAGGAAGGTCAAAGGCAAAAGTTGCAAATTCTAATACAACCATAAAAAATATGTCACAGAAATTGCCAAAACCGGTTTGGCTCAGTGGTAGAGCATTGGTCTGAGGACTGAAAGGTCCCGGGTTCGATTCTGGTCAAGGGCATGTACATTGGTTGCGGGCACATCCCCAGTGTAGGGGGTGTGCAAGAGGCAGCTGGTTGAAGTTTCTCTCTCATCGACGTTTCTAGCTCTCTTCCTTCCTCTCTGTAAAATATCAATAAAATATTAAAAAAATATGTCACGGAAATAACCAAATTTCCTTGTCAATAATTATCTCTCACTGGATCTATAACCAGGCCATAGGGAAGCCTTATGTCCTTACAGTTATTATTTTACTCTGATGCTTATGCAAAAGTGCTTCATCTTAAGAGACTTTTCTCTTGGAAAGTATTCTGACAAGTCATTATTAATTAAATGTGACTGAATGAACTGATGAGTATAATTATAAAAATGTTGTGCCATTTTCTTTAAAGCATGTTGGTTAATATTTTGTTTTTCTGGATTGAAGGCAGTCTTTTCTCTTGAGCTATCTATGACTTATAGCAACGTGGTAAATTATAATTTTGTGAACAAAAACAAAACATTTACTTTTTCTCCCTACCTCCCTACTTGATCCTGTCAGGATTTGGAAACTGTTAATAAGTATTCTTATTTTCGTGGCAATATTATCTTTTAAACGTTTCAATTACTTTTTAAATTCAATATTATTTTGTATTAGTTTTAGGTGTATAGCATAGTGGTTCGGCAATTCTATTCTTTACAAGTACCCACCTGGCAACATATATGGTTATAACAATTTATTTGGATAAATTAAATAAGAATGGTGACAGAACATCATTGGAAACACTGGTTAAATTATCAAGGCTTTGACTGGAATTTCATATTTGAGAATTATGTGCATAGACTCAGAAATGACCAGACAGCTTTATGGAACTAAAGTTGACTTTATGGAGACAATTAAGCCCCCCCTCAGAAAAGCCATGGGGTACTGGGCTTACAGGGTTCCCAGCAGCCTATCCAGAGAAGGAAGTTCACTTCCTGGCAGACAGAGGAACCTCAGAATATTTGGGGGATCCTAAAAAGAGAGGAATTTACCCAAATCTGTGTTTATTACAGGCTAACTCTGAGGGCAATTCCTCGGCTTAGCTTCCTGGCCTTGAGTGGCTTTTACAAGTTCAAAGTGAGATTCTTTATGAAAAAATAGTCTATGTGATCAATCACTATTCTTGCTTCACTTATGTAAATAACTAGGCTATGGTTCTTGAGACTAGACTTCTTTTGAAAAAAAATAGTCTTGCTATGATTATCTCTGAGAAAATTGGGGGGGGGTGACTATAAGGGGAAATAGGTTTCAGTAGAAACTATAATATGCATTTGTGGTGGGAAATGTTTCTTATCATTTTGCTCTACCTTTGCCAGAAAGTCAGGTGGCATGGAATGAATAGGACAATTTCATTATGATTTGAGGTTCCTAAACAAATCTACTTGAAACTTAAGCTTGAACCAACCAAACATCTAGGGAGAGCCTACAGAAAATGAATTCATTTTGCATCTAAACTTCAAGCACATAAAGTCATAAAATTGAATATCTCCTTTGCCCATTTAGGAAACCCCTGTAAGGAATTAAAAAGGGAAACAATGGACCTTCTCCATCACTGAGCAGAATATGCTTTATCTCTTTAGATGATTTGAATTGGAGAAATGGTACATTGCAGATGATTGTATCATTTTGTATTCCCAAAATGTGTCTCCATCGAGTTTACACAAATTGAATAAACTCTTGGTGAAAAATGGTCTGTCTATAATGATTGGTCATCACTGCACTACTTTGTGTTACAATGTCATGTTCACCGTTATGTCATTTGTGGCTAGCACAGGACCTGGCATAAAAAAAGCCTCCAATAAATATATGGGAAAGAAATTGAATTTTTAAGAAGTTAGCCTGGAGACACAAAAATGGGGATAGACTGCATTAACACAAATCATGAGTGAGAAGAACAAAGGAAACCAATCCAAACCTTCTATAGAAAAGTTATCAAGTATAATTGGTAAAGTATTGCCAATGGCACCAGGTGCTGGTAAGCCATTTAATTTTCTTAGTTCCCTTATTTGAAAAATGAGAATGTTCTAGGTCTACAGTGCTGTAATTCTTTCTGGGTTTCTTCTTCTACACCTCTCAGCTTTGCTTATGGGCCAATACTTATTTGAGACAACTGATATGTTTTCTTTGTCAGTTTCCTCTCCTAGGCTCAAGCCACTACACTGGCTTTCTTGAAGATCTCTTCTTATTCTATTTTAACTGTCCTTTGCATATCCTAGTTAGGGTTATAATCATCCTAGTTAGGTTATAATACAGCCTCAAGTAGGCTACATACATTTTTTCCCTTGTATGCCATATTTTAGCTTCTCTTCCTAGCAATGAAACTATCTTGCAAGTTAGCTTCCCAAGACTGACCAAAGTCTGTGATATCTATATAATAAAAGCCTAAGCGACCGTTTTGGCCCAATGACCAGTCGCTATGATGTGCACTGACCACCAGAGGGCAGATGCTCAATGCAGGAGCTGCCCCTGGTAGTCAGACTGCTCCCACAGGGGGAGCGCTGCTTAGCCAGAAGCCAGGCTAAGGAGCAGTGAGTCAAGTGGTTAGGACCAGATAGAAGACAGGAGGTAAGGAGCGAGGGGTCCCAGACTGCAAGAGGGATGTCCAGTGGACTGTGAGAGGGTACAGCCTAGGCTGAGGTATCTCTCCCCTCTCTCCAATGCATGAATTATTTTGTGCACTGGGCCTCTAGTATACTAGTAAAATAAAGCCTCAGAGAATTTTAATTCCTATCATTGGCCTTACCACCATGGTGTTTTAACAACTCACAAGCCTTGGAAAATCTCGATTACTAGCTTAAACAAATAAACTCTAATGTAGCCTTTAAGATGACAGCATCTTCTCAAGCCTCAAGATATAAATAGAAGAAAAGTATCACCTTACTTGTGACTAATCTAGTGCCTGACATGTACAAGCATATATTACCTTCCAAAACAAAATGCTTAGTGTAGCATACATCTACTATTTCTATTTTCTTATCCATGAAGAGGTTTTCCCTCTCATTTTCCTTACATGGTCATACAAATTTAGATACAGCATGAAAGAACTAACTTTCTGACTACAACCATAAGATATATAGGAGCAGAGTAGAATACAGCATATGGAAATATAAATTTTGTGTGAATAAGAAATTATATATGATTCCAACTCTAAGGGTTAGGTTTGTTCAGAGATATGATGACATGGAAATATTTTACCAGAAAGTAGAGACAAGAAGATGAGTGGAATCAAATACCAGTTAACTAAAATGTTTCTGGAATGAGATTTACCAAATAATTTATATTCCTGGTTAACAGTAACTAGACTTTGTACATTTTTAAAGAGTTCATATGTTATTTATTTGATCCTCACAAATACTCAGGAAAGTAAATCATATGTAACTATTATCTCAATTTCTCAAATGAAAAAACAAAGGCTTAGAGAGATGCAGTTACTTAGCAAAGATTATACAAACAGGAAATGATAAATCTTCTAACTGAAAATTATTGCACCTTTTAAATATACATTTTGATTAGTCAAGAATTAACCCAAACCACTTTTTTAAAAATCTTGCTAAAAATTGTTCTAAAGTATATTTGTATACTTGATTCAGGAAGAAGCAAGTTATGCTAAACATATGTAAATCTTGTTGATAATGTAGATATGGAAAAATCTGATCTTGGGGAGCAATAAAATGGCAGATGAATAGACAGATGTGTTCTGAGCCTTGTCCTGGAGTAGAAAGAAAGAACAGCTGAGGGTCGCACAGGGAGTGTTTTTTAGCAAGCTATGGGACAGCTAAACTCTATGAGAAGGAGGAGGACTGCTACACAGGGTTTCCCTGTCCAGGCAGCCCCCACTGCAGCTGGGTCCTCTCCTGGAACTATGGGCTCAGACCAGGAAACCGTACCATCTTGAAAGGGAAAGTGGATCTTATCATAAGTCTGAAAATCCACAACTACAGCAACCATAGAATAACTGGGAGCCCCAGAACACCAGTCCCCAATTGGTGCAAACATGCAGATTCAAAGGAGCTCTTCACTCCACCATGGAAAGGAGAGAGAGAACTACATAACCAGACATCTGGAGAAGAGAGACCATGGGGAGACAAAGAAAGAGCCCATGTATGAAAGAAAAACAGGCATCACCAGAAAAGGAATTAAATTAATTAGAGGCAAGCGACCTATCAGAGAAAGAATTCATCAGAGAAATGGTCATAAGGTGGCTGTAAAGAATGGAAGACAAATTTGACAATATGAGTAAGAAACAAAACGAAATAAAGAACTAAGAAGAAATGAAAAATGACACCACTGCTTTAAAGAACTCAATAGAAAACATCAAGAGTAGACTAAAGCAGAGGACCACATCAGTGAGCTAGAAGACAAGCTGGGGAAAAATACCCAAGTAGACCAGCTTCTAGAAAAAAGAAAAAAAAAGCAGAAGAGCCTAAGGGGACTTTGGGACAACACAAAACAACATCCACATAATAGATGTTCTAGAAGGAAAGGAAACTGAGCAGAAATAGAAAACTTGTTTGAAGAAATAATGACAGAAAACTTCCTGATATAGGGAAGAAAAAACCCACACAAATCCAAGAAGCTCAGAGTGCCAAGCAAAATGAACCCCAAAAGATAGATGCCAAGGCACATTATAATGAAATTGGCAAACACCAACAACAAAGAAGAGTCTTAAAAGTAGCCAGAGAGAGACAGAAAGTTACATACAAAGGAACCCCATCAGACTAGCAACTGATTTCTCAATAGAAATTCATCAGGCCAGAAGGGAATGGAATGAGATATACAAAGTCATGCAAAGGAAGGGTCTGAATCCAAGAATACTGTATCCAGCAAGGCTGGGGAAATTTTTAATAATCACAAGCACAGGATTTGATTGCAACTTAGTCCTTAAACTGAACCACACACTGACTTTCAAAATCCTAGTATTGCCTTCTCTGCCCCACTTTTGTACTTACCAATAAATCAATCAGTCTCCTTATATCCTTTGTCACAGCTCCAGGTAGTGTCCCACTGTAGAATACCAAAGCCATAGTCATGTTTCCAGTGTTCACTTGTTAAAAGAAATTAAGATCAGCTTGTTGAAACCCCCTCTAAGCCTGCAGCATTAACTTATCCATGAAATAGACAGCCCCAATGCACATTAGCCTCCACCGATTCATTAAATGATTGCCTCAAGTGCCAGGCAAATGAACCCTGAAGGACATGGAACTGCTGACATTTCTTTTAAGCATATGACATTTTAAAAGGATTCTGGTTATCCACTTATTCCACATTGGCTAAGTATGCTGTCTCCCTCCTAAATCCTGATGGATAGAATGAAATAAGCAAAAGGAAAACTTTTTTTTTTACCATAACCAAGAAAGAAGAAAATATCCAGGCTCTTTTATCTAAAGGGAAGGCATCTCCCTTGTTGATTCACTTTGGAGAGAGCTGAAAATCCTAAAGAAAAAAAATGCAACAAGTACCGTATTTTTTGCACCATAAGACGCACCTGACCATAAGAAGCACCTGGTTTTTAGAGGAGAAAAATAGGAAAAAAATATTCTGAACCAAATAGTGTAATAAAATATTTAATAAAGTATAACAGAATAATATTTGAACCATATAAACTGAACAGCAGTCAACAGTGGCATTGAGAACCATTATCACTGTCATTAACACATAAAGACAAAGGTTTGAGTACTCTAGTCTTCTGAAAACCCCAAGAACTCTTCTTCGCTAGAGTCAGAATTCATGAAGCTCATTTGGTCACAATCACTGACATCACTTTCTTCGCTGTCTTCGTATAAAATACAGTCTTCACTTCCATCTAAGGCATTGCTAATGCCACATTTTTTGAACGACTGTACAACAATCTCTTCCTTCACTGAGTCCCATGATCTTTTCACCCATTCGCAAACTTGAGTGATGGTGGGCCTCTTCATTCATCCAGTGGGTGTCAAATCATGGTTACCAGCAGCCATCCACTTGTTCCACTCTTCTCTCATAAAGACCTTAAATGGCTTGTTTATGGAGACATCAAGAGGTTGCAACTGGCTGGTAAGACCTCCGGGAATGACAGCTAGATGGGTCTTTACTTCCTTGAAGCATAAGGCGGTGACACAGTACAGCAGCATCGCGCCTTCCTGCACACATCGGCTTCCGTAAGGAAGGTGAGGGAGGACCCGCTGCCACTCTGCCAGTATCTCAGTGGACTACTGAGAAGCCTGGATACAGGGCGGGGGAGGGATGATGCAGTTCCCAGGGACACAGAAGGTCCCGGGGGACCCGCTGCCGCTCTGCAACTCGGACCATAAGACACAGGCTCTTCTTCTATTCGGACCATAAGACGCAGGCACTTTTCCTCCCACTATTTGGTGAAGAAAACGTGCGTCTTATGGTCCGAAAAATACGGTAATTGTCCCTTTGCAGAAAGGTACATAAGTACTAAAAAAAAAAAAAAAAATTCTAGGGCCTCACTTTGTAAAAAATAAATAAAAATTCTGAGATGTTCTAAATTAAATTACAGTGGCCTGCTGAAAGCGGTTTGGCTCAATGGATAGAGTGTCAGCCTGCGGACTGAAGGGTCCCGGGTTCGATTCTGGTCAAAGGCATGTACCTTGGTTGTGGGCACACAACCAGTAGGGAGTGTGCAAGAGACAGCTGATTGATGTTCCTATCTCATCAATGTTTCTAACTCTCTATCCCATTCCCTTCCTCTCTATAAAAAAATCAATAAAATATATTTTAAATAAATAAATAAATAAATAAATACAGTGGCCAGAGTGAGATAAAGAAACAGAACTCTTAGCCTGTTAATGGCTGAGGGCCAGCCAACAAAAAGACTGCTCACATTCCTTTTGTGTCTGTTGCAAATTCAGGTTAATTTTCAGGTAGCTATTTCTGCAATTTTCCTAGCCAGACATCCTTGAACTTCAGGAGTTTCCACTTCTTATTTACAATAGAGATTTCTGGAATGCTGCCACAGGCTGGACATTTCTTTTTGGAGACTCTGCACCTATCACAGAGCTGGCCCTGCTTCAGCTTCTCCCACACCTTTGTCTATGGCTAATGTAAATTCTTTCATATGGCTTACATCTTACTCCACCCCCCCCCCAACAGCACTATATGTTTCAAAAGGCTTGTAGCCAAGGCCAGTATGCTAGATGGTTAGAGCACTGGCTTGGGCACCAAAGGGCCTTGGGATTGATTCTCGGTCAAGGACACGTACATTTGTTGCAGGTTCAGTCTCAACCCTGATCAGTTGGGGCACTTTGATAAGATAAGCAATATGTCTCACTCTCTCCTTCTTTCTCCCTCCCTCCCTTCCACTCTCTCTGAAAATCAATGGAAAAATGTATAGCATCAGGAGAGAATTAAGAAAACTTTTTAAAATAATAAATAAAAATGGCTTCAAATTCTGGAACAAAGAACATATATGTCTTCTCTACATACCCATGCTACTAGTGGTTTGGATTTCATGCCCCAAAACACTTCTTTTTGGCTAGCATTTATTTTTTATTTTTCAATTTTACTTTTAATATTATTTTGTATTAGTTTTAGAAGTACAGCATAGAGGTTGACTAGCATTTGGGTCTCAATAAATCTTTCTTTAAAAGATATTTTTAGCCACAGAAGTTAACATTTTTTGTTTAACAATAGGTATTGATAGAAATCATTGGAAATTACAGTCCTACTTGGGGCTTTCAGATATTTCTTTTCACATGAATAATTCCCAAAATGAATATTTTAAGGTCCATCTCAGAATAGCATCTAATCTCTCACTAGGGTATATAATATTGACAAATAGGAAGTATTTATCGTATTGAAACCTCTTTTCCTAAAAGTATTAACCAACTTTCCTTTCTTTCAAAGGCCAATGGTAGACAACTTCAGACTGGAATTCAGAATGCCTTGAGTACAGGCATTGAGCCTAAGCTGGTTCTTTGCTTATTGGCCCTTTGACTCCTAGAGGAGGCAATTATTTCCTTTTCATTGTGTTCCTATCCCAGCCCTGGAGCCCTAGGCACTATTTGATTTACTGATCATTATTGATTATGTAACAACATTGACAACATAATATGCAAAGGAGCTTATATGTTACTAGAGGCCTGGTGCATGAATTTGTGCACAGGTAGGGTCCGGCCAGCCTGCCCCAATGGGTGGCCATCCAGCTGGGCCTTCAGGGGGGAGGGCCATGGGCAGTTGGTTTCCAGCCCTACCCCTGATCAGGATGTTGGGGACCGATTGGGGGCCGGGTCGTCCGAGAAGGGGGGTGGTGCAATTAGGGCCCAGATCAGGCCACATTGTACATCATAGCCACCAGTTGTCTTAGTTGTTTTGCCTTTCCAGTCACTGGGCTTTTATATATATAGATAGGTACTTGTTCAGTGAAATGGAATAAGGTTTGATGGATTCCACTTTGCCTTAATTTATGAAGAGATTCTAGGATCCTTTGAAATAACAAATAAAAACAGTTGGGTGATTACTTTTAAGCATCAAGTTCTCCAACATTTTCAATGGTTGCCATGGGCCCAGGTGGAAAAAAAGTTAGAAAATCTGATACCACTCCAATGTTATAAGTTCTAGCATATACAGTGTATACTCTTTTTCCCTAGAGACAGATTATCAGCATTTATTTTATATAATAAAAGGCTAATATGCAAATAGAACAAATGACAGAACAACCAAACAACCACTGACCACCGGGGGGCATGTGCAAAACATGGGAGGCAATGACCTTGGTGGGGTGGTGGAGCAGGTGAGCGGGGGTGCCAGACCAAGGTGGGCACCAGTTGCTATCATCAGTGTGAGCCTCTGGTGGTTACTAACAATTCTTTGCTCCCACATGCCACAGTCCCACCTGACGCTCACACATGCTGCCAGTGCTGGCTCCACTCTCACCCACAGCCAGTGCAGTCAGGAGGTGCGAGTAACAGTTGCCTGCCCCAATCGCCCCTCAGGGCTTCTTCACCTCCCCTTGCTCCTGAGGGGCAATTGGGGCAGCAATTGCCACTCAGACCTACTGCTGGAACTGGACTCAATCATTCCATGCCTTTAGGAGGTGTGATTGGGGCCCGGCACCCTCTGCGTGTGGGAGCAGCAGTGGCAGGAGCAGGGCTACCAGTGGACAGGTGCTGGGGGCCGGTGGGGGTGTGGAAGATGGACCTAGACCTGACCCTGTGCCCACCACAGCCTCGTGGCCCACAGTTCCTTTCAAAGTGTGTAAATTTGTGCACTGGATCCCTAGTATAGTATAAGAACACAGGGTTGAAATCCTATGCTAGTTTAAGGAAATCATTTGAAAAGTTAAACTAATAGACAGTAATGAGAATAAACAAAATACACTTCTCCACACAACATATATGAATACCACAATTGAATGAAAGCCGCCAAATTACAAACAGTACATATGGTTTGATTCCACTTATTTAAAGTTTTGATACAGGTAAAGCTAATATATGGTGTTGAAATCTGCATAGTGGCTACCCATATAGAACAGGAGGTAAGTGAATTGAATAAGGAATAAAGGGAGTTTCTGAGAAGCTTGTTAAATTGTTTCTTGATCTGGGTTTTGATTATATGGAGTTACCTTGGTGCCAGTTCATTGATCTCTATGATAATTTTTTGTATCTATTTCTACATGTATGTCACACTGCAATAAAAGTTTCCTAACAACAAAACAGAAGAAAATTTGAAAAATTGTCACCAACACTAAAAATAATTTGAATGTTATTGTATTCAAAATGAAATTAATATGTTTTAGATAAAATATAAAAATGTTTTAAAAGTTTAAAAGAGAAGATATCACATAAAAATTAAGATAATAAGAAAAAGAGTGCCCGATAATAAAATGAGGACCTAAGCTAAAATACTATTATAACTGAGGAAAATAAATCCCACACAGAAATTGAGGAGGAAGAATGATGCCAAACTGTATAGAACTTTATTGCTCACCCAAACACTTCATGTTATAAATGACGATAGTGAGGGATAGAGAAGCCACCTGCTAGTGCTCACCCAGTTGCTCAGCAGCAATGTGGAAACCATAACCCATACCTCCTCAGTCCTCAGCCCCCTTTGTAGAAGATGAGAACAACATTGGGGCTCCACATTGCAGTGGGGCTTTTCAACAAAAACCTAGATCTGGTAGCATGGAAAGTTAGGTGCGGGTGAATGGCCGTGACTTTGCATTTTCCAGGGCCCCGCTCTTGGAATGTCACAGGAGTGACTTCCCCCGAGGACACAGTGAGTCATAAGAAGGTTTGGGAAGGCAACTTCAGCTCCTGCTGAGAATTCAATGTAAGAAACGGAATCAACTGAACAGGAATAGCAACTCTGAGCATTTGAAAGACCACATCCCAAGGATGAGCTGTCCTCATTTTAAATGGGCTGACAAATCTCCAGGTCAGTGGCTAGAATGGAATGCAAAGAGTAATTTCAAAGATTAAATATTGGGGACAGACTTTATGCATGTCTGTGAATACTGCGGGTATTAAATAGGCCAAAGCCTCTTCTCAAAAGGCCTCCGTGGTAGAATAACCTTGTATTAGGGGGGAATGAAATGGATAGAAGAAGCCATTTCCATTCCCTGTGCTTCCTAAGCCATGACTGACACTAGGGAATTCAAACAGATGAGCGAGAGGAGTTAGCAATGTAACCAAGTCACATGGACAGAGGGATTCATTTAGAAGGCAGAGTCAACAGAGATGGGGTGACAAATGGGCAAAAGAAGAGCTAGAAAAATCCAACTCAATGGGAAGGATACATCTAGTCAGGGGAAAGAAACACTGCCTCCAGAATTAGTATTTTTGTTTTCAGCAAGTAGCAGGAAACCATGGAATCCCTTGACCAAAGATGGGGACGTAGAACAGCCATGGAATGGTAATGGCAGAGGAGAAAATGATGGTAGTGACTGTGAAATGACTCAGCAAAGTAAATGCCTTCATTAGCATCTGTTTCCCAAGGCATTTTAAAGACAAGAATTACTCATCATCAATTTCACAGGTTCTGTGAGGCTTTACAATGCACAGAGTGATCCCAGCCACGGAATGTTTCCTCAGCCTCCACCCTGACAACCTGCACTTGCTGCGAATATGGGGCTGGGTGAGACCTCTGCTTGCCAGTTCCCTGCTAGGGAACTAATGGCTGCATCTAAGCACTCCTTTAAACTGTCAGTGTGCAACCACTGTGGAGACCAGTATGGAGTTTCCTCAAAAAACTGAAAATGGAACTCCCATTTGACCCAGTAATCCCACTCCTAGGAATATATCCCAAGAAACTAGAAACACCAATCAGAAAGGATATATGCACCCCTATGTTCATAGCAGCACAATTTACAATAGTTAAGATTTGGAAACAGACTAGGTGCCCGTCAGCAGATGATTGAATCAAAAAACTATGGTATATCTACACAATGGAATACTATGCTGCCATAAAAAAGAAGGAATTCTTATCATTTGCAGCAACCTGGATAGAATTGGAGAACATCATGCTGAGTGAAATAAGCCAGTCAATGAAAGACAAACACCACATGACCTCACTCATTTATGGATAATAAAGAACACCATAAACTAATGAACAGAAAGATAGATATAGTGATAGTAAAGCAACAAGCAGACTGTCAAATGACAGCGGGGAGGGGAGGGTGATCTGGGGGAGATAAGAGATCAACTGAAGGACTGGTATGCATGCATATAAGTACAACCAATGGACACAAAACTCTGGGGAGGGAGGGCATGTGTGGGAGAGGGAGGCAATGGTAATATATGTGCACAGATAATAATTTAATAATAAAATAAAATAAAAATAAAAGGGGAAAATGTCAGTGTGCTCAAGCAACTGGTTGGGGGATCTCTTTGAAAGTTTGTCACAATTCAAGGACTATGGAAATTAAGAACATACTCAAGGAGACAAATGCAAATGCACAAAATGGTTATGTGTTGTTGGTCTTAGACTCTCTCAAGTCTGGGAGACCAGGGTTATAGGGGGATGTGTATGTTAGTCTCCCAATCTGGGGTCCCTGTGGGAGCAGGCTAAGGGTTGGATTATCTCACAGCCCGATAATATTAATAGTTGGCTATATAAATCATAGATATGCCAGAAGTCCTTCCTGCTAGCAGGTACACGATTCATAAACCCTTGGTAAGTTGCAGAATGGATGCCCTCGAAAAACATCCAAGTCAAATCAATACCCAGATACCTGATCTTTCTCTAGGTCATTCTCCATCCTCACCCCTTCCCAATGTATATTCTGGGGTGCTGGGGTATAGAGAGTGAGGTTTCATTGCTTTGTTTTGACAAAAGCAGCCTCCAAAAGAATGAGAGGAAGCTCAGATATCAGTTTTTATGCCCCTATCAGTTCTATAACTGAAACCATTTCATATGAACTGTGTATCTTGTCATTGTCTGACAAAACTCTAAAGCAATGACATATATACATGAGTATCTACACACATGTGGCATAAATCCATCATTGTATTGTGATCTCAACACTGCAAGATACTAACTGTAATATAGGGCTTCTTCCACTCTTCACTTCTCTTGGACAGATTCTCTAAACAAAATTAAGAATAATAAACCCACCACCTGGAAGTCATACCTCATCCTTCTCTTAACATATTGGCCTTAATCCAAGACATTATCTCATCTGGCCTGTCTCTCAGACCTCTGTCCATCCACTGTAGGGTTGCATCAATCTAGGAATGTTCCTTTTGCATGTTTTTGACTTTCACTGGAGTCCCATCTCAAGGCTGTTGGCTTCTCGCCTTTATCTCCAAAGCCTTTCCCAGTTACATGAATACTGAGCTTAGATAAACAAGTGAAAAAATATCTGAAAATAAGAGCTTGCTCTAAAGATATTGAATTGATGAGGACCATTTATATGTGGCTAAATGGAGCCAGATACCAAAAATCAATGTGTCTATATCTACACAGCTGGTCTACTTGGCAAGGATCTGAAATGACAGTTCTGTCACTTCCTTACCTGTAAGACTACTCTGGAGAAACTACCAAGTAAGTCCTCATAGTCCTGTGTTCAAGTTTTTCCAATTCCAAAATGACATAGTGCATATTGTTCAAGATGCTAAACATGAGTGCTTTGTCTTTTCTCCTCATCACATATCATAAATCACATAAAAACTTCTCTTTACCCTGACCCACCTAGAGACTAACCTGTGTGTGCCTTTCTTTCTAACCCAGTTCTATCTTTAACATGAGACATTCCTGATCCTTCCCTTCAGAGGCAACTCCAACTCCTACCACAGCCGACTCATTCAGTAGTTGTGCTGTGAAATTTCATGAAGGCCTTTTGAAAAGCTAGAGGTCAAGGGTCCAGTTGTATGCCTTGGGTAAACTACTTAATTTCTGAAGCCTTTAATTTTCCACTCTGTTAAGGAGGAATCTAGAGTCAATTATGATAAAGGTTCCTTCAAGTTTGAAAAAAGAACCCAAAAATGCTAGATGAAAGGAGGGAGAAAAAGAGGGAAAAATAATTAGCTTATCTGTCTTTGGAGCTATAAGCTGCCTCCCTTCCACCGTCCATCTTGCCCTAAGCTTGTCTGAAAAAAGCCCAGAGCCTTATTTCTCTAGCAAAACATATTCTCAAGAAAGAATTGTCAATTATTGCCCTACACCATGAACTCATTCAAACCAGAGACAATCTTTGTGTTCTCAATGTCTATAATCTAGCTCTAACTATCTTAATTATTCTTAAACTTACTAGATGTATTGCTTCTTTAAGGCATCTTTTCAATAAAACTTTATTCTCTAAATTGAATGAGAGATATCATATCCTTAGAAAAAAAGGAAGGGTCTAACTCAATTGCTCATACTCTCTTAGCAAAATATCAAACTTTCAAGGAAAAGATTAGGTACCACTTTTAAGAAAATTCAAAAATTTATTGTATCCTAATAAATTACAAAGTAGGGGAATAGAGGATATATTTTGCAGAGCATCTTTCCAGTACCCCTGAAAAATGGTTGACCTTTTATTTGTGTGTGTCTAACCCAGGGGTGGGCAAACTTTTTTTACTCAAGGGCCACAATGGGTTCTTAAACTGGACCGGAGGGCCGGAACAAAAGCAACCTGACCATGCTGGCACTCTCATCTTGGGCTGCTGGTGAAGGAGCAGAGGGGAGAGCAAGAGAACCCTCTGCTCTTTCAGCTCCGCGGACTGGATAGAACAGCCGAATGGGCCGGATCCGGCCTGCGGGCCATAGTTTGCCCACCCCTGGTCTAACCACTGAAGCAGGTTAGAGAGCAGGAAATAAATCTAGGGAAAGAAACTGGAGAGAATGTGAGGGCTCTCCCTATTTGTATCATTCAGGATCCTGGCAGGAAAGAGAAAGAAACACTCACCTCGGGGGGTGAGTTTAACAAAGGACTATTTAAGGGAATCCAACAATGGATAATCCAGTGCTCCGAGGACAGCACAGCAGAGAGCTATTACCACACTCAAACCTGAAAAGGTGTCCTGGCCCAGCGTGGCTCAGTTCATTGGGCATTGTCCCAGGCATTGAAAGGTTGCCCATTTGATTCCTCATCAGGGCACATGCCTGGGTCATGGGCGCAATCCCTGGTAGAAAGCATGAAGGAGGCAGCCAATAGATGTTTCCCTCTCACACTGATGTTTTCCTCTCCCTTTCCTATTCCCTTCCTCCCTCTCTAAAATAATCAATAAAATTAATTTTTTAACTGAAAAGGGAAGGCACAGACCAAGCAACAGGAGTTTCAGCCTTCAGCCGAGGAAGCCAATCCACAATTACTGGGCTGGGTGGGAGCTGAGGTTAAAAAAATAAAAAATTCCTGGTCTTTTCTTCCTGCCCACCCTGTTCTTATCGGTGCCTCACGTTGGGCAAAACCAATTAGAAGCCAAATGACAAGGGGGCCCACTGAGGCAATCCATAAAAATTAGCCTCCTGGGAAAAGAGCAGAAGTAGACCTGAAATGGCAACTCCAAGTTTGTTGACAAGCATGACAACTTCCATCCATGCGAACTGTAGCTGGCAAAGCCCAGGTATGACCTCGGTTTTACAGAGGCCTGTGTGCATCTCTGTTCTCCACAGGTTTGCCCCAGTAGAATAAGATCAAGAATCCCCATAGAATGGTGATGGATTTCTTTTTTTAAAAAACAATTGTGCACATGCATTGTTTAAAATGTATATTTTTAACTTTAGAAAAGAAATGGATTAAAGTCTGTTGATGTGAAACAAATCTCCAATTTAAATTGCATTCATAGCCGACACCGGTTTGGCTCAGTGGATAGAGCATCGTTCTGCGGACTGGAAGGTCCCAGGTTCAATTCCGGTCAAAGGCATGTACATTGGTTGTGGGCACATCCTCGATGGGGGAGCGTACAGGAGGAAGCTGGTCGATGTTTCTCTCTCACTGATATTTCTGGCTCTCTGTCCCTCTCCCTTCCTCTCTGTAAAAAATCAATAAAATATATTTTTTAAAAATAAATTACATTCATAGAGGGGATAAATGGTGATAGAAGGAAGACAACTTATGGTAGTGAACACACAATACAGTGTATATATGATGTCTTGTGGACTTCTGCATCTGACATCTGTATAATTTTAATTTTGTCAGTGTCACCCCAATAAAATTCAATAAAAAGGAGGGAAAAGAAAAAAAGAATGTGGGTACCTTTTCAGATTGGATTCATCTTTTTAAGAGGAATTATTCTGCTAGGTAAGAGTAACTTCCTGCAGCTTTTAGCAATTACCCCATACTTGAAAGAAACAGTGCCCTCCCTCCAGGACTTTATGAGGAAATACAAACTAGAAAGATCTGTTGGACATAAAAGCGGAATCTTTCCCCCTCTCTCTCCTTCTGTTCTCTTTTTCCTCTCATTTTACTTTGGCCATTAAACATGAATCAGATTGTAAAAATTAAAGCCCCAGCTTAGCTTTAATGAAGTCCAATTTCAGTGCTGATGAAATACTTGACAGCAATGTGCGCTTGTTTACTCTTCCCTGAAATGGATGCTCTACCAGAATTCATGGGGAAATTATCCCTTCCAAGAAGCTAATGGAATCATTTTAGTCCCTTTGAAAAAAATATGCCAGAATAATCACAGATTTTATATTACCGAGAGGCCTAACTACTACCCTTTTCTATATAAATATCCCTCTTGCTTGGGAACAAACTGTCAACAGACCGTAGGATTTAAAAGAAGGATGGATTTAAGACAAGCCAGAATGATGTCAAATTTCATGGAGTCCAGATGGTTCTGTCAGAGTTGTCTTCGGCTGCTTGATTCATGCTGATTTTTTTCCCTGAGAGCTAACTAGATGTGGGTGATAGGAATGCAGCAAGCAACCCGAGGAATACATGTGAATAACTGTAGAAACTGTTTGAGAACATGTGCTCACCCTGATCTTGACTTCTTTGACCATCCTCCTCCTAAGAGGTAGGACTCTGAAGCCATGTCAGAGCTAAGTTCTCACCACACATGGACCCCAGATGATTGGACCAAAAGTGGACACTTGACTCAGAGAAACCCATTCAGAGTCTCGATTGGCAGAAACAAATCTTTCACCAATTGGTATCAGGACATAGAAAGACCAGGACAACTCATTGTCCTGAGGCAGTTATTTGGTCAACTTAACTGAAGGACACCATGTGGAGGCAGCGATGACATGCCACATAGAGCAGCAGAAGAGGCCTTAAGAACTACAAAACTATGAAGCTAATAAATGATCAGATATAAAGGACTATGTAGCCCCCGTGAGAGAACAGACAGGAAGGGTATGGCTTAACTTACATGGAATTTCCAGGATCTGGTTCCAATCCCTAGTGAGGTGTGAATGCATGCATTGCCCTTAGGGCATGTCCTCTCTTAGATTTACCCACTTTGGATTTTACCACCAAAACTATCTGTGGACATAATGAACTCTGGAAAATCTGAATCCAGCATCTCAGAGCTGAGTCTTCCAGAAGCAATACTTGCCCACAGGGATTCCTACAAAAGTGGTGGGCATGTCTCTCTAATACCAAGATGGAGGACATCACAGGGAGTCTTTGTGTAGCATCAGAGGAGGCCAGGGCATTAGCAATCCTTCAACAGAAGATGGAGTTCCATGTGGCAGCTGTTAATGTTTTTGGGGAAAGGGCATGTCAGGGATAAGGCTTCTTCTAAACACTTGCCTCATTGCTCTGTTCTTTGTCAACACTTTACACTTTATAGAACTCTATGAGGTGTGTTTACATTTGGCTGTCAGCTGTAGCATTGCCTGCTTTATGCATCAGCCTGATCTTCATTTTAAGTGCACCAAGCTGATGACGTCATACTGACCCTACCAGCTTACACGTGTTTAATTCAGTGAGGCTAAAACATTAGAGTTAATTTTTAAAGCAGTGACTTATAAAATATGTAACACGTTCTATGCAATTGCATGATGTACCTACATTATTCCAAGTCCTTGCTTGTTGATGCAGATAATATCTGCAGGTAATAACTAAGTATTGGGTAATGTGTCATAGAGGCTTTTAAATATTCTACTTTAGTCAGCTTAACAGCAACTCGGTGAGTTTGGCAGGGAAGGCAATAGTAAATTCATTATAAATGGAAAATGTGAAGTTCAGCAAGTCAAATTCAGCTACTGCTAATATGTAAACAAATCAGGACACAGACTTAGAAGCTCTGACTCTGAAGCCGATATTCTTTCCTCCCCACAGAAGAAGGGTAGAATTGTGCAGAATGTCTAAAATGCAGTCTTTAGTGTGACCTAATCAACATAGGTTCTTGCTACAGTATTGCCAGTTTAATAAAACATGAGAGTAAGAGTATGTCTGACCACTGTTCATGGCTGCATTCTTAAAAGCCAGAACTGTATGGGCTACATGGCAAGTGCATGATTTGGGCTGGTTTTCCAAAGCATCCTATGAGATCAGAATTCATGTAGAGATGGTTTATTAGTAACTCCTCCCAGGAAATTAGTAAGGGCTTGGGAAATGAGACTAGGAAGAGAAGGAGACCAAGCAAGGATAGGACCTTAATTCCCAAGGATGATTGTTAACTTTGGCTCAATCCCACAAGGGAGCTCTGGATGTTGTCTAGGTCACACCTCAGAGTTGTCCCTGGTAGGGGACCTGATAACTGGACCATTTCTTTCTTCCCACCTATCAATTATTGGCTAATGGGTGCCCTTAAGGGGATGTCAATTCCTAGGCCCTTTGGTTCTTCAGCAAAGTGGGTCGTGGCAGCTTGAAAACAACCTTTTGACAAATATAGATTGTGGATATGTGAGTCGTGTGCAAACAAAAAAAGTCATAAAGGGATCAAAGAAAATATGGACAAAGTACTGACAGCATCTGGTCCAGTGGCTCACCAAATATTTGTTGAAAGAAATGGAATGGGGAAAAGATTGGAAGGAAGAAAGGGGGGGTCAAAGGAGGGAAAGATGAAAAGAAGAAAGGAGAAATAATATGTCCCCGGTGCTGAGTAATATTTGAGCTAAATATCTCGGCAATTTTGGCAGAAAGCTATGTTTTTCTCCATTTTACAGGAAGCTCAGAATGGTTAAGTAATTTGCCTAAGGTCGCACAGCTTGTAATAGAAGCAAATTCAGACAGGTCCATTTAGCTCCAAAGCCTCTGTCTGCACTTTCTACCGCTCCACTCTACCACATTGAGCTGCCATTCACATACTGCCCGACTTTCATGGGACCAGTTTAGCCTGCCTTTTCAGCTCACCAAGAATGAGTTCCCATGGGTCATGATTTGGTTCACTTTGCAGGATCCACATTCCTTGGTCCCATGCATGTGTCTTCTCTTATGGCCTAAGATCTTGTCCATTTGAAACAGGATTAGGACAACAACAACAAAAAAGAGTTGGACATGCTATCAGCTGAAAGGTGTTGAGCCATTTCCTATGCAAAAGCAATGAAAGATGCCACGTCCTAATGAAGAGTGCAGTCTCCTGGAATCCCGCGGCATTTGCAGCAGACTGCAGTTTTTTGAGAATGTCTGTGTTTTCCCAAGCATGTCTGCTCAGAATGTATGAGCCAAAACCTCCTAGGGATTTTCCATCACTTGTTTATATTGTGACTGGATCTACTTGAATGAGTTTATTATAAATAAGATAGAGTGATGAGGGGTTTTTTTCCCCATGAATTGAGACTGAAAATTGGTTTTAAATATTGTTTTCTGCTCTAGACTAACTATAAATGGCGTTTAGACTGATTGCACTATTAGTAGGTAAAGGGTGCTGAGTTTTTAAGGGATTACAACCTGATTTAATATAATTATGAAACCAAATTATAATCACAGGGGTTTGGTAGGAGGTTATATGAAGCAGCCGTTTCCTTTTTTCCGTATATGACTGGAGTCTGTCCCATTGAATATACAATTCTCTTTCAAAGGAAGAGAAAAGGAAATAAAACTGCAATTGTTCCTAGAGCTTAGTGCTCTGGTTGTGGCATTACCTAACCGCTGCTTTCTTCCAGGATCCTTCTAGCTATGATGTCTTCTCCACCAGTCCCCATCACATCCATCCAATTTATCTCATTAAATATCCTAACCATGCTCTTAACTGTAATTCTATAAAAGGGCGAGTCCAAGACTAACAGGGCTGGATTGGGTCCATTAAGGGTCTCCTCTTGTGAAAAACTGTAAAATCATATTGAATTTCATCTTTACCTTCCTTTATTGGGGCCCCTTTCCCCACCAGGTTTCCCAAAGTGCTCACACCCTAAAACAGTGGTCGGCAAACTCGTTAGTCAACAGAGCCAAACATCAACAGTACAACTACTGAAATTTCTTTGGAGAGCCACATTTTTTAAACTTAAACTTCTCCTAACGCCACTTCTTCAAAATAGACTCGCTTAGGCCATGGTATTTTGTGGAAGAGCCACACTCAAGGGGCCAAAGAGCTGCATGTGGCTCCTGAGCCTCAGTTTTCCGACCACGTCTCTAACCAACTGAGCCACCTGGCCAAGGTGCACATATACCTCTTTTAATCTCCCTTATACACATCAGAATAACCTCAACTTTGGCATACAGCTTACCACAGAAGCATAAATAAGTCCCATGGAGCCTAGCTGAGTTCATCACAATTATCCATCCAACCTGTATATTGATAAGCAATAATAAATAGCTGTTGTTTTAAGCCATTGCGTTTGGAGTGGTTTGTTACGCAGCAATAGCTAACTGGTACAGATCTTGTCCTTCATCATAAATAAATTAATATTATTACAAGGCTTGCACAAGAAAAGTCCCCTATGCTCTTTTATTATTTGATCTATGAGACATCATGTGGAGGATAAGTTTGGACACTGCCCATGAGTTATGAAAAGTTAGCTTTTAAATTATGTTCTGTTATATGGAGATTGTAAGAACAGCCCACTTCAGCACCCACTATCTTTGTATGTTTCTATTATTAAAACATTTTCAGCCATGACATCCTTGACTATGTGGCCCAGGGATATTTTCTGCTTCTTACTACCAATCAGTTATCCTGGATGACAAAAAGGAAAGTGAAAATGGCAGCTCTGAGTTTATACTGGAAGAGGTACATTCTTCAAGTTAGGCCCAAAGCAAACACCACCTTCTATACCTGATGCCTGAAATTATTCGTGAGGAATGACCCTAACCATTTGTGCTAGTGTAGATATCTACCCCTAATTGCTAGCCAATTTTCCTAGAAATTATCTGATCATGGCTTAGAGACCTATCTGTATGTTAGCAATACTAGATACACTGGAGACTATGAGTTTTCCAAACAATAACCTCAAAGCCTGGTATTTTTCTATAAATAATATGTGCATCCTATTTTTCTAATGGATTATGCCTTATCTCCTACCCCAGGGAGCCATAATTTAAAAAAATACTTCTGGGAATATCATCTGAAAGTTTTCAAAGTGTTTGCAAATCTCATTGCATCTTCATTCCAACCTTGAAAGAGAGGGAACTAAGAATTAGAAAATTTAGTGAACCTTCCCATGGTCATACCAAATAATTAAACACAAAGATTCGCCAAAACTGGTTTGGCTCAGTGGATAGAGCGTCAGCCTGCAGACTGAAAGGTCCCGGGTTTGATTCCAGTCAAGGGCATGTACCTTGGTTGCAGGCACATCCCCAGTAGGGGGTGTGCAGGAGGCAGCTGATCGATGTTTCTCTCTCATCGATGTTTCTAACTCTCTATCCTTCTCTCTTCCTCTCTGTAAAAAATCAATAAAATATATATATTTTTTTAAAAAAAGAAAAAACACAAAGATTCATTTGACCACAAATTCCTATTTATTTTTCAAGGTCAATTTTAAATGTTACTACACACTTGGAAGCCTCCCAGACACCACAGACAGAGATAGAAGCTTCATATTCAGTGGTGTTATGGCTCTTTAGGATACTACTGTGTGTTTTAGTTACTAGTTATGATGTCCTAGCTAGAAGGTGCTTTTCCAAACCTCAAAAAAGATACATGTCTTCTTGATTAGTGTAACTCAGTGCTTAGTAGAACACAAAGAGCTCTTCGATACATGTGTAGTGGATGCCTTAATTGATTCACAGATTATATTTTTTAGTAGAAATCATATAAATATCCTCTGGCAGGAGTATGAGGAAACAGAAGAATCATGGTGCCAAGAAGGTAGACAGAACTCACAGACACCGAGTCACCGTGGATGGGACACTTCACCTCACGGAGCCTCCACTTCCTTATCTGCCAGGCATTGCGTCTACAACCACATAGTTAAGGCTAGTTTCCAAAAGTTTGATGCAACTATAGTCAGAAAATGGGAAAGGAAAAAGAGGCTACTAAACGTAAGAGGTAGTACCCTAGCCAGTTTGGCTTAGTGGATAGAGCATCAGCCTGTGGATGGAAGGGTCCCAGGTTCGATTCCAGTCAAGGGCACATGCCTAGGTTGTGGGCTCAGTCCAATGTGCAGGAGGCAGCCAATCAATGATTCCCTCTCATCATTGATGTTTCTACCTCTCTCTTCCTCTCTGAAATCAATAAAAAAAATTTTTAAGTAAGAAGTAGAAAGATACCTTGGCAAGCTTCATCATGTGACCAGAACTTTAATAATTTAGAGACTCTGTAATTAATCATTTAGGGAACATTCAAAGGCCTACAATGCATAAAATGCTAGTTAGTCTTGAGCATGTAGCTGAATGAAAACACATTCTCTCTAGTTTATAATATAGCATATCAGTTGTTTGGTACAAAGAGGGATGATACTCCTGAATGTCACATGTTTTATTACTAGGACCTCAATAGAGGGGAAAAAATGTTTCCCAGTACAATGCCTGCTCAAACTTGAATATTTTCCAACTTCTATGGTGGAGGTGATACTGCAAATACATAGCATTCCCCACGTCAGAGACACTGATGAACAACCTAGGTCCCCATCTACTGACCCTTCCACCTCATGCACATATATCACTTGATAACCACAGATCTACGCAGATTCCAACCCAAGACAACTCAAATGGAAACTGCCATCCTTTTGCTCTCCGTCTCAGAAAAGATGGATGCTGACCGAACCCTGGTCAGAATGGGAACGTGGGTAAATAATCTACCCACTCCTGGACATCAAGCAAGATATTAAAGAGTTTCAATATTACTGTCATTTCCTCTACTGGCAGGGAGCGATAAATGAAACATACGTTCCTATTATCTGCCCACCCTTCAGAGTGATGGATTACCTGAACGGGAAGGGATATTGCTCCTGGCTCCAGAGAATTATAGATATCTCTTCATGAATGTTAATATCTAATGGTGGGGCAAAATGGCCACAGTTGAGGCAAGAAGTATCTGGTGATTCATTCTTCCTTTCTTTTATGTTCCAAAACGGAAGCAACGTCTTTTGCCTTCTCCCATTTCCCACATACTTTTCCTTTAGGCAGTATTGGCCATAATTTGAGGCTTAAAATCAGAATAATGTGTTTCGAATAGAGCTTGAAGGAAGCTGGACATCAACACTCTGCTCTAAAGGAATATAGGTAATGTTCCACGGACCAGAGGTTGATCTCATCTGTCATAGTAGAAAATTTTAACAAGGAGAATACTGAAACAAAAGCATCTAGTTATTAATGCTAATAATAAGATTTTGATTAACTGAAATTCCCTGGAAGTGAAACTTTTGCAGAAAATAGTTATCCCCCAAACCACTCTATTTCACCATTGCAGTTCAGATTTTTAAACCTGGTTTTCCTCCTTTTCATATTAGCAAATCCACATTATTCCATATCAACTGAAGGCTGTCTGGTGCCCGGAAGTCCTCATTGCAAAAGTGACTAGGCTTCAGATGGAGATGGAGAGGTGAAAAGAACATGTAAACAATCAGCCTTGATGGATCTGACCCAGGACCATTCCCTGGGATTGTTTTATTAACTAAATCCCTAATGTCAATTGGTTTCCTGGCCACTGGCCTCTTTGCCTTATAAGTCTAGGCCAAAGCACTTCCCAGCATTTGAGTTCACTAAGTCAAATGTTACGGACGGAGGAGGCAACGGCAGTGCTTTGTGGAAAAGACTGTTGCATTCCTTTAAAACCCAAACTTAAAAAAAAAAAATCTAACCCTAACCAGTTTGGCTCAGTGGATAGAGCGTGGGCCTGCGGACTCAAGGGTTCTGTTTTCAATTCCAGTCAAGGGCATGTACCTTGGTTGCGGTCACTTCCCCAGTAGGAGGTGTGCAGGAGGCAGCTGAATGATGTTTCTCTCTCATTGATGTTTTTTTTTTAATATTTTTTATTAAGGTATTATCTGTGTACATAGCTTATCATTGCCCCCCCATAGGTGCCCTCCCTCCCCAGAGTTTTGTGTCCATTGGTTGTTCTTATATGCCAGCATACCAGTCCTTCGGTTGATCTCTTATCTCCCCCAGATCTCCCTACCCTCCCCCCCCCCCCCGCTGTCATTTGGCAGTCTGCCTGTTGTTTTACTGTCACTATATCTATCTTTCTGTTCATTCGTTTATAATGTTCTTTAATATCCATAAATGAGTGAGGTCATGTAGTGTTTCTCTTTCATTGACTGGCTTATTTCACTCAGCATGATGCTCTCCAATTCCATCCAGGTTACTGCAAATGATGAGAATTCCTTCCTTTTTATGGCAGCATAGTATTCCATGGTGTAGATGTACCATAGTTTTCTGATCCATTCATGTGCTGACGGGCACCTAGGCTGTTTCCAAGTCCTAGCTATTGTAAATTGTGCTGCTATGAACATAGGGGTGCATATATCCTTTCTGATTGGTCTTTCTAGTTTCTTGGGGTATATTCCTAGTAGTGGGATTACTGGGTCAAATGGGAGTTCCATTTTCAGTTTTTTGAGGAAGCTCCATACTGTTCTCCACAGTGGTTGCACCACCCTGCAATCCCACCAGCAGTGCAGGAGGGTTCCTTTTTCTCCACAACCTCGCCAACATTTGTTGTTTGTTGTTTTGTTGATGTTGGCCATTCTGACAGGTGTGAGATGGTACCACATTGTTGTTTTGACCTGCATCTCTTGGATAATTAGTGACTTGGAGCATGTTTTCATGTGCCTCTTGGCCTTCCTTCTGTCTTCTTTTGGGAGGATTCTATTTAGGTCCATTGCCCATTTTTTAATTGGCTCATTCATTTTCCTTTTATTGACTTGTATAAGCTGTCTGTAGATGTTGGAGATTAAACCTTTATCAGTGATATCGTTTGCAAATATGTTCTCCCATACAGTGGGTTTTCTTGTTGTTTTGTTGATGGTTTCTTTTGATGTAAAAAAGCTTTTTATTTTGATGTAGTCCCATTTGTTTATTTTCTCCTTAGCTTCCATTGCCCTAGGGTTAGTATCAGTGAAGAAGTTCTTTAGGCATATGTCTGAGATTTTGCTGCCTGTGGATGCCTCTAGTATTTTTATGGTTTCCCGTCTTATGTTTAAGTCCTGTATCCATTTTGAGTTTATTTTTGTGTATGGTGTAAGTTGGTGATCTAGTTTCATTCTTTTGCATGTCTCTGTCCAATTTTCCCAACACCATTTATTGAAAAGACTGTCTTGGCTCCATTGTATGTTCGTGCCTCCTTTGTCAAATATTAATTGAGCATATTGATTTGGGTTGATGTCTGGATTCTCTAATCTATTCCATTGATCAATATGTCTGTTCTTGTGCCAGTACCAGGCTGTTTTGAGAACAGTTGCTTTGTAATACAGCTTGAAATCTGGTATTGAGATTCCTCCTACTTTACTCTTATTTCTCAAGATTGCTGAGGCTATTCGGGGTCTTTTATTGTTCCAAATGAATTTTTGGAGAGTTCTTTCTAGGTCTGTGAAGTATGTCCATGGTATTTTCATGGGGAGTGCATTGAACTTGTATATTGCTTTGGGAAGTATGGACATTTTGATGATGTTGATTCTACCAATCCATGAACATGGTATGTTCTTCCATCTGTTTACATCTTTCTCTATTTCTTTTTTCAGTGTCGTGTAGTTTGCTGCATATAGGTCTTTTACCTCCTTGGTTAAGTTTATTCCAAGGTATCTTAATTTTTTTGGTGCGATGGTAAACGGGATTGCTTTTTTAGTCTCTGTTTCTGTAAGTTCACTATTGGTGTAGAGAAATGCTATTGATTTCTTGGCATTGATTTTGTATCCTGCTACATTGCCAAATTCGTTTATTAAGTCTATTAGCTTTTTGATGGAGTCTCTTGGGTTTTTTATGTACAATATCATGTCATCTGCAAATAGTGACAGCTTTACTTCTTCTTTTCCAATTTTGATGCCTTTTATTTCCTCTTCTTGTCTAATTGCAATGGCGAGTACTTCCAGTACTATGTCAAAGAGGAGTGGTGAGAGTGGGCATCCCTGTCTTGTTCCTGTTCTTAGAGGGAATGGTTTTAGTTTTTGCCCATTGAGCATGATGTTGGCTGTGGGTTTATCATATATAGCTTTTATTATGTTGAGGTATGATCCTTGTACTCCCACCTTGTTGAGAGTTTTTATCAGGAAAGGGTGTTGGATTTTATCAAATGCCTTTTCTGCATCGATAGATATGACTATATGATTTTTATCTCTCAATTTGTTTATGTGATGTATCACGTTTATTGATTTGCGAATATTGTACCATCCTTGCATTCCTGGAGCATTGATGTTTCTAACTCTCTCTCTTTCTCTCCCTTCCTCTCTATAAAAAATCAATAAAATATATTTTTTAAATAAAGAAAAATAAAATCTAAAGGAGATTTTTGAAGGCTGAAATGGAGTGATTTTAAGACAGGAACACATGCTACATCTCTTTGCCTCCCACCCACCTTGCCCCACACTAACAGTCTGGGAGGCTAGACAAAGGGCTATGAATTTTCAGTCAGCAAGGTGCTAAACACTGGCTGCTTTTACAGTGGGCAAAATACTGCTATACATGACAGACTGCAGAGATCGTTAAGACTATAGACCAAACGTCCACAAATACATATGTTCTCAGAAAATAATCCTAAACCAATGTGGTCCAACTTGATTTATAAGAGAAATGAAAATATTCTAAAAAGTAAGTTCTAGGGATTTTCTTTTCACAACCCTAAAGGAGTACCATGTGTGCTGTGCACTGAAATTCCCCAGATTTGTTGCCTACAATTCAGTCTGAGAACAATCTGCGGTGGATTCATTTAAAATCCCTACGCAGGGAGCATCGGGGATGCCCACCACAGCTGAGCTAGAAGAGTGCTCAGGAAGGGGAAATAAAAAACAATAGAGGCGCATTCCTGCCTGTATGAGCAACCTTAGACTCTTTCATGTGAAAGATCAAATTGTGCCTCTGAAAACGTTTAGCTTTTCAGATTTTACCTCTGAGACTAGGAGGGAGAATATACTTTTCACATTTGAAACAGTTGATGATTTTTTCTTATAAATATATTTTATTGATTTTTTTAAAGAGAGGAATGGAGATGGATAGAGAGTTAGAAACATCGATGAAAGAGAAACATCGATCAGCTCCCTCCTACACACCCCCTTACTGGGGATGTGCCCACAACCAAGGTGCATGCCCTTGACTGGAATCGAACCTGGGACCTTTCAGTCTGCAGGCTGACGCTGTATCCACTGAGCCAAACTGGTCTTGGCAGTTGATGAGTTTTTCAACTTTCCAGATATGAAGAAACAAAATGTGATACAATGTGATAGCAGTTGAGAGATTATGAATACTAGTATATATATATAATTTTCCCTGAATCCAATCTATACATATAGATGAACCACTCCTTAACTATCAATTCACTGGCTATCTTTAAGAATTGGAAGCTGCTTTTTCCATGATGAAAGATCTAAGATTCATAACAACAGTTCACCACATTAAAATGAAAAAAATGTCTAGTGCATCAACCTAAATTAAGCTTTAGCAAATGTTCAGACTTAGATAAATTTCTATTGGAACCAAAAAAAAATCCTTTAATATCTGATCAAGATCAAATTTGAGTTGTTTATCATATTACATATGCAAAGTGAGCTAGCACTCATTTCCCTAGGGTGTTCATGATCTCTTGACACAATATATCAGAGCTTGAAAATGTATGATTTCCAGTGGTTATCCAATGGTTATATGACATCACAGTTTTGTGCAAACCCAGAATCTCTCTGGACCATGGCCACTTGGGTTCCCAGCTGATTGTTCTGCCTCAGCCACTTCCATGGCCCATCAACTCCCCTCAAAGCTGTGTGGCTCCACCACCTGGGATCAATCAATTACTTGCCTCAGAAATGCTGGATGCATTGACCTAGCCTCTGCTATGCAGCCCGGTGACCAGCCATTTGCCTGATTTCTGACTCCTATACTAAATTAGGAAGGAGCATCACTCGATAGGGCATGAGCTGGAGCATCCTCTAAGACAGTGGTCGGCAAACTCATTAGTCAACAGAGCCCAATATCAAGAGCACAACGATTAAATTTTCTTTTGAGAGCCAAATTGTTTAAACTTAAACTTCTCCTAATGCCACTTCTTCAAAATAGACTTGCCCAGGCCGTGGTATTTTGTGGAAGAGCCACACTCAAGAGGCCAAAGAGCTGCATGTGGTTCGAGAGTCGCAGTTTGCCCATCACGGTTCTAAGATAACAAAGGATTAACATGATACAATCTAGGGGAGCATTATGCTAAGTGAAATAAGCCAGCCAATGAAAGAAAAACACCACACGATCTCACTCATTTATGGATAATAAAGAACATTATAAACTGATGAACAAAAAGATAGATTTAGAGACAGTAAAGCATCAAACAGACTGTCAAATTATAGCGGGAAGCTTAGGGAGAGGTGGGGGAGAGATCAACAGAAGGACCTGTATGCATGCACATAAGCATAATCAATGGACGCAAAACACTGGGGGGTCAGGGCATGTATGGGAGTGGGGTTGGGGGCAATGGTAATATATGTACACATATAATACCTTAATAAAAAATGGGGAAAAAAATAAAGATGATACAACCTAGAAGTGTGAGAGAATTCACTTCCTTTGGGGCAAACCCTAACCAACAGGAAACAGGAGACGGGAGGGAGCCTAGCACATAAATTCTCTCTGTCTTCCCTCCTGTGAACTCTTTGGAGGCACAATTTATCCACACAGCTTGTGCGTATGCATCCATAGATATCCTGACTAAGTGGATACATCTGCCACATGACCAGTTTTGTCTCTTTGTGGCTCGTTGTGAAATCCTGTCACACATCACCTTGCATTGTTCGCCTTCCTCCCCGCCTTACCTCCTTTGTCCTCACTCTGACTGCCCTGGATCAGAACCCGCCCAGCGAAGTATTAGCGCTTAATCCTTGCCACACACTCTAGAGAGCCTGAGCTAAAACAGCTCATTAGAAATCACTTCCACATTTTCAAATGCATGTATTTCTCAGCCAAGTAATGGGGCAAAGTGGCTCCCAAAGCAATAGAAGTCGAGCTATTAACATGTATTTGAAATTTTTATATTTGTATGAAATGAGAAAATAATGTTGCTCCATTTAAACTCTAAAGTATCAGTGAAGAAATGGATATTGACTGTCGTTTTGCTATGTTCTGAGGGAAGAGTGTGATAAGGTCTTATTTTGTCAGATCACTTAAATTTGATGGTAGTCAAGGGATTTATATGAACTTTGGAGTTACAAAGAATGTGGATAATATCTCAGGTTTGCCACCGACTTAGCTGTGAGATCTAAATTACTTAAGCACTCTGAGTTTTGTTCCCCAATCTATAATATGGCACTAATAATGCATACTTTGTAATGTTGTAATCAGTAACTATATACATTATTGCTACAGCTTTCCAATGAAGCAAGAAAGAAAAAGTCAGGTTTCTTACAGAACTTTTGGAAGCACTGTTCACATTTGAATTATGAAGAGGTATTTTGCTTACAAGTGGTAGAATTGCAACAAAAGCTTCAATAACAAAGGAAAATTGCTGGCTCAGTGCAGAGAGGAGAATGGATCTGGCCTCAAATGTCAATAGGTCAAATGCTTTGGTCTGTGCCTTCTTACTCTCCATCCATCAGGCCTACTTCCCTCCACACATTGGGTCCATTTTCTCCATGATGTCCACCAGCATGACCAGCCTTAGCTCATCTCAGCTTAGCAACCCCACTGAAAAGACAAAGGAGGGGCACTTCTCTACATCTATATGTCTGTTCTACAGGTAGAACACGTAGGGCCCCTTGGACCAATCCTAGTTGTGAGGGTGATGACATACTAGGATTGGCCAACTCTGATCACTTGTCCACACTGGTAGTCAAGGGAACAAATCATTTTGTATACAGAAGAGGGCCGGGAAAGTTTCCTAGGCATGCATGAGTGTATTTGTATGCACACACAAGCCACTGTGCAGAGATCACAAAACTTTTTCTGCAAAAGGCCAAATAGAAAAATAGTTTACGTTTTGAAGGCCACATAAGATTCCAATTGCATATTTTTCTTTTTGTTTTTATTCTTTGATTTTTTACAACCCTTTAAAAAATAAATAAAAACATTCTTAGCTGGCTGGCTATATAAAAACAATCCCAAAGCCATGCTTTGCCAACCACTGCTATATAGCATAATGCAGCAAAATGAATACAAAGAAATGCTCACCATGGAATTGGTGATATGTTGGATACCCGTATAAATATTTAGACTTTCAGAATACTGCATTACTGAGGAAGCACATGGTAGGGCAGGGGAGTAATGAAACCATTTCTATCCAGTAGTCAAACATTTTTGAGACTACCTTGGAAATTTCAAAATTAACAGCACACTCATGAATTGGGCAGTATATTTTAAAGGCTCCAAGCAAACTATATTTTGTATATCAGTATGTAATTAGAAGGAAAGAGGAGTATAATAGATATTCTAGAACTTTAAAGGGAGCAAGAAAAAGAAGACAAAAGGAGACCTTTTTATACAAATGTCTATCCTTCCCTATAAAGTATTATGAATATCAAATAATGAGAGTAGAAGCAGATTTAAACGTTTGCTGCCCTGATGAATTCAATTCCAAGTCTGTTTTACTATTAGACATCTTTATGAATATTAATGGTCTGCAACATAAGTCACTAGAGAAAAGAATATTCAGCATCCCTTCACCACTCTACCCACTTCCTCTCTCATTGTTTCTCTGCCCTTCTAGTGTGGTTTTCTAAGAGTAAGATGAAACATTGAAAATTGTAAGGGTTAGGAAAGTCTGAAAATCTACAACTTCGGCACCCACCAAACAGCTGCAAACCCCAGAACACCGGTCCCCAATTGGCACAAACACACAGATTCAGATGAGCTCTACACTTCACCACAGAAAGGAGAGAGAAAACTATATAACCAGACATCCAGAGGAGAGAGACCATGGGGAGACAAAGAAATAGCCCACATATGAAAGAAAAGCAGGCATCACCAGAAAAGGAAGTAAACGAAATGGAGCCAAGCAACCTGTCAGATAAAGAATTCAGAGAAATGGTCATAAGGTGGCTGAAAAGAATGGAAGAAAAATTCGACAATATGAGTAAGAACCAAGAGAAAATGAAAAGAGCCAAAAAATGACATCACTGCTGTAAAGAAGTCAACAGAAAGCATCAAGAGTAGACTAGAAGAAGCAGAGGACTGCATCAGTGAGCTAGAAGACAGGGTGGAAAAAGTGTAAGGGATAAACAAGTATAGCAATCCTGAGACAAATGGCAGGGGGTTGGAGAGCAACCAAAGGACTTGTATATATCTATATTAACATAACCAGTGGACACAGACACTGGGGCGGTGGGGGCTTGCCCGGGGTGGGAATGGCTGGGGGGTCAATTGAGAAAAAGGGAGGCATATGTCAAACTCTAGACAATAAAAAAAGTTTAGCAAAATAAGTCACTGTTTTAAAGAATCCACATCACTAAGTGTTATTTCTGAAGATCTATCCATTAACATCAGACCACTTGTTTTTAAATCAGAGAGTATGTGAATTTGCATGAAATAAAAATGTCTTTATTTTCACTAACCACTAACTTAAATTTAGCATTTACTTGAGTTTTAAACACAGTTAACAAACCACAGTAGTATTAGGAATACCTGTGACTTTGTCACAAAATCACAGATATTCTCATATTACATCTTATACAAATTACATCTTCATAGTACAACTTACATACTATACTGCAGATGTTTCAGATATCTCAAAATATCAACTCTGCTCATAACTACAATACTTATTAACTCACCACTAGATCTAGTTATAGACAATCCTTCCTAATAAATATGAAATATGCTAATTGACCACCACAGCCTCACAAAGCTGGTGGTGCCCACAGCCAATAAGGAGGTAATATGCTAATTAACTTCCTCACCCTTAAAGATGGCGGCAACCAGTCCCCTCAGCCCCGCAGGGCAACAGGCACATGGGCCGGGCCACTCCGAGTGCCTGCCTCCAGAATCCCCCCAGTCCCCTCAACACTCCAGCTGCCCAGGGCTAGCCCAAGGTGCAGGCAAGCCTCAGATGGTAGCCTGGACTTATGCTCTGGCAGTGGCAGCAGCAGAGTTGTGATGGGGGTGTCACCTTCCCCTGATCGCCATGTGATCTCCCACCCCTGAGGGCTCCCAGATGGGGCAGGCCGGGCTGAGGGACTCCCACCTACAGTGCATGAATTTTCACATACCAGGCCTCTAGTGTTAATATAAACATATATTACTATCAAATTTGTTTTTTAATTTTTTGACTCTACTTCAACATAATTGGTTTCCTTTGTAAGACTGTGTATTTTGTTTTGTGCATTTAAAAATGTTTTTCTGAGAAGTGTCACATAGGGCTCAACACCCCAGAAACACTATGACATAAAAAAATGTTTAAAAACTGACTTACACAAAGTTGACTATACCCTCCAACTGGAAATATTTTCTTCTCATGGTTTGCTCAGCTTCATGCTCTCCTGATTGTCCCTCTGCCTCACTGGCCAATCTGCTCTGCTGATTTCTCCTCTTCGCTTTGACTTCAGCATTGGAGTCCTCATTCCTGTGTCCCTCTCTCTTCTCTATCTGAACTCTACCTGGCGATCTCATTCCATCCATGGCCTTAAAGACCACTGATAAGCTTATGATTCAAGGTCTCCTTCTTCAGGCTATTGTATCTAGTCCTGACATTTCCACTTGAAGATCTAATAGGAATCTCGTGTTTAAGATGGTCGTCAGAGAATTTTTGATTATCCCACCACTACCAAAACCTGTGCTTCCACCAGTTTTCCATATTTTAGGAAATGGAACCACCTTCTAAATCAATTGCTCAATCACAACATATCTTTGATTCCTATCTTTCTCTCTCATGCTTCGTATTCAATCCATCAGCAAGTTTTATCAAGTCTACCTTCAAAATACATCCTGAATTGTTCTACTTCTTTTCCTTACCCCTGCTACCACCCTAGTTCTAGCCACAGTAATCTATCACCTATAATTATAGAGGCCTTCTAAATCATTTTCCTACCTCTACTACTGCCCTCTAACAATTAAGTTTAAATACAGTAATAAGAATTATCTTAAAAATATGAAATATTGCAGAACTTCAAACAAAAGAAAAAGATTAATATAACAAACATTTAAATCTACCAGCCAGTAATCTTTTTTATAGGAGTGAATCAAATCATTATTATTCATCTGCCTAAAATACTATCCATCGTATTTAGAATAAATTATCACCTCTGCCATGGCTTACAAGGCCCTATCTGATTTAGTCCTTGCCCATATCTATAACCTTGTCCCCTACCCCACTTACTCTCTCCCACCACAGTAAATCAGTGACCTCACAGATGTTCCTAAAACTAACCAAGCTCACTTCACCTCAGAAGCTTTGCATTAATTATTGCCTCTGCCAGGAATTCTCTTCTACCAGATCTTTGCATGGCTGAATCTTTCTTATCCCAGCTTAAAACCTCATGAAAAATGATTTCTGTTCACCCAACCTAAGGAATTCACCCACTAATCCATCTCTAGCATAGAAACCTATTTTCTCTCCATCATAATATTAAAAATGGATATTTTATTATTTATTTGCCTGTTTATTTCTGTAAACATCCCCCACCTCACATACACATGCATATCCATGCACATATCATACACACACACACATATATATATGTATATATATATATCACACACACACACACACACACACACACACACACACACACACACACATATTCTATGAGAGGTAGGATGTGGTCAGACTTGAATAACCTTTTAACTCTAGCACCTAGTAGGTGCTCAATAAATGACTGGAGAAGAAAAGAGATAGGGAGGATGGGGAGAAGAAGAAAGGGAGGAGAGGAAGGAGAAAAAAAAAGCAATTTAATATATTTAAAGTATTCCATTTTAAAACCCTATCATAAAAATATTTCAAGCGACCGACAAATCTCAATAGACATTTCCAGAGGATGAAATTGTTCACCGCACCCATTAACTTAAAAAAAATCATACTCAGATCTTAAGGGAAAGAGGCAACTATAAAAGATGAAGGCTGAACAATTGCTATTAGAGCTTGAGGCCTAATTGCAAAGTGTGCCACCCACTCATCTTTTTACCACTCTTGTCTTCACCAGCAATGCCAAACTAACCATGAAGAGCACAGTGTGGTTACTCAACCAGAGAACAGTGTCCTGTCTTTCCACTCAGATGAGCTGATCATCTCCTAGAGAAAAATAAGCATTCCCCAGAAAAATCATTAACTGGGGACGGAGCACAGACATAATTCCTACCAGTGAGAATTCTAAGGCTGTTCTCTTTCATGTTTTAAAGATATTAAGTACTGATGGATATGGCCACCAGGCCTCAAAGGAAGGTGCTTCAAGCTACACACCTGGAGTTAGGCTTCCTATTCTAATCCTCCATATGAAGAGGATTGCTTTAGAAAGCCTGGGTGGATTTGAAAGTGCTCAAAATGAGGCATTTTCTCTGGGTGGTACCAGCCTGGGCCTCACATACTGATTTGCGAGGCATAATTTGGATACCTATTATGTACTAGTCCATGCACTATAGGCTGGGGACTCAGAGATCCTGGTTCCACCAACGCCTCACAGTATGCCTTAAGAAAAGAAGCTTAGCATCTCTAAATTCAAATTCCTATCTATAAAATAGGAACAAGGACAGGATTTCCAAGCTAACCCAGATCATTGACAAAATTTATTTCCTTGCAGCTAGAGGATTCCTGGCAGCTAACTTCTTCAAAGTTACCAAGGAGAGTCTTTAGAGTGAGCCTACTGGCAAGACAGAGTTTATACAGAGTGGGGGGAGAACGTAAGTTTATAGTTGTTCATATGGAAGAGCTACACTCATAAAAAAGAAATGTGCAAATTGACTGTACCGTCACAACGCCCACCAGCCAATCAGGAGTGAATATACAAATTAATCCAATAATTATTATGGGTTAATTTGCATACTCAGGCACTGAGTGGCCGGGGGCAGCCAGGGGAAGGAAGGCCCATTCTTGCACAAATCTTCATGCATCAGGCCTCTAGCAAAATAATAAATAATAAATAATAATACAAGAATAAACTGTTTTGCATACTCACACTGTAAACTTAGTTTTTCTCCACCCTGTATAATGTACCTTAATCATGTGAATGGCATCCCATCATGTTTGCTATTTTCCACTGGCTAGAAGCAAGTCACAGATTCAAGGGGAGGAAATTATTCAAGAGTATAAACACAAGGAGATGGGATCATGGAGGCCACCTTAAAGTCTGCCCACCACAGTTGGGGATAAATACAAGTAAATAGACACAACAGCAGTGTATGTGATCAATACTATGATGGTCAAGTACAGAATGGTATGTATATAATTTTTACTAGGTGGGTGGATGGGTGGGTATTGCTGGTTAAAGACTTCCTAGAGGAATAACCATAAGTTGAGACAAAGAGAATGTGTACATGTTTGCCATATGTGTTTTGGGGCAGAAAGCCTGATAGAATGAAAACATTTTCGTAAGTAAAAAAATAATGCATATGGCCAAACAATGTTTCAGTTTTGTTCAGTGTTCTATAAATTGCTAACATCTTACCAAGAGAAAATTCTCCATCGTGGGCACAAGGTCAGGCTCAGTAAGTTTAAATACTTTCTTAATATCTAAAGGAAAATGTATTAAACTATGTTCCTCACTCTTAGAGAAAAATGTTTACAATTTGTCTAAAATAGAAAAATTTCCATTTTATGAGTTCCCATTATTATTTAAAATAGTGATCTCATAAGAATTTAGTACACCCTTGCTTTTAAATAATCCCAGCTCAGATCCCAGCTCCTTGTCAATCTCTAGAGTAATTATCTTTGGAAAAGAAAGGCCCCATGGATGGGAGAGCACCAGCTGTTGAACACCTAATATTACAAGCTAAGTGAATGGCCAATTGCACAAATAAAATAGGTATCTAAGCCAGGTGGAATTGTTTACTCTAATTTGCTTATTCAAATTGGGATGTAGCCAGTTGGTTTTGTGAAATGTGCTTGCAAATAACACACTATTATTGATTTCTAGACAACAGCCTCCTCTATGATGTTTATACTGAACTTCATCTTTGAGAAGACCCTGAAATTTGTTCTCTGCTAAATCCCTGATAATGACCAGATTTCTCAGCCATATTTAACATCAACTCATGAAAAGTCTATAAAGCAGGGCTTGGGTATACAGCTTATAGATTATAATGCAAAAATTTTATTGTTATTTCCAAAGATTAAGTTCTAGTAGTCATATTCCTAGTATGCTTAATTGTGTCCCTAAGATACCTTCTGGTGTAAGAAATAGAATTCCTCATATAAGAAGGCTAAAAAACTAAAGAGGATTTAGCAGCTCTTGCAACTCCAATTTGACCCAGTGATCCCACTCCTAGGAATATGCCCCCCAAGAAACTAGAAACACCAATCAGAAAAGATATATGCACCCCTATGTTCATAGCGGCACAATTACAATAGCTAAGATCTGGAAACAGCCTAAGTGCCCAGCAGCAGATGAGTGGATTAAAAAGGCCAAAACCGGTTTGGCTCAGTGGTAGAGCGTCGGTCTGCAGACTGAAAGGTCCCGGGTTCAATTCCGGTCAAGGGCATGTGCATTGGTTGCGGGCACATCCCCGGTAGGTCGACCAGGCAGCTGGTCGGTGTTTCTCTCTCATCAACGTTTCTGGCTCTCTATCTCTATCTCTTCCTCTCTGTAAAATATCAATAAAATGTATTTTTTTTAAAAAGTTGTGGTACAAGTACATAATGGAACACTGTGCTGCTTTAAAAAAAGAAGGAATTCTTACCATTTGCAACAGCATGGATGGACCTGGAGAGCATTATGCTAAGCGAAATAAGCCAGTCAGAGAAAGATAAATATCACATGACCTCATGCATTTGTGGAAATTATGAACAATATAAACTTATGAACAAAAACAGATCCAGAGACAGAGAAGCATTGATCAGACAGTCAAACCTCAGAGGGAAGGTAGGGGAGGGCGGGGTTAAGGGTAAGAGATCAACCAAAGGACTTGTATGTATGCATATAAGCCTAGGCAATGGATACACCAGGGGGTGATGGCAAAGGCATGAGTGGGGGGGGGGCATACTGGAGGGATAAGAACACATATGTAATACCTTAATCAATAAAGAAAAAAGAGAGAATTTCACATACAGGGTCAGTTTCATGTATAGTTTCATCATTCCTCTGGCTCCACGTCTCTCCTAAATTCTAAGCAATTTTTTTCAGCTTTGCCTATCCTTTTTTTTTTCAAGGACAAAGAAGTGTTTTATTTATAACAAAAACATTTGTAACATAATTAACCCTCTTCAAACTAGAGAATCCTATAAAATGCACACAGCTATCTCTACTTGTATATAGCCAGGGATATTAGCAGCTGGAAGGGGGGTTGGGACTGGAAGAAAAGCCAAGGATTAATTCCATTAACAACAAAAAGAAGAAGCTGCCTTAAAAATAGCGTTTCTCTACTTGTCAGTAGTGACACTTGCCCTACTATGTGTATGAAAATGTGAAGCAGGAAACAGTACGGGGGGGAAGCCTGGATCGGCAGCATTGGAGGTGAGGCAAGGTCCTGGGATGGGGGTCTCAGCCCTTCCTCCAAGCAGGCCACGGAGACACAGTGCGCCCCCATGGAGTTCTTTCTTTCCAAAAAGACACCCCTACACCCCACCCATCCGGATGGATGGCTCCAGCAGCCTCACTGCTCTTGCTTGTAGTTGGTTGAAGAATCTTTCATTTTCTCTTACTGAGGGGCCATGATCACAACGAGCAAACATCCAATGGCACCTTTCGTTTTTATCTGTGAGGTCCCTGTAACAGCGGGCCAGTTCCTTCAGCTCATTATGGATGTCACGCTTGAACTAGAAAAGCCAGGGCCCTCTGGTAGTCATGAGGAGACATGCCTATCGGCACAGGAAGAGGGCTTTGGCATGTTTTCGGTCCATGATGAGAGCCTGAATTCCAGTGGAGTAGCTCCAGCCACAGGTAGTTACAGGAGAGGTTACAGAGCATGAGAAGTGCTTCTCTGTCACGGTGCTGATTGCCAGTGGAAAAGTGATAAGGCCCATTTCTCTCTCCCTTTGGCATCATAGAAACGATTTTGGCCGAAAAACTACTTGCCAAACTCCTATTCAGTAGCTGCTACTTTTAGGACTTTCGAAAGTAACATGTGATCTTTTTAAAAAAAAAAAAATATTGTATTGACTTTTCCAGAGAGGAAGAGAGAGGGATAGAGAGTTAGAAACATTGGTGAGGAGAATCTTCAACCAGCTGCCTCTTGCACACCCCCTACTGGGGATGTGCCTGCAACCAAGGTACATGCCCTTGACCTGAATCGAACCTGGGACCTTTCAGTCCGCAGGCTGACGCTCTATCCACTGAGCCAAACCAGTTTCGGCAACATGTGATCTTGTTCCTCAGCCGACAGGACACAAAACTTGTTTGATTCAACACAATCCAGGAAGTTAAGTAGCTCAATATGGAATGGGACCATGATGTTTTGGGGCTTAAGGGTAGGTTGCCCAGTGTTTCATAAGCATAGGTCGGTTTGAACAGAAAGCTGGCCAGCTCTCCCCTGCACATGCTCAGAAGGCCCAGCTTCATGCTGCAAAGTGTAACACCCTCTCCAAGCTTCATGAGCCGAGGGGTTTTGCTAAAGCAATTAGAATCAAAAGGCTTGTCTATGCCCTAGCTCCGTGGTCGGCAAACTGCGGCTCTCGAGCCACATACGGCTCTTTAGCCCCTTGAGTGTGGCTCTTCCATAAAATACCATGGCCTGGGCAAGTCTATTTTGAAGAAGTGGCATTAGAAGTTTAAGTTTAAAAAGTGTGGCTCTCAATTTCAATCGCTGTACTGTTGATATTTGGCTCTGTTGACTAATGAGTTTGCCGACCACTGACCTAGCTGGTTTGGCTCAGTGGACAGAGTGTTGGCCCATGGACTGAAGGATCCCATATCCAATTCCAGTCAAGGGCATGTACCTTGGCTGCAGGCTCAATCCCTGGTCCTGATTAGGGCATGTGCAGGAGGCAACCAGTCGATGTGTCTCTCTCACATTGATGTTTCTCTCTCTGTCTCTCCCCCTCCTTTCCTCTCTCTCCAAAAATCAATGGGGAAAATATCCTTGGGTGAGTATTAACAACAACAACAAAGGTTTGTCCATGTGTTCCAGGTAACCAGAATATTACACTGGCACCGAAGTATCCAGTGGCACCAGCTCACCAGCACCATCTCAGATGATGCCGTTCAGCATGCCCTGGTCCCTGGAAATGTCCCACATCCACTGCCATAACCTCTGGCACAGGGAGCAGCCATCTGCTCTGAACCCCACACTTCACTCAGGTGCCCTGAGGAAGATTGCCTACCCTCTTTTAGAGACTGACTTCAGACAGTGGTTTCAGGTGGCAATGTACAGCCAACCATTCAACCATTCAAAAGCCCAACCTCTGAGCTAAAAAAGCTACATGCAAACTAAGCCCTATGTCCTGGGGAGTATCATTTGCTAATTGACTTAGTTACATGATTTTTCAAAGTGATGTGGTTGCATACACCTTACTCTGTGATGCTGGTGTGAGAATCCAAGTCCCTTGGCTAGTATATGGGTTTGTTGTTTCGTGTGTGTGTGTGTGTTTTATAATATAGCATTTATTGGTATATTACAGAGGTAGAAGAAGTAATTCCTAGAAGAAATGGGCTTAGGAAGCAAGTTATAAAGGTTAAGGAAGGGCCCTAAGACAGTGGTCAGCAAACTCATTAGTCAACAGAGCCAAATATCAACAGTACGATTGAAATCTCTTTTGAGAGCCCAATTTTTAAACTTAAACTTCTTCGAACGCTGCTTCTTCAAAACAGACTCGCCCAGACCATGGTATTTTGTGGAAGAGCCACACTCAAGGAGCCAGAGAGCCGCATGTGGCTCGCGAGCCACAGTTTGCCAACCATGGCCCTAAGAGCTTGGGAGTGAGGAAGCTAGTGGTAAAGTGCAGGGGAGAGGGTGGTGGATGGCATGGGCTTGCTCCCAGAAGGGAGAGCACAATTGGGCCCCCTCCCTAAGGGATCTAAGGGCAGAAATTGCAGGGAAGGTCTCTGGGGAGGAACGTAATAGCATATTTGACAGCTTTCCAGGGTGTGCTTTCAGGGTTGTGGTCTCCGATGATTGATGGGCGGGCACAGGGAGTCATTATTCAATGCAGCTGGTCCTGAGGTCAGCCCTGGCTGGCTTCCCGCTACTGTGTGTTTTTATACACCAGCCAGCATCTGCACCTCAACATAGCTGTCTTTTCTCTCGTCTACATTATGGTCACATTATGGATTCATGAGTAAAGGGGTGCCTGCGGTATATAGGGTATGTTAAGGGCCAACTCTTTGGAGTTTGATAATGTATTACAATGCAACACATCTTAAGCTATTCCCAAGTAGACCTAGCTCCCAAATTTCCCTGAAAACCAACCTCTTGAAGCAGTGTTTCCCAAACTTCTCTCATGATGAGAATCACCTGGTGGAGTTGTTAAAATACAGATTCCTGAATCCCAACTAAGAAGGGCTAAACTAGAATTTTTGGGAACATATAGGTAGCATTGCATACTTAACTAGTGAAAAAAGCTTGGTATACAATTTTACCTATATGTTCCAAAAAATTCTAGTTTAGCCCTTCTCATCATGAGAGAAGTTTGGGAAACACTGTACAGTAATTCCTGGATCAGGGAAATGATGCCACCTGAATGAGCACCCTACGCCTGACCACCTTACAGAATAATGTGGAATCCTGTTTAACCATGGCACCTCAAGATCCCATTCCAAAATCTTCTTTTTGCTCCTCAAATTTCCCAGGCCTGCACATCTCTCAAGATATCAAGTATGATAGTTTTAGGAGCCAACCAAGTTATACATAATGCAATTTTATGTTCCTAAATTAACAAAGTGACTTTAGATCTGTGAAGGGTGTTAAAACTTACATAAGCCATGTAAGTATTTTTATTTGTTCAAACATTTCCAGTTTCCTTCAAGGCTTAAAAGTTTCTGGGAACTTTATGGTTCCAAAAAGGCCCAGCTTGTTATGTGTGTGGGGAAAAGGTACTCTAAAAACATCTCTATTTTTCATGAGGGGCCTCACAGCCAGCATTTCTTTTCTTTTCTTTTTTTGCATCTTCTAGAATACCAAAAATAAAATAATAATTTGGATATATTTATTTCCAAGCCATAGAGTACTTAGACCTCTTGCTTATGTCTAGTCACCATTCAATGAAGTCAAACAGAACATGGGACAAGGATTTGAACACAAGTAGTTTATCTGTGAGGAGGTCCCAGAAAACACCAATAGAGAAGAAAGGAAGTGAGATGGGAGAAGAAAGCAGCCAATTCAGAATGTATTGCCTGTGAGCAGGTGTCTTGTGAGGAGAGAGTAAGTCCTAGTGTGTGTGTGTGTTTGTGTGCATTATCTGACCTGAGGCAAAAGTAACTGGAGCATTTATTCTGGTTTTGTTTTTTGGGGGGGTTTTATGGTTTTTTTGTTTTGTTTTTGTTTTTTATATGTTATTTTTTAAAATATATTTTATTGATTTTTTTACAGAGAGGAAGGGAGAGAGAGAGCTACAAACATCTATCAGCCGCCCCCTGTACACCTCCCACTGGGGATGTGCCCACAACCAAGGTACATGCCCTTGACCGGAACCGAACCTGGTACTCTTGAGTCCAACACTCTATCCACTGAGCCAAGCCGGCTAGGGCTGGAGCATTTATTCTTTAAACCCTTTCCATCACTGGTGGGGGGACTGTCTCCAAGGGGGATTAACTCCTGGAGATTTCTATCCTTACCATGCAAAGATCAGGAGAAAGCTCATAAGCACAATGTCACAGATGCCTATTAGAAGGATGCTAATAGCATGCACTGGTCCAGTGAGTAGAGGATATATGGGTGGGACACCAACATATTTGTAACAAGGCTTAAGGCCAAAGGATTAATTTGTACTCCTTGGAACTAGTTATAAGCAATGCTGGTTATTTTTGGCTGTAACCTTAAAAAAATATTGCATTAAATGAAATTCCAATTTCTCAGGGCTTACTGAAATCATTCTATTTGCAAGGGTTCATGGCAGAGTGTGAGAGAGAGAGAGAGAGAGAGAGAGAGAGAGAGAGAGAGAGACCTGAATTCAGAATGAGCAAAGCCAGGTTCTAGCCAACACTCTGTGGCCTTACATACAATGATTCATGACTCTGGACCTCAGTTTCTTAAACATAGAGGTGTACAGCTAATGATACTAGCAAATATATATAGGGCCTTATTCCATGCCAGGTTACACACCATTCTGAGTGCTTTACAGATACTAACTCACAAAAACCCTCACGGCACTCAATGAGATGAGGACTAATATTATGATCTCCATTTTACAGAGAAGAAAACTGAACTACAGGTGGTTAAGTCACTTGAATAAGGTCACGTGGGCAGTAAATGGTAGATCCAGGACTGGAACCTAAGTTGTCTGACTTCAAAATCAGGATCCCTGCCCCAACTGGTTTGGCTCAGTAGCTAGAGTGTTGGCCTGTGGACTGAAGGGTCCCAAGTTCAATTCCAGTCAAGGGCACATGCCCGGGTTGTGTACTCCATCCCCAGTAGGGGGCATGCAGGAGGGAGCCAATCAATGATTCCCTCTCATCATTTGATGTTTCTATCTCTCTTTCCCTCTCCCTTCCTTTCTGAAATCAATAAAAATATATATTTTTTTAAATCAGGACCCTTAACTCTTACTGCAATAATCTCTAGGCTCCCTTCATTTAGGAATCTGTAATTCTTGACCTCTGATAAAATCAGGCAGGAGAATGGTATATACATCTACCCTTTCTTTTTTTATTTCTATTATGACACAAGCCCAACTTGTGTCATTCCTCTTGTGGAATAATTTACAAGATATATTTATAGAAGCCATCAATAAGCAGAAAACATCATGTACCCAGTAGGTCCTAATATACCCCCTCTGGAAGTGGCAATCCATGTCTGCACCAGGGAGAGTTGCGATTTAAATGCCTTCCTTAATAAAAAAGAAAAAGAATCATCCCATCTTTCCAATACGCTTGCAAATATTTCACCAACTGTGGAAGCTTTAAAACACCAAAAACGGATCTGATAGTTTTATTACCATCATACATCCTTTCAAAATGTAACCTACATTTGTTCAAGTAGAATGCCAATAAACCAGTCATCAGCACTATGAGGCAAGAATTTTCAGTTTGCACTGGAGAGTTGTAATAAATATCAGCTCAAGGTAATCATTAGAGGCCAATTTCTAGCATCTCTTAAAGTCTGACCCAAAAATCTCAGAATATCACTCGGAAATGTCGGCAAGTTTCCCTTTGAAGTCATATTATTATGATAAAAGTAATGTAATTCATTTATAAAATGTGCTAACGTCCTACTACCTACAGACTACTATGCTAGGAATTGAGACTTGAGGCTAATAGTATCTATTTAATATCCCTCCCTTTGAAAACTCAAGATATAGCAGGTGAGAGTCATACATGACAGTAATAGAACAAAGTGCATGGCATGTACAGAGCTAGACTCTAAGTGTAAGGTGAGTATGGAATTGGCCATCCTCAATGGTCTATATTGTAATAGTGTCTAGTGGTGATGAGTGAAAATCTTTATTCATTCACTAAATAACTAGTGAGCACCTATTAACTGCAGGAATTTTGCTGTAAAGAAGGTAATTTTTGCAATAGAGAAAATGGATATGAATCCTGCCTTTATGGAGTTTACAGTTTAGTTGGATGATTGATAGATGAATTAACAACTGACCTACGTATAGCATGTCTCTCAAGTCTCTTACCATAATAACCTTCAAGGAGCTAATTCTAACTCCTCAAACATCCACCCCTCACCGATTTTCTCCACTTCATGCCATTACTGCTTCTCCCTATCAGGTTAAGAAGGATTAGAAAGATGTGTTTTTAAAAGAAAGAGAAAAGGTCATCCTTTCTAACTATAAATCCTCCAACTAGAGCCAAAAGCAACCAGGTGACAAAAAGGAGGCACATGGAGAGGGAACTCAGCCATTCAAAGAATGAAATAAATATGAAATTTTCTACACATTGAATGGGGCGGGGTTAAGGAAAGAGGTTGGGTGAGCAATCAAGCCAACACACATCCAAAGAGTTGCTAGGAACCTACCTTTCCCTTCCCTGGGGTCACCTTCAGATCGCATCCTCTTTTGAGCCTTTGGAGGCACATCTGCCATTGAACATGTTTTGTTTTATTTTGTTGTATAAGAGAAAAAGAAGAAAATTGTGAGGCAGGAAGGAGGTAAGAGGAAAGAATGGACCAATGGTGCTATGAAATGCAAGTGCTGGCCATTATAAATAGCAGTGGTAATGAAATGCATTATGCCTTTGACATTCTTTAAAGTTTCTGGACATTCTGCCCACCCTTATGAGCAAGACTTCATGTGGTTCTTTGCTAACTTTATGCCTAGATTTATCACTATGAACAGCAACCAAGAATGTGAGTCTGGCTATGATAACAGGACTCAAGCACACCCCTTGGCACATACTTTGGTCTCTTATCAGATGACCTGCCTGACCTTGACAGCCTTTTGTGCTTCAGCACAATATGCAGGATGGAGTTTAAGTGTAACCAGTTCTAATTCCTTTTATCCCCAAAGGCTCAAAAAACCAGCAATCTTGGAATGATCCATGTCTTAAGATTCTCACATTTATCTTATCTCCAAGACTTCTTCTCATATTCCCTTTGATGCTACTGGAAAATAGTCTCACCTTGACCTGCAAAAAGAACTAAAATCACTATATATATGACCTCTTCCTGTGTCAACTCTTGCAATGATACCTCCTAATACTTTTCTAAATCCCTTTTGAACATTATAATTCTATTTATATTATAATCTATTTTAACATTGTATTCTATTATTCATAGCCACCCCAAACTCTCACTCATCTAAACTATAGTTATTTTAATTATTGTTTTTAAACTCCAGGTTTTGGAAATTCGGCATGTATCTCTTCTTACAGCTTAGTTTATAGCCAAGGGTTTTTATACCACTTATGTCAGTTTTCCACTCTAAAATTTAATTGGAGAATTAAGGCAAAGATTTGGCTAATACAGGGAAGAGCTTAAAGATAAAAATAAGAAATTGAAATGGTTTTATCACCAATATTGGCAATTCTCCCACCTTTTTACTACTTCTTGCTTTAAGTTAGAAGAGAAAATGAATTAAGACAAAGAAAAAAATCAGAATAAGAGAAGGGCTAAGAATAAAGTGACCAGACGTCCCGCTTTTGGCGGGACAGTCCCAATTTTTAACAATTTGTCCAGCGTCCTGCAGCATTTAAAAAAAAAGTCCCGATTTTTGGAAAGAATGCACGACAAGCTAGGGAACGGCAGAAAAATGAGAAGTGAATATATGGTTTTCAGGGGCCATGTGGCTATTTAGCCAGGATATGAGTTTTATATTATTTTTTGTTGCTATTAATAATAACAAATAATTGTTGAGAACTGATTATCGAGAACTGATTATCAAAGTTCTCATTGTTGATCAGTTGTTAGAATTCGACCACCATTGTTTGGACTTAATGAACAAAGGCACTTTTGTGGATTGGCAACAACGAAAACATTTTGTAACTGTCTCTCAGATGATACACATCGTACTGCATGCTAGTAAGCTAGTTAAATAAGTGATGTCATTACAAAGCAGCTATTCAGATAATTTAGGTAAGTAATTTATTTATTTCATAAATACATAAATTTTCTTGAATTTAGCAGACAGTACTCATATTATTTATATGTTATAGTGGCGGCAAAAAGTCTAGCGCTGACCTTGAAAGTGACACAACTATATATAATTTTTATTTATTTATTATATTTGTAAATTGTACTTATGTTGAAATTTTTAAAAAATATATCACAATACTATTTTTGTGTTTTATGAAAATTTTTGTTGCTCCATATAGACCAAATTTTTAATTAAGACACCCCCCCCCCAGGTCAATGGTGTCCACTTTACCAATGTTAAAATCTGGTCACCTTAGGTAAGAAGGGCCCTCAGAATCTGGCTAATAAAGAACTGAACTTTGCCTCCCACCGTTCCCAGTCTTTTATCAGGTACTTTTTTGCATTGGACTTTTGCCTAGAAGGTGCCTTTGTGAGAAAGAGTCTTTGTGTCTTGAAAAGAGCATGAACATTGAGAATGGATGAACTTGGACTCCAATCCAAGCTCTGTACCTAACTTGCTGTAAGACTTTGGACAAGTTACTTATCCTTCTCTGAAATTGTTTCCTTATCTTTAGAAGGTGTGTAATATATGCTTCCCCATAGAACTGTTGTGAGAGTTAAATGAGCTAACCTATAGAAAGCATCTGTCAATGGACTACACTTAAGATATGGTCCATCTCTTCCATTAACCTGGTCTGACAGGTTTTTAATCAACACACCCAGTGCCTGCTTCAGACCACACAGAGCACCACCCAATTAGCTCCACAAATGACACAAAAAGGGAGGAATTGTCAGGTACCATAGCCTTGCTAAAGTGAACCCAATTCCATGGGTTCGTCCAGGTATAACAGTTCATCTACTATAGTCATGGCCAGTCCTCACAGCCAGTCAACCTGAGGATCAATTGCACCAACAGAAATCAAGATTCAACTACAACAGGAATCTACACAATCCACACACAGAAGACCCCTAGAGCACCCAGCTCATCTGCCACTGAGACCCATTGGATACCCACTACATAAAGCCACTATGACAAGATTGGGAGACAAAGCAGATCTACCTTATAAGAGCAAACACAGGGAGGCAGACAAAATTAAGAGCCAAAAAGACATGTCCCAAATGAGAGAAAATGACAAAAGTCCAGAAAAAATGAATTAAGTGAAATGGAGGCAAGCAATCTATCAGACACAGAGTTCAAAACACTGGTTATGCCCAACCACCATGGCTTAGTGATTGAGCATTGGTGGAGATATGAACCAGAAGGTTATGGTTTGATTCCTGGTCATGGTATATGCTCGGTTTCAGACTCAATCCCCAGTGTGGGCTTGCAGGAGGCAGCCAAACATTGATTCTCATCATTAATGTTTCCATCTCCCTCTCCCACTCCCTTCCTCTCTAAAATCAATAAAAATATATTTTAATAAAACAACACTGGTTATAAGGAAGATCAGTGACTTTAGGGGAAGAATAGATGAACTCAGTAAGAATTCACACAAAGAAATAGAAACAAAGAATGAGTCAGAAATGAAGAAGACAATAACTGAAATGAAGAATATATTGGATATGGATATAATCAGCAGCAAAGCAGATGAAGCATAGAGTCAAATCACCAATTTGGAATACAAGGTAAAGGAAAACACCCAATTGGAATAAAATAAAGAAAAAAAACCTCAAAAACTGAGAATAGTTTAAGGGACCTCTGAGGCAATATCATGCTTAACAATATTCACAATATAGGGATACCAGAAAGAGAATTGAGAAATCCAGGAATTGAAAAACAATTTGAAGAAATAATACCTGAAAACTTCTCTAGCCTGGTGAAGGAAATCGATATGCAAGTACAGGAAGTGTAGAGAATACAAAACAAGATGAACACAAAGAGGTCCACACCAGACATACAGAACCTTGAGTCCTAGTACAGCTGTCCAAGCCAAGGTGCCAGACACATGGGTTCATTGATCTTAGATATAACAGCCCCAGTTGGTATCTGACTTGAGAGACCCCAAGAGAACACAGCAAAACCACCCAAACCACAGAATTGTGAGAAATGATAAAAGGTTGTTTTAAACGATTAAGTTTTCAACAATAGAAAACTAAAACAGTCGTCAAGATTTGAAGGGTTTTAAAGACATGAGATCTGCACTAAAAACAATTAACAAAGCAACAGTCCTGATTGGAGTTCAATGAAACAATTTTGGAGACAGAGTATAAGGGTATAAGAAGGTACTTTGCAACTATTCTTACATTTAGTTATCACAAAACACTATAAGGTAGGCACTATTATTCCTATATATATATATATATATATATATATATATATATATATATAATTGAGATCAGAGAGCTTGGAAAACTCACCCCAGGTCACAGTGTTAGAGGTGAAACTAAGATCAGGACTCTTGTTCCAAATCCATGTTCTTTTCATTACTTCACCATGATGCCAAGAGAGGGAGAAAAGAGAGAGAGAAAGGAAATGTTATATTTGAGAGATATTTAGGAGGGAGACTTTATAAATATAGTAAATAACTGGGATATGTCTGGGTCATGGAGAACATTCAGCAATGGTATCAGCTTCTACCTCTGTGTATTATTATAAACTAGAGGCTCAATGCATGAAGATTCGTGCAAGAATGGGCCTTCCTTCTCCGCCTTTTTGCTCTGGCCCAGAGCTGCCTTTTCACTTTCCCATGCTTCCCAGAGGCCTGGAGCAGCTGGGGTGGTGTGGTGATGCAAGTGTCCAGCCACTCGGTGCCTGCATATGCAAATTAATCAGCCATATTTATTGGGTTATTTGTATACTCACTCCTGATTGGCTGGTGGGAGTCACAAAGGTATGGTCAATTTGCATCTCATTTTTATTAGTGTAGATGGTACATCGTTGCCTATCACAGAATTAAAAGTAAAGAATCAGATCAAAAGTAACTAATTCTACATATAAAGGAATAAGTTGAATAAGGTGACATTTGGGGTTTTTGCTTTTGGATAATGATTTGCAGAACTGCATAAAGAGGATCTAGGAAATAAGAAGTTCTAAAACATCACACATACAAAGGACAAACTATCTCTAACTCAGCCCTCCAAGTTTTAGGTCAGAAGCTGCCTTACCACAAGCCCTCTGAGCTTTTATACTAGTACTAAAAGTTATTTACATTCAAAACCATTGACATAAAATATTTCTTTCCTTCACTATCCAAAGTATATATGTGGTTTTTTTAAATTTATCAAAATTAGAAGGGGAAAGTTCAGCAAAGTATTTTCAAGAAATACAGCAACACCATAAAAATAGTGTATTAACACCATTTTTCAAGAACTAAAAAATGAAAAAAAGATATAAAAGTAAAAACTGTATTCACCAGAAAAAACACTATCCAAAAATTCATCCATTCTGAAGCAACAGAGGTAAGATAGAGAATATTCCTGTTAGGGCCATGGACTCTCAGAAAGGAACTAAAATCAATCAAGGATCCCATAGGAAAGTACCTTTATTTTTATTGTCTTTTAAAATGAGAAATAAATGTCCTCTGCTTTAAAAATGAACAAAAGGAAAGACAGATTACTATCCAATGTAAAAAGTTTATATTAATTTCAAAACTATATGTCTCTTGGCCAAAACCGGTTTGGCTCAGTGGAAAGAGCATCTGTCTGTGGACTGGAAGGTCTCAGGTTCGGTTCTGGTCAAGGGCATGTATCTTGGTTGCAGGCACATCCCTGTTGGGGGGGCGTGCAGGGGGCAGCTGGTCAATGTTTCTCTCTCATCGATGTTTCTAGCTCTCTGTCCCTCTCCCTTCCTCTCTGTAAAGAATCAATAAAATATATTTTAAAAAATTATATGTCTCTTGAATCTGTGCAATGAATACAGAAAATAAAGAAACTAAGTGACCCCAGGCCTTGCTGATTCCACAGCCCATGGCCTCTCCAATACACCAAGCTGCCTATTATAGAACCAAAGGGATTGTTTGCCTAGAATGTAGCTCCTGGAGAGGGAAAAGATGAAATTTTCCAGAGGAACACTGTGCTTCAGTCAGAGTGAACTTTCTGTTCCCCAAAACACACCACATTCTGTGAGTATGGTGTGCTGGGTTGAACTTTCCAAACATAGCCATGATATCGGTGTGACTTCCCAGGAGTGGTCAGAAGAAGCCTTGTGTTTCCTTCCTTGGGCTTTTGGACTGCTCACTCTCTGGAAGACCCCTGGTTGTATGCACTCTTAGGAACCCAGTCGTCATTCTGTGAGAAGCCCAAGCCACACAGAGAAGCCATGTGTAGGTCCACTTGTCAGTAGTCCTTCTAAGGCCAACCATGAAGTCATCCCAGACTTGGGAGGGAATAAGCCTCCATAGGATTCAAGCCACCAGCTCTGAAACCACTCCAGCCAATTGAGCCTTTCCAGATGAGGACACAGACACTGTAGAACACAAATAATTCTTCCCTACCATGCCCAGTCCCAGTGCCTGACCCAAATAATCTGTGACCATAAAAAGGACGGTTGTTTTACACCAATAAGTGTTGGGGTGTTTTATTGCATGGTAACAGATAACCAAAATACACTGAGTGGCCAGATTGTTATGATCTCTGAACGCATAATAATCTGGCCACTCAGTATATATCCTATATAATAAAAGGCTAATATGCAAATTTTCCCCTCAACCAGGAGTTTGACCAGCAGGCAGGCCAGCCAACCGCCCATGTCCCCTCCCCCTGGCCAGGCTGGCTGGACCCCTCCCATGCACAAATTCATGCTCCAGGCCTCTAATATATATATTCGGAGTAGTCCGATTATTATGCATTCAGAGATCATAATAAGCTGGCCCCTCAGTGTATATGTACTTTGCAAACACTGTTCCCTCTCCCCTGCCTAACAGCCTCCACCATATATTTTCATGTCTCATTTTACCCACAATTTTCTCCAGGAAGCATCTATCATCCACCCTCCAGCTACCAACATAAGTAAAACAAATGTGTTTGCAATGATAAAACAAGTCTCTACCCCTCCCTTTCTAATCAGATTACCGGTCTATATAGAAATTCTAGAGCCACCATTGTTCTCGCACCTACCCCTACAAAAGACAGTACACCATGTCTTAGTGTCTGTTGGCCTCTCCCATTATAGTTCTGTTCCCTGAGGTTGAATGGTGTCTTGTTCACTATTGTCTTCACATAGTCTAACGTAGTGTGTGATACACAATAGCTACTCCACATATATTTACTGAATGAGTGAGTGAAGAAATGAAGGAATCTACACATGGCACCATCCCTACAATCAGTGCTCTAAGACGGGCCACATAACATTGGCACAACTGAGCTAAGGGAGTTTCAAAGACTGAAATGTCAAGGGGGACTTATATTATACTTTCAACAATAAAGATTTTTTAAAAAGACTAAATGCTCATGAGCCTGATCCTTCCCTCCACATCTAGGAGCAAGTCAGGAATATACTTGCTGAAACCAGTTTGGCTCTGCAGACTGAAAGGTCCCAGGTTCGATTCCGGTCAAGGGCATGTGCCTTGGTTGCGGGCACATCCCCAGAAGGGGGTGTGCAAGAGGCAGCTGGTCGATGTTTCTCTCTCATCGATATTTCTAGCTCTCTATCCCTCTCCCTTCTTCTCTGTAAAAAATCAATAATATATATAATATATATATTAAAGTTAGGAATATACTTTTCCAAAACTCAAAAAAAAGGATAAAAATAATAGCTCACATATAGCACTCACCATCTGCTGAGCATTGTTCTAAGAGCTGTACACAAATGCTTGCATTTAATAATGCTCAACAATAGGCAGGTAGTTATTAATTCTATTTACAAATGAAAAACAAACGTATTCAGAGACTGAATGGCTTGCCCAATACCACATCACAAGATTTACTCCCAAGATCAGAAAATCAGCTCAGCTGCCAACAATAGCAGCAACCAAAATTCTAGAGGAATGGCAACTGGATAAGAAACCATATCCCATGGCTATCCACTACTTCCTTCCACCTCCTCCCCCGCAACACAATACACACAGAAGGTTATGAAGCCTTAAAAAACTCAAAATATATTTCAACGCCACATTCAATCCTACCACTTACAGTGAATGTGAGATCCTCATAAACAGAAGGTTTTAAAGAAAAAAATGAAACCCAAAATCAAGAAACACTGGCTATTCATAGTCCTAACGTGGGTTTTAACTGTAAATGATATCATGAAAATGACATATGCCCATCAGTTTTAAGAATTAATAGATTGCCGAAACCGGTTTGGCTCAGTGGATAGAGCGTCAGTCTGTGGACTGAGGGGTCCCGGCTTCGATTCCAGTCAGGGGCATGTGCATTGGTTGCAGGCACGTCCCCAGTGGGGGGTGTGCAGGAGGCGGCTTGTCAGTGTTTCTCTCTCATCAAAGTTTCTGGTTCTCTATCCCTCTCCCTTCCTCTCTGTGGAAAATCAATAAAATATATTTTTTTTAAAAAAAGAATTAATAGACTAACAAATTAAAAACTCACCTCATGAAATCTCATGTTGATTTTCTTACCCTGCCCAACATTTCAGCTGCAAATTTTAGCTGGTTCCTTCCTAGCTATACATGACACTTTGGAAATTTCTGGTTTCCAATCCAGCATGTAATGCATTTGGAAGTCATCATTTCTATCCACACAACAAGAAACACACACACACACACACACACACACACACACACACACACAGCTAAATAAACCAAATGTATTCAGAGGGCAAACTGTTGCCATCCAAAATTGGAGAGGCAGACGGGTGAATATAGAAAATGACAAATCATGAGAGCAGAAAACCATGAGCAGAAACTTCAGCGGGAGCTGGGCTGCTGCAGGAAAGCCTCAAGTGTGAATGATGGATTGGTGGGGGTTCACTGGGACACATCAGAGAGTTTACAAACTCCAAGGGGCCCAGTCTTATGGGGGTTCTCACTTTTGTCAATTTTACCTCCGGAAGCCCTACCAGGTTCACCTGGGGAAGACTGGAGACAAATCTCCTGGAGCTTCCAGCAAGAGGAGGTGGGAAGTAGCCATTTCAAAATACACTCCAGCCCTGACCGGTGTGGCTCAGTGGTAGAGCGTCTGTCTGCGGACTGAGGGGTCCCAGGTTCTATTCCAGCCAAGGGAATGTACCTTGGTTGTGGGCACAACCCCAGAAGGGGATGTGCAGGAGGCAGCTGATTGATGTCTCTTTATCATCGATTTTTCTAACTCTCTATCCCTCTCCCTTCCTCTGTGTAAAAAAAAAATCAATAAAATGTAGTTTTTTAAATATATATTTTATTGATATTTTACAGAGAGGAAGGGAGAGGGATAGAGAGCTAGAAATGTCAATGATAGAGAAACATCGACCAGCTGCCTCTTGCACACCCCCCACCGGGGATGTGCCCACAACCAATGTACATGCCCTTGACCGGAATCGAACCTGGGACCCCTCAGTCCGCAGACCAATGCTCTACCACTGAGCCAAACCGGTTTCGGCTATAAAATGTATTTTTTAAAAAGAAAATAATACACTTCATAACTGCTCTTAAGGACTCGCCTCAAAGTAAATTGTCTCATGCCAGGTTATTTCACTTATATGTGGCATCTCAAAAACAAAATGCTATAAACAAATAAGCAGAATGGAAACAGACTTACAGACAGAGAATATTTTGATAGTGACAAAGGTGAAGGGATTGAAAAGAAAGATTGGTGGTTACAAAATAGTCATGGGAATATAAAGTACAGCTTAGGGAATATAGTCACTAATATTGTAATAACTGTGCATGGTATCAGATGGATACTAGATTTATTGGGGTATAAGATAGACAAATGTCTAATCCTGGGGTTGTATGCCTGAAACTCATATAATATTGTATAACAAATGCAACTTAAAAAATAAATAAAAGTATTTTTAAAAATGAAGTGATTTCGCCGAAACTGGTTTGGCTCAGTGGATAGAGTGTCGGTCTGTGAACTGTAAGGTCCCAGGTTCGATTCTGGTGAAGGGCATGTACCTTGGTTGAGGGCGCATCCCCCAGTAGAGGGTGTGCAAGAGGCAGCTGGTCAATGTTTCTCTCTCATCGACGTTTCTAGCTCTCTATCTCTCTCACTTCCTCTCTGTAAAATATCAATAAAATATATTTAAAAAAAAAATGAAGTGATTTCACCAGAACCTAACTGACCTAGTGAAACCAGCTCCAGCCTTCCCTAGCCTTCCTTTCTCACCTAAGGGGGTAGAGGGTAGGTAACTGAGAAGGACTAGTGAAGTTCACAGACAGGAGGACAGGCTTACTAAGAGACTTAGCCCTAATCATGCTTTCTTCTACCTTCCCATTACTAAAGTTCTATCTCCTCAATTCCTTTTATCCAGTGCATCCTATCCAGCTTTCTTTTTAAAAAAAAAATTTAATGTATTTTTAGAGAGAGAATAAGGGAAAGGCAAAGAGAAGAAAAATAAACATTTGATCCCCGCACACACCCAGACCAGGGATCAAACTGGCAGCCTGGGTGTGTGCCCTGATGGGAAATCAAATTGGCGACCTATCGGTGCAGAGGATGATGTTAAACCAACTGAGCAACACAGCCAGAGCCATATCCAGCTTTCAAGAAAATTACAAGGTGTCATAAAAGGCAGGGTCAGATATGGGAAGGATGTTACTGGAGCTTAAAATAATTATGATTAGCATGCTAAGGACTCTAATGGAAAAGGCAAACCATATATGAGTATAGAGATAACATAAGTAGAGAGATGAAAACTTTGAGAATTTTAAAATGCTAGGAACCAAAAGTTCTGTAAGATAAATGAAATGCCTTTAATAGGTTCAGTGGGCATAGCCAAGGAACGAATCAGTGGGCTTGAAGATATGTCAGTAGAAACTTCCAAAATTAAAATGCAGAGAGAGGGGAAAAAAGAGACTGGGAAAATGAGCAGAATATCTAAGACCTGAAAATTACGTTACACTTTGGATATAATAACAGCATTCTCATCAGTTACCCAGGCTTGTCAAGAAGTTAATCACAGATGATTAATCCAATACTTATATACATATTCATCCATGTAGGAGGAGGCCTGAGTCATGAATCATAAGTATACACAGACAGCTGAAATGTTGACAAATTTTCAATGTTTTGAGTAATGAAATAGCATTTATAGAGTATATAATTCCATGAGGAAAAACATCTTTCTAAGAATGGTTGTATAATTTCTGTTACAAATTTTCTTTGGGCCGGAGGTGGATGCTCAATGGATAATGTGTTGAAGGGAACTGGGGTAGACCTCTAGGGCAGCGCTGTCCAATAGAAACAGAATGTGAGTCACATATGTACTTTTAAAATGTCTAGTAGCTTCATTGAAATGTAAAAATAAACAGATAAATTAAATGTGGTACTACATTTTACTTAACTTAATCCATCCAAAATATTATCCTTGGAACATGTAACAAATATTTCAAAGTTATTGAGATAGCCGAAACCAGTTTGGCTCAGTGGATAGAGCATCAGCCTGCAGAGTGAAAGGTCCCGGGTTTGATTCCAGTCAGGGGCATGTACATTGGTTGTGGACACATCCCCTGTAGGGGGTTAGGGAGTGTGCAGGAGGCAGCTGTTTGATGATTCTCTCTCATTGACATTTCTATCTCTCTATCCCGCTCCCTTCCTCTCTGTAAAAATTCAATAAAATATATATTTTCAAAATTATTTAAAAAACACACACACACACAAACCCTTGCCTGCAAGAATGATAGCCTATAAGAGGAAGTTTTAAGAAAAAAATTATTGAGATAGTATACCTTCTTTCTTCCACACTGAACTTCAAAATCCTACATATCAAGTGCTCAATCACTATAGTATTGGATAGCGTAGCTCTAAAGCAAGCATGTCAAACTCACTTGCTCTAGAGCCTTATATCTCAACTAGAGGTCTGGTGCATGAAATCTGTGCACAGGTAGGGTCCCTAGGCCTGGCTGATAATCAGAGCCAATAAGGTTCCCCTCCTCCTTGCCTCCCCACCTCCTTCTTCCCTCGCTCCCTCAGTGCCCCCCCCACCACCACTGGTTGCCCACCATGTTCCCACTGCCCCCTGGTGGTCAGCGCACATAATAGTGAGCAATCAAAAACCTGTTCTGGTTGAACTCCTGAGGGGACACTATGCATATTAGCCTTTTATATATATAGATGTGTGGTTCCCAAGCCAGAAGCATCAGAATAACCTGTGAACATGTTAAAATCCAGAATCTTCAGTCTCACCCAGATCTGAGTCAGAATCTGTATTTTAACAAGAAACCCCCACCCCCATGATTCATGCACATTAAATTTTGAGAATCACTGGTGCAGTGTGATGGGCCTTCAAGAGAAATGAGCAAAGTATGGAAGACCAATAGGACAGTATACATATTTTTTTAAATATGTTTTTGTTGATTACTGAGAGAATGGAAGGAAGAGAGAGAATATCCATGAATTGCCTCCTACATGCCCCTACTGGGGATCAGGCCTGCAACCAGGGCATGTGCCCTGACCAGGAATGGAACAAGGGAACTCTGGAAATTGAACCGTGACCTCCTGGTTTATAAGTCAATGATCAACCACTGAACTACACCAGCTGGGTAGACAGTGTAAATTTTGATGTGCTCTAACAAGCTCCCAGGTGGTACTGATGCTAATGGTCCTTTGGCTACAATTTGTATGGCAAAATATTAGAAAGTTTAGTCCAGAAATATCCATTTAATATTTTCTCTTTTCCTGCCACTAGGTCAGATAAAAATGTTCTAGTTTTAATCTAGCCCCAGAAGAGCCTATGTCTACTTGGAGAGACAAGACCATTGCCAATGAAAACACCAGAAAGCAATAAAGGGCAGCATTACTAAAACAGAAAACTATTGAGGCAGAAAGAGAATGCTATGAGCTATCAGGGATATGAACAATCTGAATTTGGGTCAAAGTTATCAGAAAATGAAGCTTCCCTGGTTGCTGAGAGCAGCCTAAACTGGGCTTGAAAGGGAATGGCTGCCTTTAATGAAAAGGTGACAACATGGATGGACGTTGAGAACATCATGCTAAGCAAAATAAGCCAGTCAGAAAAAGCTAAGAACCATGTGATTTCACCCATATGTGAGATATAAAACTGAAACTCAGAGACACAGACAACAGTTTGGTGGTTATCAGAGGGAAAGGGTGAGGGAGTGATAGAGGGTAAATGGGTGACAAAATATATGGTGACAAAAGATGATTTGGCTTTGGGTAGTGGGCACACAATTATACAGATCATTATCATAGAAATATACACTTGAAACCTATTTAACCCTATTACCCAATGTCACCCCCCAAAATTTAATTTTTGAAAAAAGGTGAAAGGGTGAATTGGAGAGTCTGGGCTCTGGTTATGATGTACAATGATTCCTGTTTATTCACTCTTTTCTTTAAATGATCACTAAACATTTTGATTTTGCACATACCGTGTTTCCCCGAAAATAAGACATCCTCAGAAAATAAGACCTACTTGCAGGTTTCCTTCTGAGTGAAATATAAGGCATCCCCCAAAAATAAGGCCCCCAGGATTCACAGTATGTCTGGTTTGTGTTGACAACTACCGTACTACCGTACCATATACAGGTAATAAATTTCCTTTATTTTCATTTAACAATAAATGTGTACCATATTCTTCTTCATGGAAAAATAAGACATCCCCTGAAAATAAGACCTAGCGCATCTTTGGGAGCAAAAATTAATATAAGACACTGTCTTATTTTCAGGGAAATAGAGTATATCAATAAAAATATTGTTAACTCATCCTCAGATTATATTTAACACATCCTCAGATGATATATATCTAAAATAATAAAAGCATAATATGCTAATTATACCGGATGACCTTCTGGATGAAGCCAGGGCTGCAAGGGAAGCCCGGGTCCCAGGTGCCAGTAGGCGGCGGTAGGGAAGCCCAGGTTCTGGGTGCCAAAGAGAAGCTGGTGCTGGCAACCAGGGGAAGGAAGGCCTACTCTTACATGAGTTTCATGCATTGGGCCTCTAGTTTATTTATAAGCTGTATACACATACCATATCGATCCATAAATTAAGTATTAATAAATATTTCTTAGTTCTTAGAATAAGTATACATTCATATTCTGTAGTGTCCCATGTTTGGGCTCCAGTTTGTAGTGAACCCTTTTCACGTCCCGTATGGTTCAGGGTTCAGGTTCAGGTTCAGGTTCAGGATTCGGGTTTTGAAGGAGGCCACACGCAAATGAAAGAGACTAGAAAATATTAATTTGGAAATATTGGGGGACAGGCAGGAGCCCAACTCAAGGGGAAGGACTCCACTTTGCTCTGGCCTACTGATCCCTTTTATTAAGACTATGGGATGCCATAGCTCTAGGCAGGCAATTCCAGTAATAGCTAATCAGTAATGATTTACATAACATTAAAAGGTGGAGGTTGCTTTAGCTATCATTGTCTCAACTAGTCAGTGCGTGGTTGGCTCTGATCTTTTAGAGCTTCAAGGTTGATCAGCCTCCCGGGTTCCTTATCCATACCTCTCTGCTAGTGAAAACAAAGGGGCAGCTTCCAACAATATTCCAATATCATCTCCCTGCTCTCTAATAGGTCTGGAAGCCCATCTGTATCTAAAGGGTTATCTGTGATAGAGCTGAGAAAGCCTCAGTAGAGTTTTGATAAATGCTCTTCCCTTGGCAGATTCTTTATCCATCGGGTCTCTGTTTAAATGTTCCTCAAAGATTCCTTCCCAGACTTGACAATCTAATTTACAACCTTGTTTATATCACTCATCTCATAATTTTCTTTTCCTATATAATACTTATTATATAACGTGTACTCTTGGTTGGTTCAGGGAATCATGCCTTTCACAGCTGTCTTCCTCGCTATACCGTTAGTTCCAGAAGAGTAGGGATTTGGTCACCACTGTGTATTCGGAAATCAGTCCCAGCTCTGACACATAGAAGGTGCTCGATACATCTCTGTAGAATGAATAACAAAGGAAATAAAATATGGACATTATAGTCCTTTTAGTTCCTATACATTCTAAAATTTTCCACTATGTCAGAACTAACTTTTCTTCCTCAAAGGGAAAGAGTAAGAGAGAAGTAACTGGGCCTTATCCACTGGAACTCAATAGTTACTAATTTACCACACCTCTGGATAGACTGGAGGGGTAATAGGATACACAATATGCAGATCCAAATTTTTATCCCCATTTTAGTCCATTCTTAATTGCAACTCTTTTCATAAATGCTTTTCTGATATGTCGTAACAATCTGCACTGAGTGGCCAGATTATCATGACCTCTGAAGGCATAATAATCTGGTCACTCGGTGTATATCCTATATAATAAAAGGATAATATGCAAATTGATCCCTTGACCAGGAGTTCGACCAGCAGGCAGGCTGGCCAACCACCCATACACACCCCCCTCCCCCTGCCAGGCTGGCGAGACCCCACCCATGCACAAATTCATGTACTGGGCTTCTAAAATACACACACACACACACACACACACACACACACACACACACACACTGAGTGGCCAGATTATTATGTGTTCAGATATCATAATAATCTGGCCACTCAGTGTATATTATTTGGGCCTGTGGATCCATATTGGACTTAGTGGGGGAAATATTAGCTACTATCAAAATCCTAACTCGATACTGAGGTTGAGGGAATCCAATCAAGCAACACACAGTCAACAGCAGAGGATTTGTTCTGTACTTTCTCTGGGTTCTTATTTTGTTACTTATAAAGTTCATGCAGTTGGCCATAGGTTGTTTGACTCAGTTAATGCAGCCCATATAAGCCGAGATCCCTGGTTCACTCACTGTGTCTTTACAACAAAGCACATCCCCACTATAAATACTGATTATGTCTGACACGCCAACAATGCCAAAGACCAAGATCCCTAGTTACTGTTAGACTTAATATTATCTCCTTTTCTGTCCACATCTTTCACCATTGTACAGACTTCCCTTTGATGTCATAATCAAACCACTTTTATACAATATCAGAGTCAGGTTGGTTTGCTTGGCTGACTGTAGGAAGCATTATCTCATTTTAGCTAACTGAGCACAAGTTTCCATCTCACTGTTGCATGAGTGTGTTTTAATAAATGCACTTAAAGACAGCCTTATATTGATGTACGTTGCATAAATATGCTATTATTGATCCTTGTACAGCTGCCTTTAATCAATTTTAGCATTTTCTTCAATAGATTCTATGCATGTATCATTTTGTCATTTCTCAATTGAGGTAGTGCTCAGAAGTTGCCAGAAGCAGCAAAAATTCACATTTATAGAATATCTTTTCACTGTATTGAGATTTTTCATCTTTCATAACCTTTCTGGTAGACATTTCTGAGGGATTTCTCAGAAGACAGATGCATCGGCTTCTGTGACTGATGACCGTCTGACTTCACAAGTGGCCTTTTTGAGACGTTACCAAGACTTGACATGTTAACATCCCATAAATCTCCTGAGTTCTAATTCTAAAGCATACATTTGCTTGCCACCAGCCAGAGCACAGAAGAATGCTTGTGTTCCTTTCGCTGCCCTGCCTAAAAAAGGAAAAGGGGGAGCCACTTTTGCATAAGACATAAACCTGCGAGATGTCTTTGATATTTTATATGCATACCCTACTTCTCTCTCACAGTCTCCCAGAAAACATGTGTGACCTTTGATAGTTCAGAAAAAGCTTGTAAACCTCTCTCTGATGTTTAATAATCGCATTATTCTTCCTGGAAGGATGTACCAGCCGGTACAGACAGCTTGTTGAACTCAGCTCATGGGTAAATGTTCAGTCTCATGCTGTTTTAACAATATTGGCTCCATCATCAGTGCAAATAGAAACAGTGGAAAGAATCCGAGGAGTGAGATATTTATGTGGAATTGAGGCTGTGATTATGTTTCACCAGGCACTGCAGTGAAGGTGCACTTTCTGGGAGATGTCACCGAGTGTCACCAAGTCTCTTGTGAGGGCTTGCTCAATATTTGCTGGTGATGATTATGATGTAAACCCATGAGGCAGCCGTCAGTTAATGAATCCCATGTGTCTAAATCAGCTCTGATTTAATTTGCCCTTCGGTAAAGATTAAAACATGAAGAAACTCAAAATATACATTTTTTAGGAGAAATTACTGCAGCTTTTGAATGAATGCACAAGCCATATATGCCCTTGTAAAGGAAGAGGTTGAGTTTTTTTCCATTATTCCTCTTCAATTATGAGTGTTTCCTCTCTTCCTGTGCAAATTACATATATATGCAATTTACATATAACTTATCCTATGTAATAAAAGGCTAATATGCAAATTGTCCCCACAGGCTGGAGTTCGACCTACCAGGAATTAAGAGGTGTGCTGACCACCAGAGGGTGGCGGTAGCAGACAGCTGGGGGAAGGGAGACCCTGGCCAGCAGCCGCTAGAGACCCTACCTTGCACGAATTTCATGCACTGGGCCTCTAGTATATGTATAATTATATACAAATAACATTAGTTCTCAAACATAATGCAACTGTCTTTATCATTATAACATAGATGGTGTACAGAATATTTCTTGCACTTGGGTTCACGAGCTTGCAACATTTTCAGAATGGGCTTGTGCTTCTAATATGAATTATTTGTCCTTCTTTTCTTCCTTCCTATTGTATTGATGGTTTACTCAGTATATTAGACTTCACATTATGACCAACATCTTTCAGGGCCAGACTTACAAATATCTATACTAGTAGTTCTCAACCCTGGTTGCACATTATAATCACCTGGGGAGCTTTTTGAAGTCGCTGTGCCAAGCTGCACTCTACAAAAATAAATCAGAATTTGAGAGCCATGGAACCTGGTGTTAGTACTTTTAGAGCTCCTGAACATACTTCAATGTGTAGCCATGAGTGAGAACCAATGATCCACACCAAGAGTGAGGAATATCTGGCCTGCGGGCCATATAAGCCATGACATCATTTGGTCTGGCCCTGACAAAGCATTAGGAGTGAATTAATTAAATACTTGACCAAATATAGCAGCCTAGTTTTTAAGTTGTTAATTTTGTATTGCCCTTTAAAGTACAGGTTATACACTGAGTGGCCACATTATTATGACCGCCCCAACAGTACTTTGTTGGGCCACCTTTTGCCTTAAATACTGTGGCGATTCTTCTTGGCACTGACTCCACGAGATGTTGAAAGGTGATGTGAGGAATCTGATGGATAGCACTGTCCAGTTCTGTGAGATTTGATGGTGGTGGAAGCAGCTGCCTGATGGCTTTTAACTTCTTCCCACAAATGCTCAATTGGATTGAGATCTGGTGATTGTGGGGCCACCTAAGCAAGGGAAAGTCTCCCTCATGTTCTTGAAACCACTCCTGCACAATACGAGCACCAGGGCATGGCACATTGTCTTGTTGGAAGAAGCCATCTCCATTGGGATCTGCCATCAACATGATAGAATGAACTTGATCAGCAATGATACTTGGGTATGTTGTGCTATTCATTGTTCCACGCGAATTAAAGGGCCCAAATCATGCCAGGAAAACATGCCCCAAACCATACCACTGCCCCCACCAGCTTGAAGGGTTGTATTCATGCATGTGAGGTGCATGCTTTCATGCTGTTTGAGAAATTCTCACTCTGCCATCTGCATGATGCAACTGGAAACATGATTCATTGGACCACATGATTTTTTTCCAGTGCTCAACTGTCCAATCCTTGTGTTCCTGTGCCAACTGGAAACGTTTTATCTTGGTAACTGCAGACAGCAAAGGTGTTCGAACAGGCCTTAGGCTTCCATATCCCATACGATGCAGGGTACGGCTAATGTGCCTACAAACGTCAGGTGGTCATAATAATCTGGCCACTCAGTGTAAATATCCAAATGGCCCTTAGCAGAAAAAAAGGTTCCCCGCACCTGATCTAACACCAACAAATGGTTTGATTAGTTAATAGGCAGTTCTGAGTTAAAAATCTTAAGTTCCATAAAGCCATTAGACAATAGGCAATGATATAATCTAGAAAGATTTTACAAAGCAATACCTTGTAAGGATGGAAAGAAATAAGACATGTTAATATGACAGGCTTAACAATCACTGTATTTGCCAAAACCGGTTTGGCTCAGTGGTAGAGCGTCGGTCTGTGGACTGAAGGGTCCCGGGTTCGATTCCGGTCAAAGGCATGTACCTTGGTTGCGGGCACATCCCCAGTATGGGGTGTGCAAGAGGCAGCTGGTCAATGTTTCTCTCTCATCGACATTTCTAGCTCTCTATCTCTCTCCCTTCCTTTCTGTAAAATATCAATTAAATATATTAAAAAAAAAACAATCACTGTATTTTCCAAGTAACTTTCCCAGACAGTATGTGATAGACTCCCTGAGTTCTAATCCTGCCTCTCCACCTCTCCTTGTTGTTGTTGTTAATCCTCACCCAGATATATTTTTCCCATTGATTTTTTAGAGGGTGGAAGGGAGGGAGGAAAAGAGGGAGAGAGAAACGTTGATGTGAGAGACATACATCGATCAGTTGCCTCCTGCCCATGCCCTGAACAGGGATCAAACCTACAACCCAGATGTGTGCCCTTGACTGGGAATCGAACCCACGCCTCTTTGGTGGATGAGCTAATGCTATAACCACTAAAAAACACTGGCCAGGGCTATCTCTCCATCTCTCAATAGCTGTATGACCTTGGGAACATCACATATCTTAGAGTCTCAGGTTCCTCTTCTGTGAAATGGAGTTATTGCCAAAATCTACTTCACACCATGAAGATTAAGTGGATTAAGAGGATTGGCAAACATTTTCTGAAAAGGGCCTCTAATTTCCCTTTTATAGGTCATACAGTCTCTATACAACTACACAAGTCTGCCACTGTAGCATTAAAAACTAGACATAAACATTAGTTGAACTAATGGGTATGCCATTGTTTCAATAAAACTTTATTTACAAAAACAGGTAGGGTCAAAATTGAGCACAGAGGCTGTTATTTGCCACAAGGTTGGTACAGTAGGTTGCCATTTTTTGCTGTTGTTTTTATGAAGTATGGAAAGTAAATCATCTTCTTGAAATTTACCCATTTACCCTTCTGTCTCAGCTCCACCTAAGACTCCTTTGAAGCCAACCAGACTCCAACTTAAAGAACAGAGATAAAATGGTTACAGTTCTTAGGAAAGCAGAAGGCAGTATGTCACCTCTGTTTATGAGTCTTTTCTCCCCTTACTGTCACTACAGTCACAGAACCGGGGAAAAACAAAACTAAGGCCAGAGCACAGGACCAGAGTTCACTGCTCTCAGTGGTGCATCACTTTACAGAAGCTCTCAGAGCAAACACCACCAACACAAAAGCCATTAGGAAAACTGTGAATTAAACCATGAGTCGTATGGAGCTGCAGAAATCCTAGCGATGCAATAAATCATTACTGTCAACTACTCAGCATGAGTAATAAAAAAAAATCAATCCACTTAGCTAGAAATAAATTTGAAAATTGTGCTTTAAACAATAGTAATGTGTGAGCAAAATAAACATAGAAGCAGTGCTGCTATTTCATCTTTCAAGGAAAGATAGAGGAGAGTGATACCAAGGCTTAGTTTTTGGTTTCTTTTGTATCAAGACAGCAAGAATCAATGACGAACAGCTATGTAAGTCAGCAGTTAGAAACAAAACTGAAGGTGATGGTTCACTCCTTCTTGGCATATAAACCCATGCTTTTTTTTTTTTTTTTTTTTTTTTTGCAGGTTGCATTTCAAAGGCCAGATCCTTCCCAAGGCCCAAACTGTTCCTTGAATGCTTTCAACAAGTCATTTATTCACTAACTAGAGGCCTGGTGCATGAAATTCATGCACTGGGAGAGAGGGGGTCCCCCCAGCCTGGCCTGCACCCTCTCAAAGTCTGGGACCCATTGGGGGATGTCCACCTGCCAACTTAGGCCCCTTATGCCCTGGGAGGATGGGGCCTAAGCCAGCAGTCAGAGACCCCTCTAGCAGTCTGAGACCCTCACTCCTTACCACCCGCCTGCTCATTGCTCCTTACTGCTCAGCCCACTGTTCCTTAGCTCTGCCACAGAGGCAGGAGAGGCTCCCACCACTGCCACTGTACTTGCCAGCCATGAGCCTGGCTTCTGGCTGAGCGGTGCTCCCCCTGTGGGAGCGCCCTGACCACCAGGGGGCAGCTCCTGCATTGGGTGTCTGCCTCCTGGTGGTCAGTGCATGTCATAGTGACCAGTTGTTCTGCCAGTCGGTCAATTTACATATAAAGGTTTTATTGTATAGGATCATTTAACAATCACCTCAGTGTGCTCAGAGCTGGAAATGCAGGGCTCAGGAAGCCTCTTTCCTTGCCCTGAAGATCTCCCTGACCACTCTTTGAATTTGTCAATTCAGACATCCACATTCCTAATTTTCTCCCAGGAAAACTGAAAAGGACCAAATCATATCTGTTTTCTCAAATGGCTTCAAAGACCCATGTCATCATTTGGTGTCATGTAATTCTTTGCTGATGTACTTTCATCTTCAAAGTTTGCTTCCTTTCTGGAGCTGTCAGATGGGGGTGGGTCTTTCTTATTAAATCCTTTCCCACAAAAATCTAGTGTGTTTTCCTCATTTAAGAAAAAACTAAAAGCTATCTGACTTATTTAAATGTGCGGAAAGATTTATGAGGAAAGGGAGAAAAAAATGATGAGAACTACTGATAGGAATTTGTCACAGTTACTATCTGCAAACTCATAAAAATAAGAATGGGAGCTGGAGAGTCAAATGCCTGATGGCAATGAAGTTCTTATTCCGGAGTGCATCTGTGGTAGGTACAAGGTACAGCAATGACCCCCAAAGATGTCCATGACCTGGTCCTCAGGACCTGCAAAGATGTTATTTTACCATGTAATGAGGACATGGCAAAAGGGACTTTGCAGATCTGATTAAGGATCTTGAGATTGGTAGATTGTCTGGGTGGGCCAATGTAATTACAAGGAAGCAGGAGAGTCAGAGTCCGAAAGAAAGAGACTTGAAGATGCTATACTGTTGGCTTTAACAAATGGAGATAAGAGCCATGAAGCAAGCAGCACAGACAGCCTTACAGTGGTTCCCAACATGGGGCACAGGCCCCACAGAGGGGCAATTCGAGAATGAATTCTTAACAGTGAATTCTTTGCATTTCTTATGGTTCTAGGGGCCTCATATCTATAATAATAAAAGTGTAATATGCTAATTAGACCAGATGACCTTCCGGACAAAGCTGGGGCTGTGAGGAAAGCCTGGGTCCTGGGTACCAGAGGGAAGCCGGTACCAGCAGCTGGGGGAAGGAAGGCCTTCTCTTGCAAGAATTTCGTGCATCGGGCCTCTAGTATGGTATATAAATATGTATTGTGAAATATTTATTCATTCCAGTTCTCTTATTATGTTTTGAAACTTTATTTGCTATTCTTTCATATTACTCCATATTATTATTTTTGTAACAATTTCTCAGTGATTTCTTCCTCAGCACTTCAACTGTCCTTTTGTTCTTTTTCTCTTTCATGGATGCCATGTTCTTTGGAAGCTAGATTATACCAAGCAAATGGCCTTTTAGGCTTCTTCCACGTGAAGAGAAATTAACTTTTTGAATAATAAGAATTCTATGTCACGGGGTTGGGGAGAGCAGCAGGATTTTAGACATGCTGAGGTGGGGCGAGACCAAAAAAGGTTGGAAACTACCGCAAACCGAAAAGAGCAACGAACACATTGTCCTCAAGAGCCTCCAGAAAGGAACGCAGCCCTTGGACCCATTTCATATTCTGACCTCTAAAACTTCATGCTGTTTTAAGACATTGAGGTTGTGGTAATTTGTTACAGCAATTACAGGACCCTAGGGCAGCACACCTATACAGGTGGGTGGCTGACAGACACAGAAAGGGAGCGTACCCTTTATTCAGGTGTGCTAATGTGTCACACCAGTTGGTTGGTTTATAGTCATAATATCAGCAAAGCAGTTTACTTTTTCACGCTGCTTCTCTGTTCTAAATACAATAAGACCGTCACAATGGTTTGTTGGGAATTCGAGGCTTTTTTAATGGAACAGCATGTTTTCTTACATCAGATTATTTGTTCCAACTAAAGATGGGAAAACATAAGAAAATACAAACGAGCACTGGAGAAAATCTCTAAGAGAGGAACAATTCTGTGTTTATGGGTATGAATGAAACCTTTTTTTTTCTTTTTAGCTCAAAACTCAAACAATTAATAAACTGTAAATAATTTTATCTTAAAAAAACAAATGGCCCTGGTTTAAACAGAATGTTATATTTACGTGTTTCTAATTTTAATACAGAGCCCATTTTAAATCTCCACTTAAAAGATCCTAATTTATGTTCAAATTAAGAGTTCCAAAATAAGGATATTTTAGAGTAATGCTTATAACTGTTCAAGGAATCAGGGTCACTGTGGGTCTTGAGCCATCAAACAGGATTCCAGCTTTGACTGTCATGAGCTCTCAGTATTTTGATGGTATTAGTCATCCCTAGCCCTTCACATACCCCATTCTATGGCCAAGGAACTGCTTCGAGCACTTTAAAATATATTAACTTTCCATAATCCTCACAGACACCCTTTAAGGTGAACACTCTTTTAAAAATATATTGATTTTTTTTACAGAGAGGAAGGGAGAGGGATAGTGAGTTAGAAACATCAATGAGAAGGAAACATGGATCAGCTGCCTCCTGCAACACCCACTGGGGATGTGCCCGCAACCAAGGTATGTGCCCCTAACCGGAATCAAACCTGGGACCCTTCAGTCCACAGACAGATGATCTATCCAAACCGGTTAGGTCTGAACACTCTTATTATAGCAATTTTACAAACTAGCAAAGTGAGGTGCAGAGAGGATAAGCAACTTGCCCTAAGTCCTAGAGGATTTTATCCCCCTGGGAAATGTCATGAAGGGGCTTGGGGACTGTTGGCTGACTCCCAGAATAGATACCCCAGGAACTACTCAGCAATGAGACAAAGAATGTAGGCAGAGCAGAGGTCATGCATCCTGCCACGTGGAAGATGTGACAAGACTATGCCAAACCCATAGCCATGGTGGCCCAGTGACAGAGAAAAATGGGGTAAGGCCCTTGATAGGGGAAAACTGCCAAACTGAAAGAGCAAGGCTCCTGTTGCTGGCCGAAAAGAAGCATGATCACTCACGCTTTGAAACAGCATGGAGGGACCTGGAGAGTATCATGCTAAGTAAAATAAGCCAGTCAGAGAAAGACAAGTATCACATGATCTCACTCATAAGTGGAATCTATTGAACAAAACAAACTGATAAACAGAGTGGATTCAGAGACATGGAAGCATGGCACAGAGTGTGGAATAACCTCACTCATATGTGGCATCAAATGAACAAAATAAACTGTTGAACCAAATAGATCCAGAGACACAGAAGCATGGAACAGACTGATGAACTTCAGAGGGAAGGTGGGGTGGGAAGAGATCAACCAAAGAACTTGTATGCATAGAGGCTTCACCCATGGACACAGACAATAGGGTGGTGAGGGCCTGGGATGGGGGTTGGAGCTGGTCTAAAAGAGGGTAAATGGGGGAAAAGGGTGACATCTGTAATACTTTGAACAGTAAATATTTAATTTTTTAAAAAGCAGCAGCATGATTGATTAGGAGTCAGATTATGCTGCACCTCCTGAAGTGGCTTTCCACTGAAAGGGAAAACCTTCCTCTTGAGGCTAAACTGGCTCAGGATCTCTGAGCCAAAAAGAAGTGCAGAGCATAGTGGGAGCAAAAGACCTCCACACATGGCCAGAGCACTATGGGAAAGTGGCACCAATCAACAAAGAAGAGGAAAAGGGATGTCACTAACAGAGCAGATTGTAATAGTTCTCATCACAAGAAAGCATGTATTTGTAACAATGTGAGAGGACGATCTTAACTAAACTTATATCACTTCACAATCAAAACCTGTGTGAAATGAGTATGTTGTATACTCTAAATGAATAGTATATGCTAATTATATCTATAAGGAAAAAAGGATGCTGGTCCAGTTCAGTGTACATAAAAATATCAAGCATAACTTCATCACAGAGCCCAGGAGCAAAATATACCATTATAGTAAATAGCAAAGTCAACAGTCTCCCAACTGTTTGTTTACTCATTCTGGCCTAGGAAAAACATTGATTTATTTCACTGAATACTTTTTAAATCGAAGCTTAATTATTTCCATGTTCAAATTGGCTAATAAAAGCCTAAGCAAACTGTCAAAACAAAATACTTTTTACACTAGCACATCAGTTACATGTAATTAGGTGTTTCTAATACCCCATGCTTTCCTCCAAGGTGCTTTTTATTTCCTTCTGAACAAAAGTTTTGTTCCCCACATCCCCCCAAAAAGCAACCTGGAAACTAGAATGTTTGATTTATCAGAAGGCTGAATTAGAACTACAAATAAGAAGCCAACATGTTAAAAATTGAAAAGAGGAAACATTTGGTTTATTTAAGAATAAGTACCCAAACATATGTGTCCAAATTTCCTGAATTTTCAACTCTTGGCCCAAAATATCTTGGGAAAGCAGTTACCAAAGAGGTTTCTTGGCATAAATGTTTCTGAGATGTAAATAATAGAAGAATAACATTCCTCTAAATAATTATGGCACATTTAATGTCAAGAACAACAGTTAGAAAAAGAGCCTGATTCAATCAGAGTTAGTGTTGAACTCTAATTTCAATCAAATTATGTGAACTACTAACTTCTGACACCTTGTTTATTTTCATTTATTCAACCACAAAATAAAAGACAGAGATGTGATAGTGGTGTCTGTTTCCTCAGGACCAGGATACTAGAAAGCCAGGTAGGTATAAGGTGCCTTGATGGAATGGTGTAGGGCCATGGATGGGAAGACAGTCTACAACTGAAATCAAGGGCTCCACTAGATGGCATCATGAAAGATCATTTATCTACATACATACACTAGAGGCCCAGTGCACGGATTCACCCACCGGTGGGTTCCCTCCACCTAACCTGCAGGAATCGGGCCAAAACTAGCTCTCCAATATCCCCAAAACTAGCTCTCCAATATCCCCTAGGAGTCCCAGATTGCAAGAGGGCACAAGCCAGGCCGAGAGACCCCCACCAGTGCACGATCGGGGCAGGGGAGGGACCGCAAGAGGGCTCTAGGTGTGTCTGGCCCATCTACCCCAGTCCTGATCAGCCAGACCCTAGCAGCAAGCTAACCTGGTTGGAACTTCTGTCTCCAGGTAGTCAGTGTGCTTCATAGTGACTGGTCAAAAGGTCAGACACTTAGCATATTAGGCTTTTATTATATAGGAGGATAAACTTTTCTCCATGGTCCCACTTACTGGAGTAGAGCTGATAAAGTGGCCTCTCTTTTGTGACTTCCTCTCCTATGTCACCAATGATCATAAACTTACAAGCTCACAGAATTTAGTATCAGAAGCCTCTTCAGCTCTTAAGTCTTTGGGCAACATAAAGCAGTAGACAAGACATAAATTTGGTGGGTAGAGTGAAACCTGGCCCAATACATGCAGAGTACAGAGTATTTACTTTGAAGAGATTAGTGCACAAATGGGAAAGGATGTATGCAGAAAGCTGTGTAGTGAAGCACTGTTTATAATAAATAAAAAGTGAAAGCAAACTACCCATAAATGAGGGAACAGTTTATGTATGGTGCAACCATACAATGCAGCACTGAGTGGTCATTAAAAGCCAGGCTGTGGATCCATATTTGTTGCATGAGATGATCTCCATAAAACAGAGTTGAATGGCAGGGACCAGTTATTAATATATGTGCAGTTTGGTCTTGTGTAGATATAACTGAATATACACAATGCACTTTCATATATGTGCAAGAAATTTCTTACAGGAACCAATATGATAGCTCTATTTATCTTAGGATGCAATTTCCAGTGATCATTATTTCCTGGCTTACACTTTTTCATATTGAGCTTTTCTCTACAATGACTATGTACAATTTTTATAAAAAATAATAAAGCTGGAACACCGTAGAGTAGTTTGAACCAACCAACCATGCATACCCAGAGCGATATGGAAGTATCTTAAAAATGCTGTGCTGAGAACACAATAAACTGAACGAAATGCATGATAAGAAAATAGCAATTATGTAAATTAAGATGCATGCATATAATACAAAGCACATTTTACAAGAGCAAACTTGAATAAAATGATACAGATTAGCCATGTGTCAGTGGCTGCTCCTGGTGGGGGCTAGAGGAGGGAGAATGACAGAGTGAAATGTGGACAAAGAAGAAACTGATGATGAATTGCCTGAATCAATGATAATAACCTGCCTTATACATGAGGTCCACAAAATGTAGGCACAGGTTCAAAAACAAGAAACATCTCAATATCTAAATATATGTATGCATAAAATTGATAGCTTATTAGCTATTTTCAAAGAAGCTATGTCTACAGATTTCAGAACCATGTAGACCTGCAGACACATGATCTTAAACATATAACTTGGCCTCACTAAAGCCCCATTTCTTTATCTGTAAAATAAAGAAAATATCTTTCTGAGGTATAAAGATTTGTGATAATGTAATCCTCAAAAATAATCATGATAACGTCCAGTTTCTGCTCTGGCATATATAGAGCTTAAAAGTCATCACTTTCATCCTTACAACAAAATAAAAATGGACACACTAAAAATCAATGAGTTGTCTGTGGCCTGTCAGAGAACTAAGTTTACAAGGTAACCACGCTAAAATTTGGAGGCACAAGCAAATCAAGAGAGTCATAGCCACAATCTGCTTACCTGAACAGAAGCCACTGGAGCTATAAACTATTAGAACACTTAAATAGTAATGTTGGCGGATTGCTAGAACCTGAGTATAGACTAGCCTGAGACTGAGAGACTCTTTGGGGCCACAGTCTTGGGAGGTTGGCCACATTTTCTTGGGTCTTATCTCCACAATCCCCACTAGGTTCTCATGGTGAAGAGCCAAGAAAGGTCCCCGCATGGATTAGGCAGGGAGAGCAGTAATCCTGGTAAAATAGGTCCAGAGACTTCTGCATAACAAAGGCCTGGTTTTCAGGACAAAATACTTTTCCAAAGCCTTATCCCATATGTCCCATCACTACAGTCCCCTCCAGCATTTCTATCTCATCTAATTGGGAGGGGGGAAGATATACAAGAAGAAATACTTGTGATGATCACAGTTCGGTTACAGGTTCACTAAAAGCTGAGATTTAATTGGAATATTATAGAATACTTTATCTCCTTCACACCTTATCACCATACTAACAGGGCTCCAATATAATAATAGTAGATTGCGGATGAAACTGCTGAAAGACACAGATCCTTCCTGAGAAGTACATAGGGAAGTCCAAAGTCAATAGGCAAGACAAAAAACAAGAACACCAGAGGGATTTGAAGACTCTGGCATCATCAGCTATCTACACTAATAAAAGAGTAAGATGCTAATTGACTGTACCTTCACAATGCCCACCAGCCAATCATGGCTGAGTATGCAAATTAAACCAACAAAGATGAAAGATTAATTTGAATACGCAGGCGCTAAGCAGCTGGGGGCAGGGCGGGACACTTGCACTATCGCTATGGCAGCAACACAGGCATTGCACAACCCCAGCCACTCCAGGCTCTAGGATATGTGGAAAAGCAAAAAGGCAGCTCCGGCCTGAAAAAAGGTGGTGCTGGCAGCCAGGGGAAGGAAGGCCCATTCCTGCACGAATCTTCATCCTGCAGGCATCTAATAGCAAACATAAAAACAAAGCCCAACTCCTAGACCAGCCGTGGGCAAACTACGGCCCGTGGGCCGGATCTGGCCCGTTCGGCTGTTCTATCCGGCCCACGGAGCTGAAAGAGTGGAGGGTTCTCTTGCTCTCCCCTCTGCTCCTTCACCAACAGCCTAAGATGAGAGTGCCAGCATGGTCAGGTTGCTTTTGTTCTGGCCCTCCAGTCCCGTTTAAGAACCCATTGTGGCCCTCGAGTCAAAAAGTTTGCCCATCCCTGTCCTAGACAGAATAACATCCCTCTAGGGGTCCCAGATTGGAGAGGGTGCAAGCTGGGCTGAGGGACACACCCTGGCCCCCATGCATGAATTCTGTGCACTGGGCCTCTAGTATAGGATAAATGTATAAATAGTAATAGTAACAATGTATTGTGTGATTAAAGTCCCAAAAGAGGGGAAAGAGGAATTGGAAATACACTATTATAAGGTACATATACTACACATGAAATACAACAGTGTTATTTGTAGACTTATATTAGTTAATAATGTATATCTTAAACTTTAGGGCAACCACTAAGAAGTTTCTATTAATATAAATGCTGCACCAAAAGAGGCAATAAAAATAATATAAAATGCTCAATTGAAACTAGAGAAGGTAGAAAAAGAAGCCTATGGGAACAAATTAAAAAATTGCAAACAGAGTTGGTATTAACCCATATATTAATAATTAAATGTTAATGATCTAAACATGTTAATTCTCTAAGAAAACACAACATTCCTAAACATGTATGCACCTACCAATAGCACACCAAAACATATGAAGCAAAACCTGACAGAACTGAAAGGATAAAATGAGCAATCCATTATTATAGTTGGGGATTTTAGCCCCCACCCCATCAATAATTGCTAGATCAAGCAGAGAGAAAAATCAAGAAGGAAATTAAACGTAATTGACATTTATAGAAGACTCCAATCAACAACGGCATGACACACATTCTTCTCAAGCTTGGAACATTCACCAAGAGAGATCACATTCTGGGCCATAAAACATATCTTAACAACTTTTTAAAAATAAAAAAAGCCATACAAAGTATGTTCTCAGACCACAATACAATTAAACTAGAAACGAATAACAGAAAGACAGCTGGAAAACCACCAAATACCTGGAAATTAAACAACATACTTTGAAATACCAAATGGATTAAAAAGAATCTCAAGAGAAACTTGTTAAATATTTTTAACTAACACTAAACAAAAGCGAAAATACAACTTATTACATCTTGTGGATGCTGCAGAAATAGTGTTTAGAAAGAAGTTTGTAGCATTAAATACATACGTTAGGATAGTGCCCTCGGTGGCCCCGTATCTGTCTCTGCTTCAACAGTGTTTGGACAGAACAGACCCAAGGATGCCCCTTCTTCCTGCCTCCAGGCACTCTCCAGCATCTTGCCCAGTCACCACCTTCAGAACCACCTCAGGGACCAGCCAATACACCAGGTTTTTTCATACCTTAACTCCTTATTGCCGAACCACGAGCTGCCACATGGGTCAGAATTATTTCACCGAGGTGGAGGCTGGGTCACCCACCTGGCCCACCGGTATCTGTGCCCCCCCACCTCTCTTGGGCTTCTGTTTCCATGGTGACAATGTGGGGCGGGGCCACTTCTTCCAGGAGCGGGTGGGAAAGAAGTACGAGGCACTGAGCATATCTTTTTTTTTAATTTATTAAGGTATTATATGTGTACATAGGTTACCATTGCCCTCCCCCCACCTCCCATTCATGCCCTCCTTCCCCAGAGTTCTGTGTTCGTTGGTTGTACTTATATGCATGCATACCAGTCCTTCGGTTGTTCTCTTATCTTCCCCCCAGGTCTCCTTCCCCTCCCCGCTGTCATTTGACAGTCTGCTTGTTTTATTGTGATTGTCTCAGGACCACATGAATAGAATCCGCTCCTCATTTGGCAGTCTGCTTGTTTTATGGTGACTCTCAGGACCACACAAATAGAATCTGCTCCTCCTCTGGTTTACACCACCCCTCCCCCTGGGTCCCACTGCTTCCCCGGGGTACATGTCTCCCCCGGGGCACATGACCCCCTGGGACACAAGGTTCACCCGGGGCACACTGAGCATCTCTTGAAGTTGCAAAGCCAGTGCGGTGGCCGCAAGCTCTCCGGGACGTGCTGGGCCTCCCACAGCGAGTGGGCACAATGCAGGCCGCCGTGGAGGCCGCCGTGGCCTCGGGGAGGAACCTGAGCCAGGCCCTCTGGGAGCCCAGACCTGGTCCCGCCCGCGCACGCGCAGACCCTCGGCCCCGTGACCTCCGGGAGAACCGCTTCCTGGGTGAACAGGTGGGACTCCTCCAGGAGCTGGGCCCCGCTGACCCGCCTGCGCAGGCTGTGGCCCCCGGGCGGGGCTGGGCAGCGTCCCTTCTCCCAAAGGCTCACCCTCACCACAGACTGGGAGCCTGGGGAGCCCAGAGGCCTCTGAGGGGGTCCCTGTGCGCCCCTGGGGTTTAGCTTTTGCCTGAGCCTCTCCCTGAAAACTACTAGCCATTCCTTTAACCACCTGAAGCCCCCTCCCATGCATTGGACCAAATGGAAACAATAAGGCTTTTTGTAAAAAAAAATAAAAATAAAAATAGATATATTAGAAAATTTAAAAGAGCAAAAAAAAAAAAATCAATAACCGAAGCTTCCACCTAGGAAACTAGAGAAATAAGAGTGCTTTAAGCCTACAGTCAGCAGAAGAAAGGAAATAATAAAAATTGGAGCAAAAATCAATGAAATAGACAACAATAAATTTGAAAACAATAATAGAAAAAAATCAACAAAACCAAAAGCTGATTCTCAAAAAAAAAAAAAAAAAAACAATTAAATTGATAAACCAATAGTCACGCTAACCAAGAAAAAAAGAGAAAACACAAACTACCAACATTAGGAATTAATGAGGCAATATTTATGTTATCCTTCTATGTCCATGGGCATAGAAGGATAACATAAATATTGTGAACAATTCCATGTCCACAACTTTTATTACTTAGATTACATGGACCAATTCCTTGAAACACACAAAATACCAAAATGATAACAAGGAGAAGTATAAGACTAGTAAGATTATCTGTTAAAGAAACAGAATCAATAAAATAACCTCCAAAATAAAACCACCAGGCACAGATATTTTCACTGGTAAATTCTACCAAACATTTAAGGAATAAATTATACTAATACTCCACAATCTCTTCCAGAGGGAATACTTCCTAACTCACTCCACGAGGTCATCATTATCCTGACACTAAAATAAGATGGGATTACAAGAAAGGAAAGCAGACCATTATCTCTCATTAATATAGGTGCAAATTTCCTCAGCAAAATATTAGCAAATCAAATCTAAAAATAACTGTTTACTACAATCTAGAGGGATTGATTCTAGGGGTGCAAGGCTGGTTCAATATTCCAAAAATCAGTGTGGGTAACCCCCCACCTGATCCCAGAACATCTCATAATGCCAGAAAGCTTTAAAATGCTCCAAAAATGATAAGGGCATTTTAGCTGTAACAATCTAAACAAAATAACATAGTATTGGATTATAAATAAAAGTATAGCAAACATCTATTCATCTACACTGATGAGAATGAATAAATGGGACATAATAAATCGATCTCCTATGGAGAAGAGTTCCAAATAATTTATGTTGATGCTCTTAAGGAGGTAGAACATAACCCATCACTCTTTAACCTTGTGGTATATATACATAGTGACTTTTCCAAAGAGGAAAATATGGAACAGGAGATGGGGGAGAGGAACTTTGCCATAGAGAAACCTGATAAACACTACCTCAGTCAGGTGATCAAAGTCAATATCAACAGTGAGAAGTTATGTTGATAGTATGTACTCGTGATACAATGTGATGGGAATGGTACTTAACTTCTATGACCTTCCTTCCAAAAACACATAATCCCAGCCTAATGATGAAAAAAACATAACAAAACAAAACAAAACAAAAAACAGCAACTGAGGAACAATCCTACAAAATACCTAACCAATAATCCTAAAACCTGTCAAGGTCATCAAAACTAAGAAAAAGCCGAGAAAAAATGTGATAGCCCAGAGGAGTCTAAGCTGACATGGACAACTAAATGAAATGTGAGAACTCTCCACATTATCCTTGTTCATAATTCTGCAAATCTAAAACTACTCTAAAATTAAAAGTTTGTTAATATTTAAGTAATAGACTTTGGTTTTTGTAGAGCAGTTTGAGATTTCTAGAAAAATCGAGCATGAAGTATAGGGAGTTCCCATATACCCAGCATTCTCAACATATATTGTTTCCCTTATTATGAACATTTCATATTAGTGTGGCACCTTTGTTACCACTGAACCAATATTGATACATATTATCATCCAGAGTCCACAGTTTACATTAGGTTTACTGATGGTCGTGTACTTTGTGGATTTGGACAAATGCATGAACCATTATGGTATTTATCAGACACAGTAATTTCACTGTCCCCGAATTCCTCTATGCATGTCTGATCATCTCTCCCTCCCTTCTCTTGCAACCCCTGGCAAACACTGATTTTTTTGAGTTTACTTTTTAAAAAATATATATTTTATTGATTTTTTTACAGAGATGAAAGGAGGGAGAGAGAGATCTAGAAACATCGATGCACACCTCCTACTGGGGATGCACCCACAACCAAAGTACATGCCCTTGACTAGAACCGAACCTGGGACCTTTCAGTCTGCAGGCCAATGATCTATCCACTGAGCCAAACTGGTTAGGGCTTGAGTTTACTTTTTAAAATTATCATCACTTAAGTTTTTAAGATCTTTATTGTTGAAAGTATTGCATATGTCCCCCTTTTTCCCCATTGACCTCTTCTAGCCTACCCCCGCCCCCTGCCCCAGGCCTTCACCACCCTATTGTCTGTGTCCATGGGTTAAGCATATATGCATACAAGTTCTTTAGTTGACCTCTTCCCACCCACTCACCCTTTCCTGCTTTCCCGCTGAGATTCCACAGTCTGTTCGATGCTTCTATGTCTTTGGATCTATTTTGTTCAACAGTTTATTTTATTCATTGGATTTCACATATGAGTGAGATCATGGGATACTTATCTTTCTCTGACTGGCTTATTTTGCTTAGGTTAATGCTCTCCAGGTCCCTTACTGCTGCATAGTATTCCATGGTATAAATGTACCACAGCCCTTTTATCCACTCACCTACTGATGGGCACTTGGGCTGTTTCCAGATTTTAGCTACTGTAAATTGTGCTGCTATGAACATAGGGATGCATATATCCTTTCTGATTGGTGTTTCTAGTTTCTTGGGATATGTTCCTAGAAGTGGGATCACTGGGTCAAATGGCACTTCCATATTTACTTTTTTGAGGAAACTCCATACTGTTTCCACAGTGGCTGCACCAGTCTGCATTCCCACCAGCAGTGTACAAGGGTTCCTTTTTCTCCACATCCTCACCAGCACTTGTCATTTGTTGATTTGTCGATGGTAGCCATTCTGACAGGTGTGAGGTGATACTTCATTGTTATTTTCATTTGTATCTCCCTGATGGTCAGTGACTTTGAGAATGTTTTCATGTCTCTTGACCATCTGTATGTCCTCTTTGGAGAAGTGTCTATTTAGGTCCTTTGCCCATTTTTAATTGGATTATTTGTCTTTCTTTTGTTAAGTTGTATGAGTTTCTTATATGTTTTGGATATTGACCTCTTATCAGATGTATCATTGCCAAATATATTCTCCCATACAGTGGGATCCCTTTTCATTTTGTTGATGGTTTCTTTTGCTGTGCAGAAGCTTTTAATTTTGATGGAGTCCCATTGGTTTATTTTCTCCTTAGTTTCCCTTGCCCTGGGAGATGTATCCACAAACATATTGCTACAAGAGATCTCTCAGATTTTGATACCTAAAGAACAAATATCCAATATTAGGTTATACCACAAAGCCACTGTAATCAAAACAGCCTGGTAGTGGCACAAGAATAGGTATGTAGATAAATGGAACAGAACAGAGACCCCAGAAATTGACCCAAGCCATTATGCTCAATTAATATTTGACAAAGGAGGCATGAGCATACAGAGACAGTAAATGGTGCTGGGAAAATTGGATAGATACATGCAAAAAAAACACCATACACAAGAATAAACAAAAATACTTAAATGTAAGTCATGAAACCATAAAAATCCTAGAAGAAATCATATGCCTCATTTTAAAATTAATGGAGCATATGAAAGTGTTTCTTAAAGTGAGAAACACAGGCAGAATTATTTATCATGGCTCTCTATCATAATGCCATATACACCAATACATTTGTCCATCTGAGAAATCTGTCAGCCCTTCATTGATAGATTCTGCTGCAGCAGCCATCCCTATTTCTGAGAAAAGGGGTCCATTTAACATGTGGACATCCCAGACACGCCCCCTACCCACACCTGCACACACAAATCCTTGGGTTGTATTCACTAGACTGACAGGTGATAAGGTGATCATTATCTAGTTTTGAGCAAATTGAACAGATAAAAAGCAAAACGTGACTATTTTGTTCTACCTTTGAGTTGTATTCCTTTGGTCCTACCACCGTTAGTTACAGGCTTGGTTAGTATTGGTCTTTCTTTCCTTCCACTACCCACCCACCTATTCACCCGGGCTGATCCTATTGTGCTGTTTAATGGTTAAAAGATGGGACAAAGGAAGGAAGAGAGAAGAAAAGTTTCAGGAGAGGAGAAATCCAGAAGATGAGCCCAAATAATTGGCCTGGCTATTCAGGCTACATGGTCTTTCTCTTACCTTCTCCTGACTTTCAATTGGCAATCCTATCCTTCATCATAAATGCCCTTCTGTCTTGGCTTCTCGCTTTCCAGAGGACTGGCATCTTGAATTGTGAGAATGGTTTGCTTTTGTGGCTGAGCAATCTCTCAAATATGTTATTGAGGGAAGGGGGTTAGCATCTCAGTGAGTCCCCTCTCGGCAGTATATCTTTTCATTTCTGAATTTCACTGTGATTTGTTTGCCTTATCCTTCTGCCACTGACTTGCCTAACATCCTAATAACAGTCTATATAACTTTTGCATTTTCAACTCTGTGTTCTCAGACACGTTCTTTTTTGCCAAATCAAAGACACCATTTCAATGTCAGATGGAGGAACAATTAGAAAAAAAAACACACACCCCGACTCATGTGATTGTATACAAACACATGCATACACACACACACACACACATTCACACATTTTTAGGTCAGAGTTTTGCCTGAATTCTAGCTTCCATCTTTTCTATTTTTCTATTTCCTCTGTTTCAGAGCATCTGACTTCCTGAACTGTAAAGGAAGTTTGGGGTTTGGGTTCTTTTTATTATTCGGTGACCTTAAATAGCGTCTCAACCATTATATTTTCAAATCAATATTGAATATTCTCCTACCTAAGGTGCAGAGATCTTTGCAAATAAAAGCATTCTGACCTTCCAGAACATTTAATTTAAGCACACAAGCATCTTGCATTATTGCTTGAGTCATTATATTTTCAACTTTATCTGTTCTGTGTTCCATGCCAACAGTGATTAAGTTAGTAAAACTTACTGTTCTCAGGGTGTCATCCAACAAAAGGAAGAAATGTTTTATATCTCTTCACCCAGTTATTTCATTCCACAAATGTTCCCATCTCTTAAACAGAAAGAATGTTTACAAACAGCATCTAAGAGAAAGTTAGTATGTCCTTTAAGCTGTTGAAATTTTAGAGCTATAAGTGACTAAAAATAATTACTCCAACACTTTATTTTATTAAAAAATAATTTGTAGAAACAATAAACTAGCATTATTAGCAAAATTACCATAGTATAAATTATCTTTACCCTTTAAATTGATGACGGCCAAAATTTAGATCATTAGAGAAGGCACAAATAATTGGCTAAATTCCTAATAAGCATGAAGTTCTACTTTTTAATGTAGCAAAATTATGTACCAAGCAATGGCAATTAGCAAATTAAACAATTGTGTTGTTGTAATAATAATTAAATTCCTTAATTTAGCTGTTCTAGTATAATGTTTTACCTTGATTTCTAACTTAAATTTACATCTCACACATTTCACATGTCATAAATTATATTAATATATGTGAATATATATACACATTTTAATTATACCTTGACACATATTTTTATCTTGACTAAAAGGCCTTCAAGCCATTTATAAAAATTCATATAATATAGCAAAATAAAAACCAATTGAAGTAAAAAAAATACGATCAAAGGGCAAGTAATCACAAGAAACTAATAGAAAGCCAGAAATAAGGTTGAAACCCAATGACATTTGTGTCAGAGGTAGACCAACACTTCTGCTTCTAAATTTGGCAAATACTGATAGGAAAATGTATGCAATTTGCAGTTTCACAGAATCTATGAGGAAAATATAAATCAGACGCTCAAGAAGAGCACTACTGCTGAGACCAGAGGACAAAATATCTCCCAATTCTCTTTCAGAAATGTCAGTGTTTAATTGTAATGACAAAGATATCCTTACGGTAAATACAGTGAAATGTTTCATTGAACTATGATTTTTAAAAACTTAATCTAGGATACCATAATACATACACTAAGTGGCCATATTATTATGATCTCTGGACACATAATAATCTGGCCACTCAGTGTATATCCTATATAATAAAAGGCTAATATGCAAATTATCTCCTCAACCAGGAGTTCAATCAGCAGACAGGCCAGCCAACAGCCCATGTCCCCTCCCCCTGGCCAGGCTGACCAGACGCCACCTATGCACAAATTCATGCACTGAGCCTCTAATACACACACACACACACACACACACACACACACACACACTGAGTGGCCAGATTACTATGTGGTCAGAGATCATAATAATCTGGCCACCCAGTATATATTCCTATAATATTTAGGGGGAAATAAAGACAGTTTTTAGGGTGGGTAAGTAGATGCTACACATAAATGCCCCCAGGACCAAAGTGGAATTATGACTAAAATACAAAACAACCACCCTGAATAATCAACTGAGGACCAGCTGGAGAGAACCCCGATAACCAAGGATGGAAAGTGGAGACTGCACAGAGACTGGGAGGAAGGGCGGAGACGGGAAAGACAGCAGCTGAAGGTCAGGAGCAATATCTCAGCTGTGTGTGGGGGTTCCCACTGAGAACTCTGAGCTCTAATTCCCACACTGGGCCCCCAGCAGAGAGCACCAGAACTGAGAAAGGCTCCCACATAACACCTGGCTGTGAACAGCAGCAGGGGTGCTGTCTGCCAGGGAGAGGCAGCTGGAAATGCAGGCACCCTCTCAAAGCACAAAATGCCATGTGCAGCCACTCACCTTGGGCTCGGGCAGAGGGCAGAGGGGGCGGGGGGCAGACTGTACTGGAGCTGTGTGAGCAGAAGCCAGGGTTGGGGGCTTTGGGGTTGCAGGTCGGAAGGCAGATACCCCTCTTTTCTGTGCTGAGTCATTCCCTCACCCTGCGGAGGGCATCTTTCTCAAGCAAACTTTGCTATCCAGGTAGTCTTTGCCTGGGGAAACCACTAACCTATTGGAAGTTCCCTTGCCCCTCCCAGTGGAGTTTCAGAGGCCTATTAAGGGACTGAAAATAACAAGTAGCCTCCAGGCAGAAGCAGTTGCCTGTTAGAAAACCTCTCACCCACCTGCGGGCGCTGTTCCAGGTACTCCACACTGAGTCCAATCCGTCTGCAGGCAGAGGGTCTCTGGAAGCTTTGCGTCTTTGTCTGATCTAGCTTGGGTCCCTGCTGCAGACACCATGCCTGACTGCTCAGCAGGACCCCAGACACCTGCAGGGTGGGACCACAATGAGGTATCACCTCACACCTGTCAGAATGGCTATCATCAACAAATCAACAAACAATAAGTGCTGGTGAGGATGTGCAGAAAAGGAAACCCTAGCACACTGCTGGTGGGAATACAGATTGCTGAAGCCACTATGGAAAACAGTATGGAGTTTCCTAAAAAAAAAAAAAAAAATGCAACTTCTATTTGACCCAGCAATCCCACTTCTGGGAATATATCCTAAAATCCCCAAAATGCCAATCAGAAAGAATGCACCCCTATGTTCACAGCAGCATCATTTACAACTAGAGGCCCAGTGCACGAAGTTCGTGCACAGGTAGGTTACCTAGGCCTGGCCAGTGATCAGGGCCCACCTCCCTGCCTCCTGCTTCCCTCACTCTCTCAGGACCCTGTCATCACCACTGTCACCTGCCATGTTCCACACTGCCCCCTGCTGGACAGCGTACATCATATCAAGTGATCAAACTCCCCGTCTCCTGGTCAAACTCCCAAGGGGACACTTTGCATACTAGCCTTTTATATATATAAATAGCTAAGATTTCAAAACAGCCCAAGTGCCCATCCGCAGATGAGTGGATAAGAAAGCTTTGGGACATTTACACTATGGAATACTATGCAGCTGTAAAAAAGAGGGATCTCTAACCCTTTGGGACAGCTTAGATGGACCTGGAAAATATTGTACTAAGTGAAATAAGCCAAACTGAGAAAGACAAATATCACACGATCTCACTTATTTGTGGAATCTAATGAACAAAACGAACTGACCAACAACATAAGACCTGAATCATGGAGGCATGGAACAGACTGACATACCTGAATATGGGGTTGGGGGGAGCAGAAGAGATAAATCAAAGAACTTATATGCATAGCCCATGGACACAGGCAATATGGTAATGAAGACCTGGAGGAGTGGGTAGGGGCTGAGAGCAAGGGGAGAGGAGGGTTAAATGAGAGATATCTGTAATATTATCAACAATAAACATATATTTTAAAAAATAATACAAATTTTAAAAATTATATAGGTTTCAGAGTATAATTCTATAATGTATCATATGTGTATCGTGTTATATGTTCACCACCCAAGCCTCTTTCCATCACCATTTATTTTCCCTATACCCTCTTCTACCAGCTCCACCCACATCCCCTCTGAGGCCATCTGAGTTTTCTTTTCTTTTTTCTTTTTTTCTTTCTTAGTGTAATTCCTTCACTTTTTTCATTCAGCCCCACAACCTATCTGACAAATTCCCCAGCAAGTATTCAGCCTTCTTGTGATTCATTTGGAAGCTTTGTGTTATACTAAGTAGCAGACATGATTCCATGTCATCCCTCACCTCTATTTTCAAAGTGACTTTATGATGTGTTTTTCCTATCTTAGTTTTCCTTTTATTCTGTAAGCAAAATATATGTATTTTTGCACTAAAATAAACAGATTTTTCCTCTATAAATCCCTATATAATCAGTATCCATTGGGGTTTTTATTAGAGTGAAAATTAGTACAAGAACATTTTGCAAATGAAATAATGCTGACAAGCTTGTCAGACGCTGCTTTCTTTAATATCTTTTTTTCCAAAGAGGTCATGGCTTGAAGCAGGATCTGAAGTAAATGAACCCATTAATCAGGCACTAAAACGCTGCTGCAGCAGTTTAAAACCATCGCAATGGAAGTATAGTCTAGAAACCTTTTGCCAAAACTGTCCAACTTGATCGATTGTTTTGTATATATGTATATCTTTTGTTCCCACAGTGCTGCTATGTTCCTGAATATAGGCAATATTTAACATTTATATGGCAGAAGAGGGGGGAAAAACAACAGACCCACAAACATCTAGTCTCTGTATGGATGGTCATATGGTAAACCACAATGAAAGGAGATTCTTTTAGGCTGCCCAGACCTCAAGCACAATAGCATAACAAGTGAATATTGTCTCTAACCATTGCTTTGGGTGCTTTTTAAAACATTCTTTATTGTTTAAAGTATTTTTAAAAATAGGCACTCCGGCTGTTTTTCCCCCGTTGACCTCTCCTCCTTCGCTCCCTGCCCCAAGCACAAGCCCTCAACCCCCCACCCTTACTGTCTGTGTCCATTGGTTTTGCTCATATGCATGCATAAAAGTTCTTTGATTGATTTCTTACTCCCTTCCTGCCCCCACCCCACCCACACACACACATTTCCTCATAGGTTCTACAGTCTGTTCCATGCTTCTATATCTCTGGTTTTAAATATATTTTATTGATTTTTAATATATATTTTTAAAATATATTTTATTGATTTTTTACAGAGAGGAAGGGAGTGGGGTAGAGAATTAGAAACATCAATGAGAAAGAAACATTGATCAGCTGCCTCCTGCACACCGCCACCTGGGGATGTGCCTGCAACCAAGGTACATGCCCTTGACCAGAATCCAACCTGGCAAAATCGGTTAGGGCTCTGGTTTTATTTTTGTAACCTCACCAATCTTTTCCTGTCCCATGGTTCAGCACTACCCATCCCAACAAAGACTCCTGAGTTCAATTTCCTTGCCTTCTAGAAGCTTTCTCTAAACCATTTTACATATGATAGCAACACCCCACCGCTAACTGGCTTCAGCACTAGAGCACTGTCTATTCTGACAACCTGTTCTATTTTCTTCATGGCAGTTAGTGCCTTTTGTTATTGTTGGTCTCCTCCACTAGAAAGGAACATTAGAGAGCAAGACCCTGCCTGCCTTGTCCTCACAGTATAGCCAGAGCCAAGGTCAGCACATCATAGGCGCTCAAGAAATTTGTTGAACTTAATAGAAGCAGCCCAAATGTGCTGAAATCAATTTGCCAACTATCCTGCTCTCCAGATGGCCAAATAGAAGTTGATGTGATACTAGAAAATTTGATGAAAAATCCTTTATAAAATGCTAAAAAGATGTGTAAAAGAGAAAACCCCACTAGAGGTTCCAAAGAAAATTAATCTAAACTGAAAAAAAAATACACTTGATTTCTGAAATGTATCATGAAAAAATACACTTTTCTGATTATTAAATGTATGGGTAAAAATATCAGACTACCCTATCAGTCTTAGATTGCAGTAAACCGATATTCCTTAAAATACTGCTATGACGATAAAATGAAAACCAGTCACATAAAATTTCACTGAAATCCCCCAGAGCTGTTTTTCCATCCCATTTGTTATTAAATGCAGTGGGCTTTAGGTTTAATATGAGGAAGTCAGTTTCCAGTAAACTGATGAATTTGGTAAAATTAGGCTAGTTGATCACTTAAAAAATATTACCTAACAAATCAAGTTATTAGGCTATGGATTTTAGCTATTTGGCTAACAGGGGTGGGCAAACTTTTTGACTAGAGGGCCACAATGGGTTCTTAAACTGGACTGGAGGGCCGGAACAAAAGCAACCTGACCATGCTGGCACTCTCATCTTGGGCTGCTGGTGAAGGAGCGGAGAGGAGAGCAAGAGAACCCTCGCTCTTTCAGCTCCATGGGTCGGACAGAACAGCCAAATGGGCCGGATCCAGCCCGCGGGCCATAGTTTGCCCACAGCTGGGCTAGAATCTTATTTTGGCCCAAGAACCTTATGATTTTCACCTTACAATGGATGAACCTGAGGTCCACTTGCTTGCCCACGGATCCCTAGGCAGTAAGTGGCAGAGCAGGCCTGCAGATTCAAGTCTCTCAAAATCTGGTCCTTAACCCCTACAGCAATACAAGTGAATGCAACACTAAGTTGTACTGTCTACCCAGAAGACCTTCAGTAGTCTAGGGGTTAATATCCAAGGCTTCTACAGTTCCAGAATGCTTCCGCAGGCCTGAAATGTGAAGTAACTTGCAATCTGCATAAGGCAGGAATTCGAATCAAGGCTGCTTAGTGAGCAAGGAAGACAGGCTGGGGACGCATCTGAATGTTTACTAGGCTATTATTTTCTGTTTAAGATTGCTCAAGTAGTAACTCATAAGTAGTCTTAATTTTACTGAGAAAGCTACATGTTATAGATGGGGAGAATCTCATCATGTACATTCAGCATCTTGTGAAAGTCAACTTTAAGGCGTTCACGGGTAGAAAGATCATATACATTACAATGGTAACCTTGGGAATTCATGTATTTCCTACACTGGTCCACATTGGCCTCTATATTTTTCTGAATAATATGGTAAGCAGGGCCATCAGCTAAGTTAAAGAAAGAGGAGGTGAGTGCTATGTGGCCGCATAAAATGAACCTGAGACAGTCAAAGACTATTTCTCCACATTGGTCACATACGAGACATTTATTTACACCAGTCTTTTTATATATGTAAATATCTCCCAGAATTTTTAATTCTCATATAGGTTATTTTGTCTGTTTTCTTGCTCTTTAAAAGCTCTCATTTAATGAAAGTATGGAACAGAGTGCGGAATCTCAGAGGGAAGGCAGGGGAGGGTGGGTGGATGGGAAGCTATCAACCAAAGACCTTGTATGCATACATGCATGGCCCATGGACATAAGACAATAGGGTGCTGAAGGCCTGGATTGGGTGGGGGAGCAGGGGTTAGCTAGAGGGGCATTAATGGGGGGGGAGAGGAACATATGTAATACTTTCAACAATAAAGAATTATTTTAAAAACTCTCATTTAATAGATTTAAACTGAAGCCCAATAATTGTAAATGATTTTCTCAAGGTCAGTGAACTCATCACTGGTGGAGTATGGATGGGAAACCAAGTCTTAATTTTCCCAGGCCATAGTTCTCTATATTGCCAATGATTTTAAAGCATTTTTAAACAATGGAACCATTTTTCCTTTCAATAAAACCTTATGTAACCTCAGTATATATAACTTATAAAGGCTGCATTTTATTAGTATAAATTATTTTGTGAGTACTATGTGTAGTATTTACTTATAATTTCAAAGAGAAAAATGAGATTTTAGAATTTTTTTTTAAATTGGGGATTGTGGATGCCTACAAAGCCAATCTTTCCATCTCAGCATCCATTTTTTCTTTATTTTATTAAACAGTACTGAGAAAACCCTGGCTCAATCAGAAAATTAATTTCAAGTGATTAACAGTTGTTAATAACTCCCCTTGTAACCTTAGAATGCTCTTGAATCAGACTTTGCTCTTGAACCAGACTCTTAAAAATGCTTTGCAAAATTATGCTTGCAACATAGTTTGGAAACTGCTGCAATTAAACTATGTTCTTTTTTCCATTTTTATACATGGCTGCCAATTACTTTATTCAGCTTGATATCAGAAGTCACCATCACTGAATTCAATGCTGACTGGGGATGGTTTTTAAAAGGAGCCTGCTGGAGGGTGAAAAATGGGGAAAGTAAAAAGAAACATGCAGGTTTCACTCTAGTGCAATTCATTGAAAATTTATTCAATAAATGAGCAGTCTGTGAAAGTTATCTATATATAGATAAAAGACTAAGAGACCATTATGACCAAATGACCTGTTGATCAGTCGCTATGAGGCGGGGGAAGAGAGGACTCCGCGGTGACGGGGTGCCAACACAGAATCAGCAACCAGCGTCCGTTCCTCCATGCCCAGCCTGGTGACCATCTCCTCCTCTCCCAAAGGCCCCGGGCTAGGACTGCAAACTGCAGGTGGGTGGCGGAAGATGTAGCCTCTTTCCCAGGGGGGGCTGATGGCTCCCTCCTCAGGGCTGCAGCCAACCTCCCATGCCCCATCCCTCTCCCCTCCTGACAGGCCCCGATCGGCCTACTGCCCACCTGCCACTGGTGGTGTGGTGGCAAGAGAAGGAGACAAGTGGGGGGAACCATGCGGTGGCAGGTTGCTGAAAAAGCGCCTGCATCCAGTGTCCATCCACTTTCAGCCTGGCAATGATTGCCTTCTCTTCTGACCCCTCTGGGACCTTCGGGCTAGGACAGGGAACTGGGGGTGTGTGGCAGCAGACACTGTCCCTTTCCCAGGGCGCCAAGGGCCAGCTCCCTCTTTGGGGGCTGGCATCCAATTTCCAGCAGTCCCTCCCCCTGGTTGGTCAACCTCCATGATTCTTGCCCCCAACCCAACCCTCCCCCTGGCTGGCAGGGACCCCAACCATGCACGAATTGGTGTACCGGGTCTTTTGAAAACTCCTGCCAAATTGTAATTGGGTTTTTATTTTGCCTTCAGAGCAAGTACAATTTTCTTTGCTCTATCAACGTACAGCTCAACAACAGGAGGAAGACTCAAGCCTACAACAATCACTCTTGGGCTGCCTACCTCAGAGAAGGGAATAATAATGGGTAGAGAATGAGGAGAGTAGGGGGCAGATGGAGAGAAGACGAAGGGCAGAGTGCATGAAGAGCATGAGGAGTAACAGATTGAGCCAAGAGCAAAAGGGAGAGCAAGGAAACATTGACCAGTGATCCAGGGGCGTGGGGTGAGCACAATCCCATGGCCCCAAACTTCAGGGACATTCTACTACATGTAGTCCTCCTGCCAATTCCTTCAATGTGAATGATGTAAACGTTCAGGTTTTGGAAATGGGTACATTTGCTGACGATAAGACATATATTCCTAAAATAATTAGGGAAAGGCAAAGATATTGCCAAAAGCCAAAATATTGAAAATATACACGACAGGAAGTGAGGAAATTACGCCTTGAATACAACAGGAGCTTTCCTGCAATTTCAATGAGAGGCAAACCTTGGATCAAAACCCAGATTTGCATTCTATGACTAACGCCTTTCCTACTGCTACACAGAGCTTTTGAAGGTAATTATTTGCTCTTAGAGCCCCCCCCCCCAAATAATACCAAACTAAAGTAAAACAAAACTACATTATCCAAACTAACTGTTTTTAAGGGATTAAATAAATATGCTAGAATTTAAATCAGTCCAAGAAACATTACCCTTATAAAAATGAAGTCTTTCTTACACATAAATTGAGTCATCAGATTTTTGGGCACTTCTATTTAAATATGCCTAGATTTTAGAGGTTTAGAGGTAGTTAAGCCTTTTCCCATTCTTTGAAGAGTTTCTGCAAATGAGACATGCAGCCATTTTATAAAAATGATAAATTGGCTTGTTAAAAGTAGCCCAAGATCCTATCCCTCATGTCTATTTCTCCTCTCAGACTGTATAATATCCTGGAAGTATTAATAGTTGCATTTCATTTTCGTATATAAATATTTAAGGACTGTAATTCTGCCCAGTTGACATTGGAAGTGCCTGTGAACGGCAATGTTTCATTACCTGCTCCTGGTATCAACATAATCTTGTCAAACTTTGTTTCCAATAAATAGGGCAGGCTGAATTTGAAACATTTTAATAACCCAGCTCAGTCATACTGCTTTCAATCATGGTCTGCTTACAAATCCGCAGCTAAGAGGTACAGTTACATGGAACAATAACCAGTGAGCAGCGTGCCAATATATTTTCATTAGTCAATGACACCCAGCTGCAGAGAGAAATTAGGCTGTGTCCTTTAAAACTCATGGTTCCCTTGTGGCAGAACCACAGCAGGCCAGATTGGCTTCACCAAACCTTCCTGCCATTGTTCAGTGAGTGCTCCAGCTGGGTTGTGTTCATCATAAACTCTAAGTCCACAATTTTTCAACTCCATATTTGGCTCAGATTCAAAGCTTATTGTTCTGATATTATTGGGAAGGCAGATAAGGAGAATGTCATTGAGTAGCTATTGTCTAAGGCACTTCTTCTCACCCTATTATTCTGGGTCATTTGGAAAAATAACTTATTTATAGAAATCTTAGAAATAATTATTGGTTTGACATTATGAAATTATCCCTAGTCTTTTAATTCTTTTGAAAAATACTTATTGTTTAGAGCAGTGGTCGGCAAACTCATTAGTCAACAGAGCCAAATATCAACAGTAAAATGATTGAAATTTCTTTTGAGAGCCACATTTTTTAAACTTAAACTTCTCCTAAAGCCACATCTTCAAAATAGACTCACCCAGGCCGTGGTATTTTGTGGAAGATCCACAATCAAGGGGCCAACGAGCTGCATGTGGCTCACAAGCCGTGGTTTGCCAACCACTGGTTTAGAGTATTACAGATGTCCCCCTCCCCTGCACCTGGTTCCCCCCACCCCCACAGGCCTTCACCACACTATTGTCTGTGTTCATAAGTAATACATGTCTATATATGTAAAAACCCTAAAATGCAAATAGATTAAATGGTGGAACAACCAAACAACTGAACAACCAGTAGCTATGATGTGTGCTGACCACCAGGGGGCACACGTGGAACATGGTGAGCATTGGCAGCAGGCAGCAGAACACAGAACATGGCAGTCACTGGCCATGGCAGGATGGTAGAGCAGGTAAGTGGAGGCACCAGACTAAGGCGAGGTGCCGGTCGCTGTCATCAGGGCGAGCCTCTGGTGGTTATTGAAAATTCTTTGCTCCATGCACTATGGTCCCACCAGACACTCACTCCTGCTGCTGGCACCTTCTGGCCCCCCCATACTGCAAATGTCTGTACACTTTAAGTTGTCCCAGAGGCTCCTTATACTAACTTCATATTTTTGGATTCTTTTTTCTTTTTGCTCTTCTGATTGGGTACTTTTTGCTTCCTCATATTAAAAATCACTGATTTGATTCTCGGCATCCTCTACTCTACTGTTGATTCCCTGTAAATTGTTCCTTATTTCAGTTAGTGTATGCTTCTGACTGGTCCTTCTTCATATCTTTGATGTTCTCACTAAGATCCTTGAAATGCTCACTAAGTCTCTTGAAGCTCTCATTAAGTTCCTTGAGCATCATCATAACCATTATTTTGAAGTCTGTATCTAATAATTTAATTGCTTCTATTTCATTTAGTTCTTTTCCTGGATATTTTCTGTTCTTTAATTTGTGACATATTTCTTTGTCTCTGTATTTTGGCTTCTTCCCTGTGTTTGTTTCTGTGTATTAGGTAGAGCTGCTATGTCTCCTGGAATTGGTAGAGTGGCCTTGTATAATATGTATCCTGTAGGGCCCACTGGCTCAGCCTCACCAATTACCTGAGCTGGGCACTCTAGGTGTACTCCTGTGTGGGCTATGTGCGCTTGTCTTATAGTTGATCCTTGATTGCTGTTAGTGTCACTGGGAGGAATTGACTTCCAGGCCAATTGCCTGTGAGGACCAGCTGTGACTATAGCAGAGAAACTGCTGGGCAGAAGATATCCCTATTGAGCAGGACTTGCTTCAGTGGAGCTTTGGTGTTCACTGAGTCTGACACTTGAATATATCACTCATGGATGTGTAGAGTTGTAATCTGGCATGGTCAACCGAGATATCCCTCCTGATTAAAAACATATCACACGTGGGTACTAGACTAGCCTGGTTCTGTGCTTCTGCCCCTCCTCCTAGTTTCAATGTGCTTTCTTCTTTACAACTCTAGTTTCAGGACTTCCCTTTAGCCAGATTTCAGGCAGTTCTGAATGATGGTTGCTCTGTATATTAGTTGTAATTTTGATGTGGTTGTGGGAGGTTTTGAGTATTGTGTTTACCTATGCCTCCATCTTGTAGTCTTTTAATTCTTTAACAATAAGAGCAGTCATTTTTCAGACTTTCCAGCTCAAAGTAACCCAAATGGGGAAACTGGAAAGGGGAAAAAAAAAACACTTCAAATGGAAGCAGCTTCCTCTTAATTTATGTTCTCATCTTTATTTTGCTACCAGTTTATTTTTTAGACTTTCATCAATCATCTGAAGAGCTAAGATATTGCAACCACATTTCCCCCTAACAAACAGATTGCCATTTAGATTGGAGAGACACCAACATCCAATTTCTCCCTTTTTCACCTAGTGGATATGTAAAGTTATAATCTGGCACGGTCTGAAGCTGTCTATTTTCTACTCTATTTCCATGTCTTCCCATCCACACCCCACCTTGCATTATTTGCATAAACAGAGGGAGAGAGGAGTGGCTGAATGAGCTGTGCTGGAGGTGCGCCTCAATGTTGCTACCAGGTGTGATAGAAACCCCAGACATATGGGCAGCCCAGCTTCTGAGGAGGGAGGCTATACTTAGGTGTGGTTCTTAGTGACTCCACAGAGGTTTTAAACCAGCCACAAATGACTCCCCAGACCTTTTGAGGAGTTCTCTAGATTGATGAAGTCAGTACTTGCTATTGGGCCCACGGCTTTTATAGCAGTGTTTCTCAACCCTGACTGCACATTAGAGCACCTGTTTTTGTCTCTCTCTTTTTTTAAATATATTTTATTGATTTTTTTACAGAGAGGAAGAGAGAGGGATAGAGAGTTAGAAACATCGATGAGAGAGTCATTGATCAGCCGCCTCTTGCACACCCCCCACTGGGGATGTGCCCGCAACCAAGGTACATGCCCTTGGCCGGAATCGAACCTGGAACCTTTCAGTCCACAGGCCAACGCTCTATTCCACTGAGCTAAACCTGTTCCAGCTCTTTTTGTTGTTTTTAACACTGATGCTTAGGCCTCACCCCAGAGGTTCTGATCTAATTTTTCTGGGTTGAACCTTGGGACCTAGGGGCATTTTATTAACACTTTCCAGATTACTTTAATGGGTAGTCAGGGTTGAGCATAACCTCTCAGGAATATTTATGAAAACCATGACTACACACAGCAAAGTCCTATTACCTTAATATACTTATCTATTTTTAGACAATAATTTGACCAACTATGGTTTAGACTCTCAGAAGTCTAAGCAAAATGAGAAACTGAGCTGCATACCTGTGTAGGGTTCACATCACACTGAAGTTTCATCACTGAGGTGTTTTCCAGCTTGGGTCATCCTGGGTCTATCAAACTCAAATAGCTACAAGGACTGGTAAAATGATGTGGGAAGTGTGCAAGGTGTGAAAACAGCACAGACTAGCAAGAGTCATGAACTAGGGGCTAACTGCCTTTCTAAAAGGGAATAGTTGCTACTCAGATCCAGCCTATTGTTGCCCTGTAAGAATGCCAGCCTCGCTCTGACAAGTGTTGCTCAGCTGCATGGAGCATTGTCCCATATAGCACAAGGTGTCGGTTTTGATTTCCAGTCAAGGCACACACCCAGGTTGCAGGTTAAATCCCCTGCTGCAGGGCATATGACAAGAGTGCAACCAATCCATATCTCTCAAATCGATGTTTCTCTATCTCCATTCCTCTCCCTAAAATCAATTTTAAAATACTTTGATTTAAAAAAAACTAAAAAGCTACAATTTTATGTGTGATCTCCAAATTTGAGGAGTTTGGCTCACAAAAAAAAATATTTTGAGGAACAAACAGGACGTGTCAGCATTGACTTCGGATCCTGGCCAATGGGTAACTAGTTGACAACTTCCATAAAACAAAACAAATGAACAGATCTGTCATATTCTGTCTAAATATTAAATCATGAATAGAAGCATAAATTTTATAGTTAAAATGAAACTAAAATAAAGCCCAGCTTAATCTAGTTATTTAAAATTAATAAAAATATTAAAAACATAAGAAACTTAAGCATTCAGAGATATGTGAACTTGCTCATGATGCTGCAAACAGATACCAAGATTCCAAACTCTTGGTTCCTGACCTGTGTTGACATCAAAGTAAACCATTATTGACTCTATAACTCATGACATTTCTAGATTGAACTAGCAAAAGCCATGGTTTGGATAACAAAAGCAATGGCATATAAACTGTAGATCATGGTAATATGATTTGTATGGTCAGACTTAAACACCCATAATATCTATACTAATAAAAAGGTAATATACTAATTAGACCAGACATCTTCTGTATGTCCTTCTGGACAAAGCCACGGGGCTGGGGGGTAAGGTGAGAGGGGTGGAGGCAGAGGTGGTTAGAGCAAGGGAGAGCAGTTAGGGGGTGATCAGACCAGCAGGAGAGCAGTTAGGGGGTGGTCAGGCTGGCAGTCAGAGGTGGTTAGGGGTAATCAGGCAGGCAGGCCGGCAAGTAGTTAGGAGCCAGTGGTCCCAGATTGTGATAAGGATGTCTGACTGCCGGTTTAGGCCCAATCCCGCAGGGGTCCCAGATTGGAGAGGGTGCAGGCCAGGCTGAGGGATCCCCTCTACCTACCATGCATGAATGGTGTGCACCGGGCCTCTAGTTATAAATATATTAAGGGAAATACTTTCAGACTGGTATTTGTGCTGCATGTTGAGGAACCTCTCTGGTATAGTATTGAATCCCTACTATGAATCACACACTGGGCAAAGAGCTGTGGGTGAAAATATACATGGTCCACTAATGTACACTCAAAAGAAACAAAATTCAATGAGATCTGTCCTATTTATAATCTTTCAATGGCTTCCTCAAGCTTTAGAATAAAAGCCAAGTAAATAAAAATTTACTTTGAGAAGTCAGGCAAATAGACAAAGAGAAGTTAGGGGGTGGTATAATTGTAGTTACAATTGTTCTGCACTTAATGGAAGAGATGTTGCCTTGAAATATCTCTCTTTCAAGCAAATTATGTATTACATTGAATCATACAAAATTACCAATGTTTGACTTTTTAACTGCAAAAATAGCAATTTCAAATGACTTGATCTAATACATTGAATCCTAGCTTGACACTGATTGTCATCACTGAGTCCTCTCTGGAGAATTCTACACTAACAACTTCTCTGCCCTAAAATACTATTTTATTGGCTTCCATGATGCCTTGCTTTTCTGATTTTGCCTCCTCATCCATTGGACACTGCTCTTCTGTCTCCTTTGCTGGCCCTTCCTACTCTATCAGAACCATTAATATCTAGTTTTTGCTTCTCTTTTCTAAGCATTTGCCTATAGTTTATTTTAAAATATCTATTTGCAGACAATGCCCACATGTACATCTCTAACCAACATTAGCATTCTGCCCACCAGTTTGATACATCCAATTGACAATTTGATATATTTAAAGTTGGATCTCTTCTCCCAGGCTTCCCAAAGATACCAAGTTCAAGTCCTTGGTCTTTTCTGAAATATGCCTGTGTTTTCTTATCCATTTCAGTAAATGCTAATTCTAATTACCAAATTGCTTAAGCCAGCGTGGAGTCATCCTCAACACCTCCCACACTCTGACCAAGTCCTGATGGTTGTACCTACAGGACATTTCTCGACTATATCTGCTTCTTTCCATCTCTAATGTGTCCACCACAGGATGAGGCCCCTTTGGCTGGTATACTGCTGTAGCTCTCTATCATTTCCTTTCCCATGCTTCTGATTTATTCCCCAAATCACAAATAATACTGATTGTTTTATCCTTTTATTCATTCCTGGAATATCTGAGGGCCAGACTATGGCATTTACTAGAGAATAAATGCTGGACATAAAGCCCCAATGAAGCAAATACCAAATTGTGACATGTTCCTACTTGAAACTTTTAAATAGCTTCTCATCTGACTAATTAACATGACAAAAAGGTCACATATGATGTAGCTCCTGGACATCTCTACAGCTCCATGTCTCAGTCTATCCCCCTCATAGTCTATACTTGTCACACTGATTTTCTTTAGTTCTTCAGATAAGCTAACATCTTTCCTGATTTTAGACCTTTCTTCATGATAATTCCTCTGTCTGGCATCACTTACATTATCACCTCACCTTCTCTCCTCTATCACCGCATTTAAGTGAAATGGGATAGTCATTCAATTTTTGTCAGAATAAGTATTAGAAATGAGTCCTCAAACCCTGGGCCTAGAATCAAGAACTCTATGTGTATGTCCTGGATCTGTGGAAGGTGTGTCATCAGTTATCTCATTGGAAAAGTAAGGGGTGAACTGTGTGCCCTACCAGGTCTCAGCCCTAAAGATTATTCAATGAAGCCCAGACAGTGTAGCTTAGTTGGTTGAGTGTCGCCCCATGCTCCAAAAAGTCACTGGTTTGATTCTCTGTTGGGTCACATGCCTAGGTTGCAGGCTCGAACCCCAGTAGGAGTATGCAGGGGGCAGACAATCCATGTTTCTCTATCATCAATGTTTCTATCTCCCTCTCCCTTTCTCACTCTCTAAAAAAATCAATAAAAACATATTTTTTAAAAAATAAAGATTATTTATTGAAAGCTTCTGTCTTACTGATGCAGAAACCAAGGCCCAGAATAGTTAAATTAATTCACCACAGTACAAACAAAACAAAACAAAAAAAAAACAGCTCTTTGGGTTGAGCAAATACTTTTTTCTTTCTAGCACTATGTGGACACTATTGGCTTTTGTATCTAAACAATTGTTTTGTACTGAGGGGGAAAGGACAGGTATATTTAACAAAGATAGTAATTTGAAATGTCTCTATTAATAGGTAAACAGAAAGTAATCTATATACATAAAAAGCCAGCAATCAGAACACTGAAACAACCAGTCGTTATAAGACCCACTACAGCTGACCAACCGGCCCAATTGGGGGTGGAACTAGCAGGCCAACAACCTGTAGCTCTTCCCCCCCCCCCCCCGCTGGCTGGGCCCTGATTGGCCCCCATTGGGACGGGCCAGCTGGACCCCACCTGTGCACAAATTCATGCAACAGGCTACTAGTAGTAAATGAAGGATCTGGGATGCTTAGTCACACATATTAAAAATATTTTGTAAGGATGTGACTATTCTGTGCAGCAGATGGACACACTGTTCATAAAATCATTCCCATAACCTATAAATTCTGAACCTTCCAAAATCACAGTACTTCCATTGGTAAACTGGTTTAATAACAATCAACAGAAGAAACAAAAATGTCCATCACCCTTAGGAGACAGTGAAGCTGGTGCTGAGTGTATGTAGATCCTTGAGAATCTTCTGACATGAATACCCCTGACCAAAGAATCCGTTTTCTAATTCAAAGCAAATTCATTAAACAGAATAAGAAAGGAGTGTACCTTAGGATAAAAAAATAAAAAAATAACTGGCTGACATTGATGGTTAAGATTCAGATTAAATGAATCACTTCCCTGGAGACCTTAAAAATAAAAGTTTGCAAGCCTGGGGACAGAGGAATAATATGACAATTGGCTCAGTAGACATGTTTGTTTAATTTCTGGGACAAGTGTATCTCCCAGGCATCTCAAAAGGTAGTGACAAAGAGAAACAAATATTTCTTTTATCAACACACCCTGTATGGCACCATCACCTAAGTAGACATAGAGATAGTGAAAAAAATTAAAAACAATGAAGTCAACAACAGAAACTTCAGGGAACATTCATTTACATAGTTTAATTGGCCACAATTTATGAAAATTTATATTTCATCCTCTTTCATAATTAATCTATGTAGAACCCATCAAATACCATGACTATAAGCTACCTTATTCAACACACAAGGGATAAAATGGAGCTGAATTATTTAAAATGGAAATCTGAGGGAGGATGAAGATCTAACTATTATAAAGTCTTGTTTACAGTATATTTGAAATGTAAATGAGACAGAATATAACTATTCTTCCATCCTTGAAAAAGTCATGAAGAATACCAAACTCTCTTTGAGAAAAATAATCTGGCTACAAAACAGTCATTTTAAAAGCTTTTTAAATACAATTATTTTTACCTACAATGGCCGATTGTCCCTTCTAAGCCCACCTAAATCTCTTTTATCTTTCAAGGTCAAATCCATCCCAACTATAAAAACATGGAAAACACTCAGCTTTATCAAATTATAAATTAAAACAAGATTTTATTTTTTAATTATCAAATTATCAAAACTTTTAAAAAATAATAATAATAATACCAAAGCTGGTGGGGGACAGTGAAGCAGAACTCTCATGCATTGCTGGGAAGAATGGTGGATAACATATCAAGAGGCTTAAACTCATATTCTCTGACTTAGTAGTTCCATTTCTGGGGATATATACAAAAAGATATAATAAAGAGAAAATGTTTGTGCATAAAGGTATTTGTTTCTATGTTATTTAAAAAGGAAAATTTGAAATATTGATATGTCTAAGAATAGGGGAGTTGAAATTCCCAAGGTGTATCAATGATTGCCATTTTAATAATTCTCTTCTCCCTAGTTTTTATGCTTTAAAAAGTATATATATATATATATATATATATATATATATATCTGTAATACCATTTATATTTTATAATGCTGCATTTCTTTTATATTGCTGAATTACTTGTTTCTTTTAACTTGTGTCTCTGTAGGGAAGTCTTAGTTCTGGTTGATATTTTAAGAAAGTTCTATAAAGCTATATTCTCAGAATTGGGGACAACAGTGGAATTTTTACTGTAAATACTGTCACCAAAGAAAATTGTGGTAAGACTGTTCTTCAGAAAAATTGACCATTGTCCTTTGCAGACTGGAGAGGGATAGGGGTCTCAAAGATGTTAAGCTCTTTCTTGGAGCTGATAAGTGCTGCTTCTAACATCAGGAGGAAAAAGTTCATGTACTTACTACATCTTTTTTTAAAATATATTTTATTGGTTTTTTTACAAAGAGGGAGAACGATAGAGAGTTAGAAACATAGATGAGAGAGAAGCATCAACCAGCTGCCTCCTGCACACCCCACACTGTGGATGTGCCCACAACCAAGGTACATGCCCCTGACCGGAATCAAACCTGGGACTTTTCAGTCTGCAGACTGATGCTCTATCCACTGAGCCAAACCTGTTTTGGCTATTTACTACATCTTATCAAGAAGAAGTAGAGAATCCTAGCGGTTTGGTTCAGTGGATAGAGCCTCGGCCTTCGGACTGAAAGGTCCCAGGTTTGATTCCAGTCAGGGGCATGTACCTTGGTTGTGGGCACATCCCCAGTGTGGGGTGTGCAGGAGGCAGCTGGTTGATGTGTCTCTCTCATCGATGTTTCTAACTCTCTATCCATCTCTCATCCTCTCTGTAAAAATTCAATAAAATATATTTTTAAATAAAGAAGTAGAAAATTATAGCACATTTGAATTTAGAGTGTTTCAAAGGAAAAGATCTTTAGGTCTAGCAAGTATACTCAACAAATGAGTGCTATAGATATGGGGACACTGACATATTTGTAAAGCATGTTAAGAATGCTTGTAACTGCCTGGCAAGTTAGAGATGGACATTCAGAAGGAGGATAATATATTCAATTATAGAGAGATGTGAACAGGTGTGGTGTTTACTCTTGCTACAGTATAAAGGGAAAATAGAAAACCACTACATGAGGCGCGAAAGAAGGTAAAGAGCTCATCATGGAAGGCCTTTTATGCTATGTTGAGTGACTGATTTTGAAGAGCCACCAGTGATTTTTTAGTCATGACAGAAACATGATCAGATTTGCTGCTTAGTAATAGATGAATGGAGAGGAATGGGAAAACTTGAAACAGAGAAGCCACATGATGGTTGTTTGAACAGCCCTTGAAAGATACAATAGGGATTTTTGTGGGTTGGATGCATTTTCAGGGCTTGAATACACATAAAGGTCGGTTCAGGAGAAGATTTAGTGAGTAAAACCCACAGAATAATAAAATCAAGGGAAAATGTACATTTATATTTTCACCAAAAAGGACTGGGAATTAAAGAGCAATGATCATGGCGATAAAAAAATATTCAAATTCCAAAACAGGAAACCTTCCTATGTTTGTCTACTTAAATCTCTGGTGGTTAAAATATATGTCCACAAATTCTTTGATCCTTCAAAAAAGATGGAGTACAATTCTCCTTCCAAAAAAATTGACCAGTCTTGGCAACTATCTTCTAACATAAAATTCAACTGAGTTATAACATCCGAGGATAGACTATAAAAAGGCAATACAGTTTTTTAACTCACTTTATGCATTGGGATGTTCTCTCTTGGAATCCAGCCACAGTGCTCCAAGGAAGCCCAGGCTGCATGGAGAAATCATTTGTTCTAGCCAGGTATTCTAACCATGACTTAGCCAAGGTTCCAGCCTCAACTTTAAAACATGTGATTGCAGAAGAACCAAGGTAGCATCTTATATAGGTACTCACCACCTGTACTCACCACCTCCCACAACCACATCAAAATTATAACTAAAATACAGAGGCACCATTCAGAACCACCTGAAAGCTGGCTGAATGGAAGTCCAACAACTAGAGAGGTAAAGAAGAAAGCACACTGAGACTGGTAGGAAGGGTGGAGGCATAGAACAGGCTGGTCCAGCATCCACATGCTCCGCATTTATAATCAGGAGGGAGGCCTTCAGAGGCCTCTTGTAAGGAACAAAAGGTCCCAGCCCCACCCACACAAGACCCCCAGTCCAAGATTCCAGAGGTGTGAAGAGAAGTCCCTGCAACTATAAGCTGTAAAAACCAGCAGGGATTGGGGCTCAGTGACATGGACACTACTGGAGACCCAGGTGTTCCTTTTAAAGGGTCAGTGCCAGAATTTACAAGGTCCTCTAAGATCTAGCACTGGGTGGCAGCTCCAGGGGAACCAGACACATAAGGGGAAGAACTGGGCTGTCTGGCATCAGGGAAAGAATTCTGGGGTGGCTTTCTCCCCACAGTGGTCATTGTTCCTATGCTGGGACTTCCCCTGTTGCAGGGCTGACTGACACTGATATCAGCATGGCCTAAACTATTTGTTCCACCCTTGTGATTCCTTAAGACCCCACCCCATCCAATTTTCAGCCTCACCCAAGCTATTTGTAGCAGCTTTTCTATATGAATGGCCTGTCCTGGCTCAGGCTTCAAACTTTGCTAAAATCTCTCAAACAAGCTGTAGCTGGTGACAGCGTGCCCCAAACCTGTCAATAAAAGGCCCAAGGCCTAGAGCTAGCACCAGCCTGCCTTGCTTCACAGCTGGGCCTGGCCTCCTGCACATCATCTCTCCCACTGTAGTCACAGCTGGTCCTCACGGCCAATTGGCCTGGAGGTCAACTCCTCCTAGAGACACCAACAGCAATCAAGGCTCAACTACAAGACTGGGCACCGAGCCCACATAGGGGAACACCTAGAATGCCAAGCTCAGGTGACTGAGGAGGCTGAGCCACTGAGCCCTACAGGATAAATATTACACAAGGCCACTCTATTATTCCAGGAGACATAGCAGCCCTACCTGATAACAGAAACAAACACAGGGAAGCAGCAAAATGCTGAGACAAATAAACATGTCACAAATGAAGCAAATGGAAGCAAGAAAAATACTGGATACAAAGTTCAAAACCATGGTTATAAGGTTACCTAAGGTTCTTGAGGGGACTTTTAAGGACCCTAGTGAGAATGTCAAAGACATGAAAAAGGACCAATCAGAATTTAAGCATACACTAACTGAAATAAAGTACAATTTACAGGGATTAAATGATAAAGTAGAGGATTCAGAGAATCAAACCAGTGATTTGGAATATGAAGAAGCAAAAAAAATACCCAATCAGAAGAGCAAAAAGAAAAAAAGAATCCAAAAATATGAAGATAGTGTAAGGAGCCTCTGGGACAACTTCAAGGATACCAACATTTGCATTATGGGGGTGCCAGAAGGAGAAGAGACAGCAAGATATTAAAAACTTATTTGAAAAAAATGACAGAAAACTTCCCTTACCTGGTGAAAGAAATAGTCTTACATGTCCAGGAAGCACAGAGTCCCAAACAAGAGGAACCTGAAGAGGCCCACACCAAGACACACCATAACAAAATGCCATGAGTTCAAGACAATGAGAGAATCTTAAAAGCTGAAAGAGAAAACCAACTCCCTACAAGGGAGTGTCCATACAACTGTCAGATGATTTCTCAACAGAAATTTTGCAGGCCAAAAGAGATTGGCAAGAAATATTCAAAGTGATGAATAGTAGGGACCTACAACCAAGATTACTCTACCTAACAAAGCTCTCATTTAGAATTGAGGGTCAGATAAAGAGCTTCACAGACAAGAAAAAGATAAAGCAGCCCATCACACCAAACCAGTAGTTATGAAATGTTTAAGGAAGAAGAAGAAGAATGAATGAAGTACAAATACAAGTACAAGTAGAAGATATTAAAAAAAAATAAGAACAATAAAATGGCGACAAATACATATCTATCAACATTCAAATATTTTAAAAAATCAAAATAAATGCACAAGATAGCTAATGAACAAAATAAGTTGGTGAATAAAACAGAATCAGAGGCATGGGAGCATGGAACAGACTGAGGGATCTCACAGGGAAGGAGGGAGAGGGGACTGGAAGAGGCTAACCAAAGATCTTACCTATGGGTACAAACAGTAGGTTGGTAAAGGCCTGGGGTGGAGCAGGAACTAGGTATAGGGGGACAATGGGGGAAAGGGGGCATCTATAATACTCTCAACAAAGGTTTTGTAATGGATAAGAGTACAATTTCATAAGACTTTCCTCACCAATTTCATCTATAGATTCAATGAAATTATAATAAAAACCCTAACAAGGTTTTTAAAAGATATTTATTAACAAGCCAATTCTAAGATTTATGTTGAAGAACAACAAAGCAAGAATAGCCAACACACTTCTGAAGAAAAATAAGGAATGAGAACTCCTATCAGATATCAAAACATTTTATAAATTATAGCGATTAAAATATTGTAGTTTTGGCAAAGGAATACAACTGACCCTAGTAATAAAACAGAGCCTAAAAACAGACTCATCCCTAAATGAAAACTTGGTACATGACCAAAGGGTCATTGGAAATTGAGGGAAAAGGAAATGAAATTGGATCCCTTGCTTGATTAAGAAAAAAAATCAACTTCAGAAATAAAAGGACTTAAATGTGAAATGCAATACCTTAAAACATTACAAAGAAAACATAAGAGACTATCTTTTTCCCTTGGGGGTAAGGGAAAATTAAACAAGATCACAAAATACCAACCACTTAACAGTGTCTAAAAATAAAAAATGAAAAATATAACACAATTTAAAACACCTTCCCTTCTAAACATCACACCTTGGGAGAAACAACATCAAAGAGATTCATGTCCAATAGCCTGGAGATATCACATATAGAATAGGTGCATAAACTTGGATTTTTTTTAAAGAAAAAAGATAATTTACAGGGAAAATAATAATTGCCTTCAAGTATTTAAAGCATGTTAAGAAGGATTCATGTGTGTCGAGGAATAGAAACTATGACCACACACCTCCAGTTTTCTCTCTTCTACCCCAGAAAATCATTATGGAAGGACCTGAGTTTCTTTAATACGCTCCCACCCCAATATAGGAGATGAGGAAAAAAGAGGCTCAGGAATGTGTAGACACCTACCTTGCTGGCTTTTGCTTTTAGAGCTGATGGTGAATTCTGTCTGCCCCATAAGATGTGGTAGATACACTCACATAGATGGCTGCTTTGCCCTCCCTGCAAAAAACTCAGCCCAGTTCAGAGGGACACTTCTGATTGAAGCATATTTCCAGTTGGCTTAACCAATGGGGAAAATTGTATGAATAGTTATGCCCGTGATCAAAACCCTCACCAGACTTCTGAGTTATACATCCTTCCTTGAACTGGAAAGGATTTTAAACAACCTGATTCTTAGCAGTGGTTCTACAAAACAGAATTGAGACAAAGGGGTAGAACTTAAAAGAATAAATATTTCCATTTGAATTTGTTGATATTGAAGAACATATTAAAAATTGGTTGGTACAAGTGTGATACAGTAAGTTTGCCAACAAAGTTCCAGTGGAGATCACTAACCCACAGAAACAGGAGAGAATATAGATAAGAAAGAACATTATAAACTGATGAACAAAAAGATAGATACAGAGACAGTAAAGCATCAAACAGACTGTCAAATTACAGGAGGAAGGTTAGAGAGAGGTGGGGGAGATAAGAGATCAACCGAAGTACTTGTATGCATGCATATAAGCATAATCAATGGACACAAAACACTGGGGAGTGAGGGCATGTATGGGAGTGGGGTGGAGGGCGATGATAAGATATGTGCACATACAATACCTTAATTAAAAAATTAAAAAAATTAAAAATAAATTAAAATATGAAAAAAAACAGGAGAGAGTATTACTGTACTATCTGTGGCCTCTAGTGCCCCTTCTAACTGTAAGAGTCAATGAGATGAAATAAATGCAGGCTTACAATGTAACTTGGTCATTCAAGGTATCAAAGAACAAGAATAATGCAGATAGTTTCCTACCAATATTCTTGAGTTGCAAAGGAACTTTTTTGAAATGATTCTGCAATGTTCTTTTCTATTTTGTCATAAGAATCCCCACAGGCAACTTTTGACAGAAACTTTGAAGTATGAAAACCACGAAAGCAAGACTCCCCCTCATAAAAAGAATAATGATCTTTCTTACCTGGCGAATTAATCATCACTTGAAAGGTTCTGGAGACTGAATCGATGCCTGTAGAGAGAGCACAAAGCATTCTGTATGTGTAATGCACTTTACCTGCCTTTCCTCGAACACCCTTCTTGCTCTGTTCTTTTGGTAATGCCATCTCTTGCTTTTGTTCTTTTTTCCCCAAAAAAAATGGCTCCGTGTAAGAGAGTAGGTTGATGTTAGCCCATTTGGCAGATTCCATGCTTGTCTGCATATTAGAATCACTGGGGATAATGTTCTCAAGATCCATCCATATTGTTGCAAATGGCGCTATTTCATCCTTTCTTATGGCTGAGTAGTATTCCATTGTGTATATGTACCACATCTTCTTTATCTAGTCTAAGGAAGGTTGTTTCCATGTTTTGGTCACTGATGAATACTGCTTTGATGAACATAGGTGTGCACATAGGTATGTGAATAAATGTTTTTGAGCTTTTCTAGCAGATACACAGAAGAGGGGTGGCTGGGTCATATGATGGCTCTATTCTTAATTTTTTGAGGAGCTGCCATGTTGTTTTCCGTAGTAGCTGTACCAGTTTACATTCCCACCGGCAGTGAATGAGGGTTCAAATCCTCTACAACCTCTCCAACACTTATTACCTGTCTTAAGTGAAATAAGTCAGTTGGAAAAAGCCAAGAGCCACATGATTTCACTCATATGCGGGATATAAAACTGAACTTCACAGACATAGACAATAGTATGGTGGTTACCAGGGGGAAGTGGGTAGGAGGGTAGTAAAGGGTAAAGAGGACCAAATATCTGGTGATGGGATATGATTTTACTGTGGGTGGTGTGCATACGATGCAATATACAGATCATGCATCACTGAATTGCACACCTGAACCTACATAATCTTATTCCCCAATGCCACCACCATGAATTTAATTAAAAATAATCACTGGGGAGGTTTCAAAACAAACAATGATCAGGCCATACCCCTAAACCAATTCAATTAAAATCTCAGAGGTAATTCCAACAGTCACACAACATCAGGACCTACTCTATTAGCAAACATCAGCAGTCCCCGAACTTGAGCATGCATCAGGATCTCCTGGAGGGCTTGTTAAAACAGATTACTGGCTCCACCGGCAGAGTTTATGATTCAGTAGGTCTGGAGTAGGGCTAAGGATTTGCATTTTTACAAGCTTCCAGGTGATGCTGACAACCACCCCGTAATAACCACAGGGTACAAATATGTGTGTACTTTAGTCCATCTGCTTCTCAAATGGGGAGGCTTTAGGAGGAAACCCCAGTTGCTTGGTGATGTTCCTGGTGTGCAGGGAGATCCCTGCACATGCATACAATAAGATGATTCCTTGCCTCTAGTTGTTTTATTTTCATCCTATTTTTTTATTTCTTTATTAAGATATCACATATTTGTCCTCATCCCCCCTTTCCCATCCCAAACCCCTCCCCACGTGTGCCCCCACCCCTCTGTTGTCCGTGACTACTGGTAGGCTCATATGCATGCACACAAGTCCTTTGGTTGATCTCCCCCCCTTATGCCCACCCTCCCCTACTTTCCCTCTGAGGTTTGACAGTCTGATCGATGCTTCCCTTTCTAAATATGGTTTGTGTTTTCTAATACCCCAGACAGACTACAGCCTACAGCTCACTTATATTGGCTTTAACACTGTGATAGCCATAGGAGATCCAGAAGGCTTTCCAAAGTTCCAACAGCCCTGATAGAAACAGGATGGGGGGGGGGGGGAGTCAAATCCCAAACCCACATTACCACCTATTTAAGGGGAAGGAAAAACACATACGTATGCATTACAGGTATATATTCATATTTTTATATTTTTTATCAAAAATCATGAAATAACATAGTTTAAGTGCAATAGTTAGTCTCGCCATTGTCAGGCAAGCCAGATCCTTGCAGTCTGAGATGGACAAATCCACAATGCTCCCAGGAATAAATCATTCTCTGCCTATTTCCCAGGGTATTCAGGAACTCTGTCTGAAGGAAAATTCAAGGTGATTCTGACTTCCCCATCTGTTTCAAGCCTTGATAGCCTTTTAGTGTTTCGAGATTTCGTTATTGAATAACAAGGGACCAAAAAAATTAAGTTACTCCTACAAAATTTGTACAATCCATCTCAGCAACCTGGCCACATCAGCCTTGAATCTACCTTATCAAGCAGTTCTAGCCTCAAGTTTCAGATTCTTATCATCTCCCTGGTTTGGACAACTGGCCAGTTGTCTCAATATCAAACTCTATGATTAGAGTGCCAAGACCATTACTTCCTTTAAATTCAAAGGGAAGACTTCCATTTTCTACTTTATATTCAGCATTGGCTGCTACATTCTCAATGTCTTCATTGCCTTTCACAGTCTTTCTTCAAGTTGGGAGTGAGAAGCTAATGAAATTCAGGAAGAACAACATAAATGCAATCTCATCCCCAAGGAAAACTTCAACTCGTGTTTCCTAAAAATGTGCTTGCAGACCATCTTCATCGCTCCCCTCATTCTATTCTGGATAAAATGAGAAAATATGTGTGAAATACTTAAAAGAGCTCAAAACACTGTCTGAATATAAGGTTTGGTTATTATGATACCCAGACACAGGCTGTTGCTTAGGTGTGTGATTCTCTTCCACAATGACTCAAAGGTTGATATGTCTTCTTACAACTGGTCCAAGAGTAATAATTAGGAAATTATCTGGTTCTTGCTCATGGAGGGGGGGAAGTGAATCACATGGAGACTTAAGATTGTTGTTTGAGCCGAAATTGGTTTGGCTCAGTAGTAGAGCTTCGGTCTGCAGACTGAAAGGTCCCAGGTTCGATTCCGGTCAAGGGCATGTACCTTGGTTGTGGGCACATCCCCGGTAGGGGGTGTGCAAGAGGCAGCTGGTTGATGTTTCTCTCTCATCGACGTTTCTAGCTCTCTATCTCTCTCCCTTCCTCTCTGAAAAATATCAATAAAATATTTTTTTTAAAAAAGATTGTTGTTTGAAGTATCTAAGTACTAAGTAACTAAGTACCATTTGTTGACCTGTGGAGCATTAAACCAGAATTGGGTCTATAATTGACCTCATATCCACCTGGACAGACCTAGGGGCATTTTTTAAAATTTCTTTATTGATTAAGGTATTACATATGTGTCCTCATCCCTCCATTAACCCCCCAACCCCCGACTCATGTCTTCACCCCTCTGGTGTCTGTGTCCATTGGTTAGGCTTATATTCATGCATACAAGTCCTTTGGTTGATCCCTCCTCCTTTCGCCCACCCTCCCCTACTTTCCCTCTGAGGTTTGGCAGTCAATGCTTCTCTGTCTCTGAATCTGTCCCTGTTCATGAGTTTATGTTGTTCATTACATTCCACAAATGAGTGAGATCATGTGATATTTATCTTTCTGACTGGCTTATTTCACTTAGCATAATGCTATCCAGTTCCATCCATGCTGTTGCAAATGGTAAGAACTCCTTCTTTTTTACTGCAGCGTAGTATTCCATTGTGTAGATGTACCACAGTTTTTTATCCACTCATATGCTGATGGGCACTTAGGCTGTTTCCAAATCTTAGCTATGGTAAATTGTGCCGCTATGAACATAGGGGTGCATATATCCTTTCTGATCGGTGTTTCTAGTTTCTTGGGATATATTCCTAGAAGTGGGATCACTGGGTCAAATGGGAGTTACCTTTACAGGGTTTTTTTTAGGAAATTCCATATTGTTCTCCACAGTGGCTGCACCAGTCTGCATTCCCACCAGCAGTGCAAGAGGGTTCCTTTTTCTCCTGATCCTTGCCAACACTCGTCGTTTGTTGATTTGATGATGATAGCCATTCTGACAGGTGTGAGGTGGTACCACACTGTCATTTTGATTTGCATCTCTCAGATAGTTAATAACTTTGAGCATGTTTTCATATGTATGTCGGCCTTCCTTCTGGCTACAGGCATTGCTAATGTACGGCCTCATATTATAGCCAAATTTCGGGGAGCAGGAGGGTGCACCTAATTCAACTTAATTTGCATATGGGCCAGAGAAATCTTGGGACTTAAATTGACTTGCCATGTTTCACAATGACTCAGAGAAAGCAGGAACTCCATAATAGTTCTGATGCAGCTTCATATGCAGAATAGATTCTCTTCAAACAATATTTATGGATGCACATAGGAAGCTGGCCTGAGCATTGAAGAATTTGTTGACATGTCTTTTTAGAAACAGTCTGCAAAGTATTTTCATCTGTAGTAACACAGCCCTCATACCCATTAATAATTCACAAAGCTCAGCTAATGGAGCAGAGAACAAACCTGATCATTAGTGGAAACTACTGTCAGCACTAATAAAGGTAATTAACATCAATGTTTAAGTTTTTGCTTATAGAGTAATTGGCAAGAGATTTAAAAACAACTTTATGAGGAAATTAACCAGTCATCCCATAACTCTGTTCTTTCGTTCCATTGTTTTAAGCATCTTAATTGCCAGGAAAGCTTAACCACACAACATTTTTTTAAAAAAAGAGGTTAGGAACTCCGGGAGTGTGGTTCATCATTTTCCACAGCTTACTTTTTTTCATTATAATGCATTCTCCATTTTTAATTAAATGAATAAAACAGCTGTGTTGCCTGTGAGATTATATACATTTGCCAAATAAAGCTGCAGACATCTCTCTCCTTAATGTGCTTAGGAAGACTGCTATGCTCTCTTTTAAATAGACACATTTTCTTCACTTATCTTGTTTTGAATTTGTACAGGCTTATAAAATCACAACAGATGTTTCCTGTGGGTACTGGGTACCAAATAAATTATACATCAGTTTCCCGTTGGTTTTCTTTCTTAGCAGTCATCAGATTCTTTTGAGTTCCAAATTGGGTAAAACAAAGTCAACTCTGTCTTCTATCTTCCCCATACTCCTGCATGGAGAATGAAGGCCAAGCTCAGGACAGTAACCTGGGCATTAAAAACTTTTCAAACAATGCAAGAGGAAACACTGGACTAGCTGCTCATTTCCCATTATATAAAAATGTAAACATTAATATACCAATATACCAACATGCATTTACTCTGTGCTGAGCACAATCAAGTATAGAGAATGGCAGACATGGTTTCAAAATCAGGAGATTATCATGAAAAGTAATCACCTTCGCCCTAGCTATTTGGCTCAGTGGATAGAGCATCAGCCTGTGGACTGAAGGGTCCCAAATTCTATTCCAGTCAAGGGCCTGGGTTGTGGGCTTGATCCCCAGTAAGGTACATGCAGGATGCAGACAATCCATGATCCTCTCTCATCATTGACGTTTGTATCTCTTTCCCTCTCCCTTCCTCCCTGAAATCAATAAATATATATATATATATATATATATATATATATATATATATATATATATTTTTTTTTTTTTTAATTAACCACCTTAAACACAAGAGTAGTACACTGATGGGAATTATGATTCCCCCTCTCCAAAGTTTGGGAATATTTCAGTAGGCTGGGAGTTAGTTATAAGCAAGATGGCCACTCAAGTTTTCTTAAGTCCTAGAGTGACACTTCATCTACTTCAAAGTTGTGGGGATTTGAAGTATTAGATTTTTTTAAAAAAAGGCTAAATATCAGATGTGACACATAAGTTACAAGAGATAACTTTGAAATAGGATCTGCCACATTCATGCATCATTAAAATCATATGGTGTCATGATCACACTTGGATAGAGGAAGAAAGTGAGAAGGTGCCAGTGGTGAAATCCTCAATGATTCTCCAAGAGGTGTGAGAATGATGGTGCAAAGAATGGAGGGGTCTCAGGAATGACTAGTTAATGTGAGCTTTCTAGAAAGAGTGGTTTCCCAATGGGAGAGAAAGTTCAATGACCAAGCCACTTATAAGTCCTGGGTCTCAGAGGAGTAGTTATAATTATTAGCACCTGCCTGGCCATAGTTTCAAGGAGAAGGAGGAGGGGGTCATTGTGTAACTAAGGTAAGTGCATTTATTTACAACTAGAGGCCCAATGCACAAAATTCGTGCAAGAGTAGTCCTTCCTTCCCCCAGCTTCCAGCACCAGCTTCCCTTGAGTCCCGGGCTTCCCTCGCAGTCCCAGCTTTGTCTGGAAGGATGTCCAGTCTACGTAATTAGCATATTACGCTCTTATATTTACAGAAGAAGATGGAAACAAGTGCAAGAGGGGAAACTGAGAAGTGGTAAAAGGTGAACTAGCAGGGAAATTGTAAACTAAAGGCCAGGACAATCCCAGATTAGATAAAGGAAATACCAAAGAAAATGGAGAAGTAGGAGTTGCACCTTCAGTGAATAAGAAACAGTTCCTGGAGACAGAACCATGAGGCTACCAAGTGGCCCCTCCTATGCTCTCTAACTACCCAAGCCTGGCAAGATTTGTGTGTCCCAATTTATAGAGGGAAGAATGTTCCACAAAGTCTGACAAGCCAAGAATTGAAACCGTGGTATCAAATAATGCCTTTATATTCCTACACTCCTCAGAAAGTATTTACAATATAGATAGTATCTTCAAACTGTTCACATCTTAGCTCAAGGAACACATACACTTATTACTCTCCACTTCACTGATTAGGTAACTCCCCTCCTCAAATCTGGAGGGACCTGGAAAGCATGATGCTAAGTGAAATAAGCCAGTCAGAGAAAGACAAGTTCCATATGAATTCACTCATATGTGGAATCTAATGAGTAAAATAAACAAAATAGAAACACACTCATAAATAGAAAACTGATAGCTGTCAGAGGGAACAGGGTTGTAGGACTGGGTAAAAAAAAAAAAAGATGGATTAAGGGAAAAAAAAACACAACAACATACCTCATAGACACAGAAAACAGTATGGTATCTACCAGAAGGGAAGGGGGTAGTGGGAGGTATAAGGGGTAAAGGAGGGATAAATGGTGATGGCAGGAGACTTGGGGTGGTGAACACACAATAAAATATATAGTTTATATATTATAGAATAGTACACATGAAGCCTGGCCGGTGTTACTCAGTGGCTAAGAGTCAACCTATGAATCAGGAGGTCACAGTTTGACTCCTGGTCAGGGCTCATGCTTGGGTTGCAGGTTTAATCCCACTGGGGGCATACAGAAGGCAACCTATCAATGATTCTCATCATTGATGTTTCTCTTCCTCCCTCTCCTTTCCTCTCTGAAATCAATTTAAAAAATTAATTTGTTAAAGAATTGTACACTTAAAACATTTTATTACCCCCCCATTCAATAAAAATAAAGAGCCATTATCACTGTCATGACTATAAAGGTGGTTGATGATATGAGAGCCTAGAAGTTCTCATTGTTGGTCTGACCCAGGTTTTGCAAGTATGCCTACGGCCTGCCCCTGTCACTTCTGAAATTGCTTGTCACTAATCAATGCAATGTTTAAATGGTGGCAGCTGCAATTGGAGCACAGCATTTCTTGCTGCTCATCATAGAAATTGTTCTGAAAATGTGTTCTGCAAGGCAGCTCGTTTCTAAATGTGTCCCATTTCTTGAATTTTAACCATTCTGCTCTAACAAGTCAAAGGAGTAATGGGCCAAGGAGTGTCTACAGAGCTGGTGACAGCCTGGCTGCCTTCCCATGACCTTTCTTGCCCTCCATGGCTCATGAAGCTGAGCTAATGGCTCCGATTGAAACCTTTCCCAGTTTCTGACACATACCCACCCAGGTCTGGGAGCTACGACACAATAGCTGGGCTTCTGTGCTGCCACTCTAATTTTATTGACCACAAACAGTATCTGAGATCTGAGATCTTCCCCACCAACCACAATGGGAGACAACAACGGAGCACATTTGTAACCTAATCCACAGCTTCCCTGCCATTGCTCTTATTTTCCTTGTGATCCAATCTAATGGCCTTCCTTAGCTCTTACACTCAACACTTCTAGTGTTGAGACACAGGCCAGGAAAAATACAGAGTCTGCACAACTCTACCACTGAACACAAATGCCTCCCTAAACACTGCACCCTGGGCACCAACTTTGCTTTACCCTAGTCCTGACCCTGAGAAAGCCTGTTCTGACCTACAGCCCATTCAGCAGGACTTTGATACCGTCTGCATTGTTGGTTGTAGCTATGTAACAAGCCACCCCCAACACTCGGTGCTTTAAAATAACAACCATTTATTTCTATCATGATTCTTGAGCTGGGCTCAGTTGGACAGTTCTCTCATTGGCTGGGATCCCTCATGGAGCCTTGTTCAGCAGCTGGGCCAGGTGGCGTTACTTCTGCTGTTGACTGGATTACCTCAGATTGCCCATGAGGTCTCATCCTCCAACCAGGGCTTATTGTCATGGAAGGTAGGTAAGGCTCCCACACAGAACAGAGGTGGCTAGGCTCAGTGATGACACAGTAATTTCTGCTGCAGTCTATAAGCCAAAGAGAAGCATGAGGCCAACCAGATAAACTGTGAGGAATTAGCTCTGCCTCTTTATTTTTTAATATATTTTTATTGATTTCAGAGAGGGAGAGAGAGAGAAACATCAATGATGAGAGAGAATCATGGATCAGCTGCCTCCTGCACACTCTTCACTGGGGATCAAGCCCGCAACCCGGGCATGCACTCTTGACTGGAATCGAACCCAGGACTCTTCAGTTGCAGGCCGACGCTCTATCCACTGAGCCAAACTAGCTAGGGCTCTACCTTTTGATGAAAGCATAAGAGTCACATTACAAAAGACCTAGATTTAAAAAGGGGTGAAAAACTGTCACCAATTTAGTCTTCAATCTACCACTGAGCAACACAAGTCAGGCAAAGACAAGGCTTGGTACTCCCTGTGGTAGATTGCCTATTTTGGCTCCAATTCATCACAACGTTCTGCATTCATCAGGGGCAGAATATATTTCTCTGCCCCCTTGACTGTCATTTTGGCCTTGGGACTTGCCTTGGCCAATGAAATGATGCGGAAGTAATAGTGTGCCAGTTCCAAGGCTAGGCATTAAGATAACTTGTGTGTGTGTGTGCTTTCTCTTTTGTCTTTTTACCATCACAATGAGAAGAACATGCTTAGGCTGACCCATTGATCTCAGTAGGAAGATAAGAGACACAAAGAGCAAAACCAAATTGCCCCAGCTAAGCCCAGACTAGATTAACCAATCTCCAGCCAACCCCAAGATTTCTGAGCCATATACCCACTTTTTGTTTGCTGAGATTTTGTGGTTGCCTGTTATATGGCATTATTGTAGCTACTAGAGGCCCAGTGTAAAAAAATCATGCACAGGGGGTGGGTACCTCAGCCCGATTTGCACCCTCTCCAATCCATGAACCCTGACGGCTTAGGCCCACTCCCCATGGTTTTCTGCTCTCTGCAGGGCCTGGCTACTCCGTGCCCACTCCCCAAAGGCCCTCTGCAGCCAGGACATGATGCTTGCCTTGTCACCGTGGCGATGAAGCAAGAATTCCATCAGGCTGCTCACGCTGCCCTCTCTCAGCAGCCACCCCCCCCCCCCAGGATTGGTGGACTCCAGCAGGGCTGAAGGGACTGGGTGCGGCCATCTTGTGGCTATGGGCACTGCCATCTTTGTGATGAAGTGATTTGCATATTACCCTTTTATTAGATAGGCTAATTAACTGATATACCACTCAAGCTCCATCTTACCACAGTTAGTTGTCACATGGCCAAAAGTGCCCTCAGATATGCCAGGATGGGGACAGCACTTTCAGTCAACTTCTTCAAGCTAACGCCTTATTGATTTGCTGGTAAAGCCAAATGTGGGCTGTATTCTACAATCCATGGATGTCCAAGAAGAAAAACTTACATTCCTCCTTGCCAGCTTATTAGGTACACGATGCTGCTAACTCCATCATATTCAAAATCTCATGGCTCCTAACAAGTACCACAAAGAATCACATGTCATCTTGACAGCATTTCTTTGTTTTCTCAATAGATGCTACAAGAGCTTCCCATGCTCTCTAAAGCAGGCAATTTATCAGGAGATCAAGATTATTCATTGTGTTTTATTAATACATTTTATGCAGTCATACTGATTTCAAACAAAGGTGTCTCTTGTCTAATTGTTTTTCCCTCTGATATGATGGGAGCATTATTATAAAACAATTGTATCAATCCAAAAGTTATCTTGAGTATAAAATGTAAAGAGATTACACAAAGTGCTTCCACTTATAACAATGTGTCAAAAACTTCCTCAATCTGACAGCTTTACCTAAAAATTGAGAACATTTTACCTTCTCTCCCACTAATATATTTTTCCTTTTTAAGCATACAGCTATTAGATACCACTTAATTCTCCGAAGAATGTGTTAAAATCAGCTGCAAATCAAATGAATCTTTCTAAAAAGGCAAGTGGCATGTTCAAATGCTACCAACATGGTAATCTCTGAATTGTCCTTACCGTCCCATTTCCACCAACAAAAGTCCCTCCGTCTTTATGAAACCACTTTCATGTTGTCAAACCCTCCCTCCGAACCATTGAATGCAGTAAGCAAACAGAGGTACAGATTATTAGAGTCTCAAGAAGTTTGAATAATGTACATTACTGAAGCCCATAGCATGGACCTCCCAGACTTCCAACTACTAGGGGTCTGGGCCGAAGCCTCGGTGCTCTGAAAGCTACTGCTGCATTTGTATGGGACCACATCTCCCACTGGATGCTTGCAGCCAGTGACTCAGTCTTTCAGGGGTACTAATTAAGGCAGGCCCACTCCTGAGAGACAGGGAACACCTCTGATGGCCAATGTTGACTGGAGGGCACACCAACAACCTGGTCAAACCTTTACTTGATTGCATATCAATCTAGGAGGCTTCCACCCAACCTTTCACTCTCCCCTTCATTCCAGTTCACACTAGCATTGTGATCTGATGGCTCTCCAATCTTGCCCAGCTCTCTCACCATTTTTTCTCACAGGCATCTAGTAAAAGCCTTAGCAACCGTTATGATGGAACAACCAGTTGCTATGATGCACATTGACCACCAGGAGGCATAAGCTCAACACAGTCACTGCCCCCAGCCCATAGGCTCTGATCACTGATGAGGCCTGCCAGCCAACCTCCCAGTTCCTCCCCTCTGCTAACAGGTCCCTATCGCCCAATCAGGGCCAGGCCCCAGGTTGGGATGGGAAACCAGGGGTGGGTGGTGGTGGATGTGGGTGGTGAAGGAAGGAGGAGGCAGGGAGGTAGGGAACATGATCAGCCCTGATCACCAGCCAGGCCTAGGGACCACACCTGTGCATGAATTTTGTGCACCAGGCCTCTAGTTTATCTTAATAAAAGCCTTGCACATTTAATCCTGTCTTGACATCTGCTTCTTATAGGACTGGGACCAACACCTACAGGTGCCCATCTAACTTTCAGGCTAACATACTCAGAGGAGAATGGTCTCTGTGTTTTTAAACAAACCCACTCTTAAGTAAACCAAATGAATTTTCTGGCTGACCTAATATTAAATTATCTACATTTTCTTATTATAATGTCTCTGTAGTGAAGACCCAGAGGAGAGAGTCTTTCAATTGGTGGGGATGAGAGGGTCAGGGTAATTCAAGGTTTGGTAAATACCTGAGCAGATTGTTTAACATTCAGTGATACCACAACCTAACTTCAAACCTGTCAAGTCTCATTTCCAGACAACAAAGTCCAAACTCCTTTTAATTTCCAAAGAATTCAAATGACTGAGGAGTAAGAGCTCCTTCCGTGTTCAATTACAATAGTTACAAAATGTATATGGGAGGAGGGATGACAGCATTAGTTGTATAGGAAGAGTAAGGGAAGGAGAAATAGCACCTGAGTATGGACCAATATCTATGCAGTCACAGCCTATCTTTTTAATTAAAGCAGCTGTTCCTTTCAACATAGTCTTTTTACCCTAAAAAATAAGATTTCCCCCTGGATATTGATCTCCATATTGATAAATACCTGTTTTCCGAATGAGTTTTAGTTATCAACTGACAAAGCAGAATTTTTATAACAGTCTACAAGAGAGTGACTAAAATATGCTAAAACTGATTTGCCTAACCAATGTGCAGGGGGTACCTGAATGAAAATTCTTGGTGGGACCTCATCTTGGACCCTGCCCTAGCCATGAAACCTTATCTGGGATGCCACATGCCAGCCTATCAAGGTTTGGTCTACATAAGACTCTTAACTGCTGTGGTGGAATGACATATTCCATGTATCCCCATTTCCTGATGTCACCACTATCTTTACCATAAATTTCCAAAGCCAATTCCTAGACTGTGTCCCAGTGATAAATTCCTCCTAGTTCTTGTCCATTTGGTTCTTGACTCCTCATTGGTTCTTGGTCTGCACTGTATTTTCTATTTGAACTGTGGTTGGTTGTCCCCTCATTGCCCAGCCCACAGGGCCCTGAGTTACCACTGGCAAATGGTCCCAGTTCAGGGTGTAGAGTAGACTAGAAATAGGCAAGAATTAGGAGATTGGAACAAAGGCACCATCCCATTCCTCCCATAGAACCTTATCTAGCAACACCAAAAGTATCTGCTGCATGTCTAAGGGCCAAACACCAGCCGGGTCATCTGGGAATGAGACCTCAACACACAGCATAGGCCTGGAAAGATCAGAGAATAAAAACAGACTTTAGGGAAGTATTTCTCCAGAAGAGTCTTTATCCAAGAAATATATTTCCCCAGAGTGTGATCCATAGAAAAACAGTTCCATAAGTCACTAAGAGGTACTGCACAAAAGAACTGTGTCTTAAAGTTAGTGATTTTCTTTGCTGTAGGACTTCACTAAGCTTTTACCTCACTAATAGGAAATATGAATCAGCAAGAAGTAGATACAGGATGCAGCAGTTCTCAAAATTATTTGGCCATGGAAGCTGTGTTCTGTTCTGTTTCCAATGAAGACCTATTGATGTCTTTTTATCACCTAGTGTTTAGAGGATCATGGTTTGGGAAACACTAATCAGAGGTAATGTCTCTCAGTCACAGATTACCAAGGGGAATAAAAATGATAAAGGATGCTTTCTCAAAAGCCATGTTCCTCCCCTCCCCCAAGTGACCCCTGAAAGTCCTCCTTCCACATGGGGAATTGATATTACTCCAGGTTTCCACACTTGGGGCAAAACATTTTGGCTGTGGTGACCTTGAGAAAATTACAAACCTATCTCGGGCATGGTTCCTTCATTTACGACAACTGGCCATGAAGATGTATCTTCCTCCTCTAGTTCCCAAAGCTGTAAGAATTAATGGAGCCATTCCTAAGGAATGATGTGAATTCCTTGGAGAAAGTCTCTGTGTAAATACGAGGTCCTGTCATCTAAAATGCTGTGGATTTATGCCCTGGACTCCACAGTGACAGGCATGCAGAGAGAGCCCTCCATTATTTTTCAAGCCCACAGAAATCTGATCAACACATTAGCCTCTCAGCCATTTTCATTTATAAATACCATCTTTCCAAACACAGCCTTTTCGCATGAAATTTATATTTAATTCTAGTGTCACGTGATCGCACTCATCTAGGGGAAATAATGAACAACATAAACTGATGAACAAAAATAGACCCAGAGACAGGGAAGCATCGATCAGACTGTCAAACCTCGGAGGGATGGTAAGGGAGGGTGGGGGTAAGGGGGAGAGATCAACCAAAGGACTTGTGTGTTTTCATATAAGCCTAAGCAGTGTCCTGGACAACAGGGGGTTTGGGGCATACATGGGGAGGGGTTTGGGATGGGAATGGGGAAATGAGGACAAATAGGTGATACCTCAATCAATAAAGAAATTTTTTAAAAACTTAAAAAAAGAACAAATAAAAATAAATAAATATTCAGTGGGGGGAGAATTATATTTATTGCTCTGAACTGATCAAATGTGGTAGCAATGTACCCATGAAAGGCAAAACTCATTAGTATCTCCCTATTACTATTTCTAAGGAATAGAAGAGGTAAAGGACTTGCAATGTGAGGTGCTTGTATATTACATTTACTTCCACAATAGTGAGTAGGGCCAACACGAATAGGGTGAATTGGGTTCTTGATTATATATGTAAATTGGCCTTTGAGATCTAATTCTTAAGGGTTCAATTACATGAACAAAATTGAAGCAAGATTTCAAATGAACTTGGCATACAGGTATATTAATTGCATCACCGAATAAAAAATGTTTTGGTGACGTAGATTTGTGGTATTGAAACGCTGGTTCAAACTGACATAATTTTTATTGCAGACCGGTTTTTTATATGTTAAAAAGTAACCAGACAAAAGATGTATAGATGGTAGGATATTGCTAAGCATGAATATTTGTTTAAAGTAACAGCACTCAAAGATAGAAAACACATGATGTTGACTGCCCAATGTAATCTTGACCAATGTCATGTGGGCTGTAGATGGTCATGCGCTAAGTGAATATGGAATGTCTGGCTCAGAGAAAACAGCTGGTCACATTCACATTACAATTTTTTTTCAGGGATTCTTATGCTTTGTACCTATTCTTGTATCTTACCTGCTCCAGGAAATTATTTGCTAGAGCAGAGTTCTTCCTTCCATATAACTGTGTCCTCCCACCTTGAGACCTGCCATCTCCATTACCACAATCTTTCTTCTGCCCCGAAGGCTTTTAATCTTCTAACCTATAATTTTACTTTTGCTCCCACTCTACTTCCAGAAAAGTTTTTCAATCTTTTGGAGAGAAAATGATAACTGAGAAGTTTTTTTAAAAAAAAATTCTCACTGTCCCTTCAATTTTTCTTAAAAACACTCACCCAGTTCAGATTCGAGGGTGGTTCTTAGACTTTGTCTTTTCACTTCTGCATGTGCCTCAAAGGATTGCTTTTCACCTAAAATTCCAAGTTGCTGCTTCAGAATTCATGGCAGCTTAAAACATTCCTTGTCTTGCTTTTGGTCCTCTGAGATACCCCCATTATACAGTTGCATACCCTGTAAAAATTATGAGACAACACAGGATGCTTTGGGAACTTTTAATTTTAGCCTATTTATGTATTCTCTCTGACCTCAGAAGCATTCAAACATACAAACTGTGATTGATTAATTAATAGGGACAAAGCAGTGTGGTATCAATTCTCATTCAGAGCACAGAATGCTCTGGAAACATCCAAAAGGGAATCAGTCACTTGACATGAAAAAAAAAAAATTGGAGGAGGCCACTCAAAGAAGGTGATGTGTCATTATCTTCCTGGACATCATGTTTCTATGCAATGAAGTTCTATTTATTCCAAAACAACCTAAGTATATTTTTACCTTAATTTTCCAGTTAAACTTCTGCTAACCTCTATAAATGGTAAAATCAAAGTTCTACTTCTGACTGCCACTTGTGGTATAGGGAGTTTAAAGGAGCATTGCTTCCATGATCACAAGGACAAAATTAACCAGAATTCAAATCTATGACTTTTTCCAAACGCATGGGAAAGCTGAAGTCATAGAACAACCAAATGGCAGTGCCAAGGGTACCAGCCCTCTCATACATTGCCGATGGGAATGCAAAATGATAGAACCACTTCAGGAAATAGTTTGACAGTTTCTGATAAAGTTAAACCTATACGTACCATATGTACCAGCAATCACACTCGCAGATATCTACCTGAGAGGGATGAAAATGTATGTTTACACAATAATATACAAATGAATATTTATAGCAGCTTGATGCATAATCAACAAAACTTGAAACCACCCAGATGGCTTTCAACCAGAGAATGCATAAACAAGCTGCGGCACATTCATATAATGAAATGCTACCCAGCATTACTGATTCACAAAACAACAAGGATTGATCTTAAATGCATTTTGTTAAATGCAAGAAACCAGAACCAAAAGACTCCATATTGCATGAAACCATATATGTGACATTGTGGAAAAGACAAACTATACAAATAGAAAACAGCTGCAGTTGCCATAAGTTGAGGGCTCCGGGAGAGGTGACTATGAAGAGACAGCAAAGGAAATTTCTGGAACGATGAGACTGTTTCATAAGGGACTTTGATGGTGGACACATGACTGTGTTTCTCAAAACCCATGGAACTATGCATTACACAGAGTGAATTTTACTGCATGCAAATGAAAATAATCAAACCCTCAACTAGGATGTGGGGTGGGATAGAATATAGACAATAACAAATCAAACTATATTACAAATGAATCATGGAACCACGTTGAAGGTAGTGAGGGGGAAAGAGCCCACCGAAATCACTTTGGAAAAGAGTGTGTTAACTGGATACTGTAAGAATAAAGGCAAAAAGAACTGTACAGAAACACTATACTCACCAGTAAATTAGTTTCTCATGGGGTTATGGGTTAGGAATTCTGAAATGATTTGTATTCCAGAAGTGAAATTAGTAAATATATTGCACATAATGAGAGCCAGATTCTCACTGTCAGAGCAAGAAATTACAAGTAAAGGGGGAAGGACAGAATAAACCCTGCAGTGCTAGAGTGACATCAGAAATATCAGTATGGACTCATTATATATATATACAAATAATACAGATATATATGTATAGATATAGATATAGATATAGATATAGATATAGATATAGATATAGATGATATAGATATAGATATAGATAGATAAATACAGAAATAAATACAGATGCATGTAAATATGTATGACACCCCAGTAGTAGTGTTTTTATCTAAGTACTCAAATCTTGGTTTCTAAAGATCATTCTCCAATAAAAGGAACTAGGACTCCTTGAAGAACTGGCTAATTCCAGGGCTCTGGCAAGGAAAATGCAATATGAACCTGGAGCATGTTTTGGTGCCAGAAAGTAAAGAGGAGCCCCTCAAAATTAGAAAATTTTTTTAAAAGATGAGGACGTAGGGAAAGGACATAGGAGTAACCTGAAAAGGCTCCCACTAGCCAAAGTTGGGACAACTTGAACAAAATAATGATAAATTGGAATATAAACCTAAGAATAAACAAACATCTATGGTTCTGTGGTGATATAAATAAAACTGAATAAATAATCAGGGGAGACAGCTCCCCCATAGAGAATCCTAATTAAGTAATATAGAAGGAATTAGGAAAATAGAAAATAACCATTAGAACATCACAGTAGTAACTGCTACAGGCAAGATCCACCAACGGATGCTAAAATTAGTTTGTTAAAGTTTAAGTAGGAACAAATTCTTTTGCTTAGCCTCAAAGTATTGCTGCAAAATATTTAGTAATTACAAAAAGAAAAATTGTAAGTTTCTAGTCAAGTTTTCCAGTAAAACCCTGACCGGGTGGCTTAGTGAGTTAGAACATTTTCCTGTATACCAAGAGGCTATGGGTTCAATTCTCATTCAGGGCACATACCGAGGTTGCAAGTTCAATCCCATCAGGGCTCATATAGGAGGCAACCTATCAATTTTCTCTTTCACATTTCACTCCCACCGTTTGTTCTCTCTCTCTCTCTCTCTCTCTCTCTCTCTCTCTCTCTCTCTCTCTCTTTCTTTCTCTCCATTTCTCTCTCCCCCTTCCTCTCTCTCTCAAGTCATAATCACATCCTCAGGTAAGAATAAAAAAAGATTACTGGTAGACATAACTTGGCAGATTAGGTAAGTGGTCAATATTAACATCACAGTAATACATATGATTATCTTTACTTTCTGATATGATGTACTGAAAAGTTTACCTACCCAAGAATGTATAAACCTCAGTCTAATCATGAGAAAACATCAGACAAACCCAAATTGAGGGACATTCTATAAAAATGACTGACCAGTAAAGTGTCATGGCCATGGGAGACAAGAAAACACTGTGGAAATGTCACAGCTTGAAAGAGACTGAGGACACAAAACTAAAAGCAATATGAAATCATGGGTTATGTCCTGGAACAGAAAAAGGATATTCAGGTTAAAAAAAATCAGTGAAATCCAAGTCAGTTCTGTAATTTATTAACAGCATTGTACAAGGTTAATTTCTCAGTTTTTATAATTGTTCTATGGTTATGAAGACTATAACACGAGGAAACTGGGTGAAGGGTATATGGGAAGTCTGTACTGTTTATGCAACTTATCTGTAAGCCAATAATTATTTCAAGATGAAAAGTATAAAACAATAGAAAAGATACAGAAGTATAATTCTTAAGCTTCTGTGACTGTCTTTTCCAACAATGGCTCCACTTGCTCTTCCTGAGCCTTGTCACAACCCTCTCAAAAGGTGCCCTCCATTTCCCCTCCCCCTCTGACCTGGGCAGGACTTTATAACTTCAATGAAAAGAATAGAAACTGCATGACTTCTGAATCTAGGTCATAAAAGGTGATGTAACTTCTACCTGGTTCTCTCTTTCTCTCTAGATTCTCACCCTTGCAATTCAGACACCATTTTGTTAGGAAGCACAGACTACATGAGGAAGTCATCCTATATAATAAAAGGCTAATATGCAAATCAACCGAACAGCAGAATGACTGGTCACTATGACATGCACTGAACACCAGGGGGCAGATGCTCAATGCAGCAGCTGCCTCCTGGTGGCCAGTGCACTCCCACAGGGGGAGCACCACTCAGCCAGAAGCCCGGCTCATGACTGGTGAGTGCAGTGGCAGTGACAGGAAGCCTCTCCTGCCTTTGAGGCAGTACTAAGGATGTCTGGCTAATGGCTTAGGCCCGCTCCCTCAGGCCCGAGAGCTCCCAGACTACAAGAGGGCACAGTCCAGGCTGAGGGGCACACACACACCCAGTGCACAAATTTCATGCACTGGGCCTCTAGTAAGTTGATATTACAGCTAAAAGCCACAGCTAATAGTAAGCCACCAGCCAGACATGTGAATACACATTCAGGTAATTCTAGCCCTCAGCCTTCCAGTCATCCCACCAGTCATTGAGTGGACCAGAGATATGCCATCCCCACAGAGCTTTGCTCAAATTGCAGATTTCAGAGTATAATTATTGTTGTTATTACTTTAAGCTACTAAGGCTTGGGGTAATTTATTATGCAGTAAAAGAAAACTGGAACAGCTGCCCTAAATTGATATGATTAACTGCTATTAGAAGAGACTGGATTATATCCATTTCATCCCTTAAAACAAAGCTTGACACAACACAGTAAAAAGAGAATACACAGGTATATATAAGTTTGGTAGCATTTTTTCCCTTTTGTTTCTATAGTGATTTATTTTCCAACACAGTATTCCTTTCTGAAGGTTATCAATATGACAGGGAATTATTGGGACATTTCCCAAGGGCATATTAGGCCTGTGGTTTGCTAAGTCTCATTCTAAGCACATCCATATTCAAGTCTCCTGTTCACTTTCAGAACTAAATCATCCTGTTTGTCAGTGAGTAAGGAGCCAATTGACCACTGTCCTCAATTTCTCCCTTTCCTCTGTGTTCTATACGTATCCTTTAAGTTCAAAACAATATGGGTTCTTGCCTTCTAAGTAGAGCTCGGATGACCATACAAATAATCATCACTTGCTTTCAAAGGGATGGTTTAATGGTCATCAGTTGGATTTTTTCCTATATTTGTCAACTTGCACATTGAGAATTATGCTGAAAGTAGAACCGCAAGATATGTCAACTTAGTAAAATATGCTTATAACAAAAATAGCAAATAATAGGTCGACAGGTCACTAGCCATCTTAGGAATATTAGACAACATCTTTTCCTTGTACAGTGCCTAACTTAATTTTCACAATTAAGCTAAATTACTACCATTGTCTTAAAGAAATTGCAAAATAAATTGTTCCATATTCAAGATATTAACATGGAGAAAATAAAACAGAATTTTCACTGCTTATTTTTCTTCTTTATATAATCATCCTAGGGGTATAGATTACAAAATTATTTGGTTCTTGACTATGAGATTAAAATGAAGCATGTTTCAACATACATTTTTGAATTCACTTCTGCCATCTGAATGCACACCGATTTCTTGCTTCTTTCTTTCTACTTTGAGAGCAAGGGAAACAGTATCAGGAAACCACTAAGTTTTGAATCAGAAACACCTGAGTTTAATGCTGGCTCTCTGTCACCTACTTGCTATGTTAATGGTTCTCAAAATTTTAACATGCATCAAAATCACTTGGAGAGCTTGTTAAACCACACCACTGGAGCCCAACCCAAAGGTTTTTGATTCTGTAGGTATGGGATTGGGCCTGAAATTCATATTTCTTACAAGTTTCCAGATGGTGCAAAGTTGTACACATTTGAACAAATTACTCCTTGTTTTGAATCTCAGATTCTGCAGCCAAAAAAAAAAAATGAGGAAGTTTCTACCTATACCATAAATATTCATTTCCTTTATAACAGTCAATACTCCCAAAACAGATGCAAGATCCCTTTCCACAATTCTGAAACCCAAACATTGCAGAAAACAGAACTTTTGCTTTTTCTCTTCTTTGATTCAAATTCGTTTGTCAAGAAAACTGGTCTATTAACAGTCTTCATTTATTACCTATTTTATGCTTTTTATATATTTTATTAAATGTATAGTTTGGTTATTGGGTGTTGTGGACCTACCCAGCTGGTTTGAACTGTTGATCCTATTAAGATCTGATTGACATGATTAGATACTATGATATTCCAGAAGGCAAGATGAATCAAAAGTAATGCAAACAGACATACTCTTACGACCAAACTGTAATTACAACTAAAATACAAAAAAAAAAAAAATTACCCTGGATAATTAACTAAAGACCTACTAGAGAGAACCCTGATAACTAAGGACTGAAAAGTGGAGACTGCGTAGAGACTGATAGGAAGGGCTGAGGAGTGAAGGCTGGAGGGGCATTTCAGATTGGGGGGGGGGATCCCACTGAGAACTGTGAGGTCTAATCCCCAAGCTGGTCCCCCAGCAGAGAGCACCAGAACTGAGAAAGGTGACCACATAACACCTGCCTGTCAAAATCAGCAGGTTTGCTGTCTGTCAGGGAGAGACAGCTGAAAATGCTGGCACCCTCCAAAAGGACCTATGAACAACATTTTGAGTGCAGCCACTCACCTTGGACTCTGGCAGAGGGAGGGAAGAGTGGACTGGAGCTGTGTAAACAGAAGCCAGGGTTGAGGGCTCTGGGGTTAGAGCTCAGAAGGCAGGCACTCCAGTTTCCTGAACTGTCATTCCCTCACGCTGCAGAGGTCATCTTTATCACCGCAGATATTAACTATCCAGGTGGTTTATGCCTGGGGGTTTTGACTCAGCTTATTGGAAAACACATTGCCCCACCTTGTGGAGTTTCTGAGGCCCATTAAGAGACTGAAAATAACAATTAGGCTCCAGGCAAAAGCAATTGCCCCACCCTGTTGGAAAACCTCTCCCCCTGTGGACGATTGCTTGCGGCTACTTCAGTCTGGCTTCTAACCCCTATACTCAATTTAAACAGCTATTGCCAAGATGGCCAAGAATTTCTTTGTCACTAATTCCAGTGGGCACTCCTCAGTTCTTAACCTTAATTGACCTCTTGCAGCATTTGACTCAATTAAATGCTTCTGCTACTTCTAAGTCTCTTAACACGATTTCCATGGCACCCACTCTTCCAGTTTTTCGCTTACCTTTCTAATAACTCCTGAATTTCTTTGTAAATTTTTGTTCTTCGTAAATGTTGAGGATCCTCCATATTATTTCATCCCAAGCCCTCTTCCTTTCTCATTTTACTCATTCTCAGCATCTAAATACCTGTAACTCCCAAATCTGTATCTTCAGGCTAGATCTTTGAAGTCCAACTATTATAACTTCCTACTACTGTCCTCTCCACAATTAATTCAAATCAGTATTCCAAAACTGAATTGTGATCACTTATTCTGCTTATTTTCCCACATTCCAATTCTGGGTCACCCAAACCCAAATCATAGAAGTAAGCATTGACTAGTCCAGTGGTCCTCAACTGGGGGTGATTTTTTCCTTGCCACCTAGGCCATTTGGCAATGTCTGGAGGCATCTTTGGTTCTCACAATTTAAGAGGTTATGTGTATTTCTGGCGAAACAGGCATTTTAGGGGTAAAATAGGACAGGTTTAGGAAATTTTGGAAATTAAGGGACAATGCAGGAAGAACAGGGATGCAGAGCAGCAAAATGTATATTTCTATAGAATAGGGAAGCTGAAAAGCTGCAACAGGTACATTTCCATAGTATGAGGGAGCTGGGAACAGCAAAAGGTCTATGGTTACAAAATAAAGAGAAGGAAGCCCTTCGTGCAGAGGAAGAAGAAGAAATCCCAAAGGGAATAGGAAAACAATAAGTAAGGAGGGGGGAGCCTCACGTGTCCCACGTGAGGTTCGACCTTTGAGCCTTGGAGTTACTGTAGTAACCAATCTAGGGGAATAGTGACCAATCAGAGGGGATCTGCAGCCTTTATAAGCTATAGGGAAAAGGGACTCAGTGGAACCCGTTCCCCCTCCCTATGTGGGAGTCCGTTCTGTGGGACTCCTTCCCTCTCCACACGTGGGAGTCTATTTGTTCTTCAATGAATCTCCACCTTTGCTATACCACTTTCTGTCCATGGATTCTGGCGGGCAAAGAATCCAGGTTCCAGTCTAAAAATTCTGTTTCACTGTCATCTCATGGGCAGAGGTCAGGAATGCTGCTAAACATCTTAAAATGTACTGGACAACCCCCATAATAAAGAACCATCCAGCCAGTGGTGCTACCTATGTCAACAGTGCCAAGGATGAGAAACCCTGAACTGGTCCCACACCCTGATCACCCAAATACAATAATGTCCATGATTATTCTATCTCCTAAGCATCTCTTGAAAGAGCTTAGTTTCTTCTAGAAATCACCAAAATACAAATTTAAATGAGATCGTTTCTCCCAATCAAATTGGGGAAAATACATGAAGGGGCAAAAGTGGGTTTACAGTTGTGAGTACATGAACACACAGTTTATTCTTGTATTATTATTTATTAATTATTGTACTTTTTCCATATGAACAACTGTAAACCTACTTTTGCCCCATTCTTTATAGAGAAACAAGTGTCTTCATACTGATGGTAAAAAAAAATAAGTGAATACAAACTTTTTAGGAAGTAATTTGGAAATACATATCAAGAGCTTTGACAAAGGTCATACCTACTAACCCAGTAATACAATTTTTAGAAATGTATTCTTACAAAATAATGAAGGTTATAATAAAATATTTATATAGAAAAAGTCTACTGCTATATTATTTATAATTTGCAAACTATTGGAAGTATCTTAAGTGATTAATAATACAAAAATCAATAGGTCACACATTATACATGCATATGTATAAATGCACACACATATACACTAATAAAAGAGAAATATGCAAATTGACCATACCTCCACAACGCACAACAGCCAATCAGGAGTATGCAAATTACCCAACAAAGATAGTGGGTTAATTTACATATGCAGGTGCCTGCTATGAGGGAGAGGGCCGAGAAGACTGAAGGCTCCAGCCTGAGCAAAGACAGAAGGCAGTGGCCAGAGCGAAGGCCTGAGTCCCGGGTGCCAAGAGGAAAACCAGTGCTGGCAGCCAGGGGAAGGAAGGCCTATTGCACAAATCTTCATGCAACAGGCCTCTAGTCTATATATATATCATGAATTACTGTACATGTATTTTTAAAAAAAAGTCTTTCCAAAGAATATTCAATGATGGAAAAATGCTCTAAAGTAAATGATTTTAAGTAAATAGATCATGTTATACTATATAGTGTATTACACCAATGTAATACATATGCATTAATACATGATAACAATATACACTAAATTGTTAGTAGTGTTTATTTTGGAGTAGTAGATACTATAACTTTCTTCTCTATACTTTATTGTATTGTTGAAATTATGACTAACAGAAAAACAATATTTAAATTATAAATTGCTACAAATATTGGCATATGAACTAATATGTGAATGCACACATGCATGTGTATAAGGGATAAAGAGAAGAAGAGAAAGAAAGCATGTTGTGCACAGAGAAACAAAGCTGTTGTGACTTGAGTGTAATATCTATGATGAGGTGATAGATTGCATTTGCGATCCAGGAAACAAAAGTAAGGACAAGCAGGGGATGACAGTCAACATGGTCCACTTTTGGAAGCTCACAGGGGCCTGAGCTCTCATCCAGAAGGCAAGCTTGTGGATCATTGCTGGGGCAGTACAACAAAGCCTGTTCATTCAGGTTTGCTTTATTGGCTGGTACATATGCAGAGATTTTTGCTCCCACCCCCCCCCACATGGTCTTATTTATGGTCAGTAGTTTTTTAACAATCCCTCTGTACTGCAACCCCACACCCAGTCAAGTCCCCTTGAATCTGCGAGCCCAAATAAAGAAAAAAAGCACACTATTCACATGAAGGAATGGTGGCACAAACAAATTAACATTCCTCAAATGATCTATTTCAGCAGGATCAAAATTTCACATGTCATTGCTCAGACTGGACCACAGGACCGCTACTTCTGATGCACAGAGTGCATCACTGGTTTTCAAATTAACACTTATTGAAATTTGAAACCTCTCCTTTTTCTTAATTTTCCCCCCAGTATTATCTATCAAGCTTCACAGCTGGTATTCTGATTAATATACATGTGTTTACAAAGGCAAGAAAATAGAGAATGAAGGCATGAAAAGAGACCGAGAGAGAGAGAGAAACAAACAGAGAAGGAGGTGGGGAGAAGGAGGTGATACAGAAAATATTAGAATTAGCTATGTGACATTGCCAAGACTTTCATGGGCAAAACCAGTAATGGCAATTTCACATGGTTCAGCCTCACAAGAAACATCACCCCATATTTTCATAAGAAGAGAGAGAGGAGCAGCACTTTTACATAAGAATGATCTATGTGTATATGGATTCTACATCTCCATAAGGCTAACTCGGATCATCATCCACTTTTGGAGATGCAAAGTAAGTGACCATTGCTGTGGGGAGCTGCATGCCATGGCATATTCAGCCCCAGGCGCCTTATGTGCCGCGCCAGCTCAGCCAGTGACCCAGGGGGTGACGAAGGATTGAGAAGAGACAGACGAGAGAATGAAAGCTGGGACTTGGTGGGACACTGCTTCCCTGATGGGGACCCAGCAACACCACAGACTACAGCCGTGTCTTTATTTTATAGCATCTATTTTATTTACATTTTCGTGGGTTTCGATCCTACTCAATTGCATGCACCTGATCAAGCTTTGTTTACTTGCAGCCTACATCACTCAGGCACGTGGGGCCACGTGTTTGGACCATAGGTTCAAGCTTCCAACTACAGCTGTTGGCTATCATTGTGCTTGGGGGGGTCGGGTTCCCTGCCCTCCAAGCTGGGACTTGCACGTGGCCACGAGAAGACTGTGCCCTCTCATAAGTCCAAGGCTTGAACCTGTCCAAACTCTGTAGCCATGCCCCACACATTCCATACTGGACTATGATTTCAAAGACCTACATGAATGGAAAGAAGGCCTTAAAAAAGAGCCATATCCAAAGGAATGGCTAACAGGTCAAATGCTAGACCCATGCCTTCCGAGTTGCCATTCTCTCTTTAGATTCTTAACTCAATAAACTGCGATCACTCGCTTTCTCAGAGGCTGTGTCAAAATCTGTCACTGTGACACAGTGCGTTTATTCTTAGTGCTGCCTTTATTGCAAAAGACCCGGCTCTCCCAAGTGGTATCAGTCAGAGTGCCCAGGTGCCCGTGGACTGATAAAAGCACACGCTTCCATTTCTATTTATTTCTTTGTTTCCTGGCTAAGAGTAGACTGCTCCTCTCACTTGACAACTTGGCTTTTGTCAAAAGTCAGTGTCTCTCACCTGAAGGAGAGCAAGAGGAGGAGAGGACACAGCAATAACTGCTTTTCGTCTATTCTTCCTCTACGTGTGTATTTTTCTGTCACTCTCCTTTTTTTAATATATTTTATTGATTTTTTTACAGAGAGGAAGGGAGAAGGATAGAGAGCTAGAAACATTGATGAGTCATCCAACAGCTGCCTCTTGCACGCCCCCTACTGGGGGTGTGCCCACAACCAAGATACATGCCCTTGACCAGAATCGAACCCAGGACCCTTCAGTCCCCAGGCTGATGCTCTATCCACTGAGCCAAACTGGTTTTAGCTGTCACTCTCCTTTCTGATGGTTGAAAACTGGATGTTTGCCAGGACCTCCAAATGAGAAATGTGTTGTCGTTACCAGGAAAATAAGTTGGGCAGTGATTCTCAACTCTGGCCGATTAGCACTTTAGAGCATGTATTTCCAGGCCCCGCCTCAGGCCTACTGAACCGAAATCCCCCCGTCTGTCTTACTAGTTTCACTCAATGGTGTTCTACTGGGGGATGATGAAGTCCCCAGGGGACATCTGTCAACATCTGGAGACAGTTTTGGCTGTCATAGCTAGCTGGGGAGGTTGCTACTAATAACCAGTAGGTAGAGCCCAGGGAAGCTGCTAAACCTCCTATGGTGCGCAGGACAGACCCGCAACAAAGAATGAGCCTACCTCAAATATCAACAGTGCCAAGGTGGAGAAAATCGAGTGTAACTCTCCGGGCAGTTCTGATGATTCCACAGCTTCAGAACTACCGCTAGAATTAGGCATTCCATGAAGATGGGTAAGACTGGCCAAGAGTGTAAATGGACCATTACAACTTGCTGGCAAGAAGAGTGACTAATCACTGAATCTAGTCTATATTTCAATTATTGAAAGGGGAGAGGGAGGGAGGGGGTAGCGAGGGAAAAACAGAGAGAGAGAACAAGAAAAAAACATAATATAAATTTTGCTTCTCCCATTTCTTACATTAGTAGGTGGGGTGGGGGGGAGTAATATATATAGCACACTTATTTTATATATATTTATTTTTATTTTATACTAATATATATTATATATATAATATTATACTAATATAATATAATTATATAATATATATACTAATATATATAATATATATAATATATAATATATAATATATATATATTATAAATACACATACACAATCCTATTCTTTATATATTTGAAAAAGTGGCATTATTAAAAGCAAGATGTTTGTCCTTGGCTTGAGGCATATTCATGGGGAAAAAATGTTAATAATGGAGACAAGAAGCATTTGTATTTAGTTTTATACCTTGCTCAATCTTTTTGTTTGTTTGTTTGTTTGTTTGTTTCATTGTCTAAAGTTTTACATATGTCTCCTTTTTCCCCAATTGACCCTCTCCTCCAACCATTTCCAGCCAGGGCAAGCCCCCACCACCCCAGTGTCTGTGTCCACTGGTTATGCCAATATGCATGCATAAGAGTCCTTTGGTTGCTCTCTAATCCCACCCCAGCCTCCCCTGCCATTTGTCACTGGATCTATTTTTGTTCATCAAATTATGTTGATCATTATATCCCACATGAGTAAGATCATGTGGTATTTATCTTTCTCCGGTTGGTTGGCTTATTTTGCTTAGCATAATGCTCTCCAGTTCCATCCATGCTGTTGCAAATGGTAAAAGTTCCTTCTTTGTATAACAGCATAGTATTCCATTGTATAGATGTACCACAGTTTTTTAATCCACTCATCTGCTGATGGGCACTTAGGCTGTTTCCAAATCTTAGCTATTGTAAATTGTGCTGCTATGAACATAGGGGTGAATATATCCTTTCTGATTCATGTTTCTAGTTTCTTGGGATATGTTCCTAGAAGTGGGATTACTGGGTCAAATGGGAGTTCCATGTTTCCCTTTTTGAGGAATCTTCATACTGTTCCCACAGTGGCTGCACCAGTCTGCATTCCCACCAGCAGTGCACAATGGTTTCTTTTTCTCCACATCCTCGTCAACACTTTTTGTTTTTGTTGGTGATAGCCATTCTGAATCGACCCAATGCATTATGCTCAATATTTGACAAAGGAGGCAAGAACATACAATGGAGTCAAGACAGTCTCTTCAATAAATGATGTTGGGAAATTTGGTCAGATACAGGTAAAAAAATGAAACTAGACCACCAACTTATACTATACACAAAAACAAACTCAAAATGGCTAAAGGACTTAAATGTAAGATGAGAAACCATAAAAATCCTACAAGACTCCATATGCAGCAAAATAGTAGACATATGTCATAGCAGTATCTTTATAGACACAGCTCCTTGGGCAATGAAGACTAAGGAGAAAATAAACAAATGGGACTATATCAAAATAAAAAGCTTCTGCACAGCAAAAGAAACCACCAACAAAACAACAAGAAAGCCCACTGCATATTTAGCAATGCTATTTCAGATAAGGGTTTACTCTCCAATATTTACAGGGAACTCATACAACTTAACAAAAGGAAGATAAATGATCCAATAAAAAAAATGGGCAAAGGCCCTGAATAAACACTTTTTGAAAAAGGACATACAGAAGACCAATCTTCTTTGTAAAAGTCAGGAGTTTTATGGTGAATATTGAGATTTCCATATGGAGTCAGTAGGCAGAACAGACAGCTTCTGAGATACCTACTTCATAAAAAGGTTTCTACCAATGAAAGTGATGGGATCTGTATCATTGTTATTACTGGTTTCCAGCCTTTCCCATGGCTTCTTGGAACAATAGTTGCTAGTGAATAGAAACCATCCCATAGGCTTAGAGGTAGATTGGAGATCCATATTTTTTTAGACTGTTATAGATCTTGACTTCTCTCCTTACATGCATGTTCAGTTCAGGGAAATTTTACATAAAAAGAAGATAGTACTATGAGCCTTATTCTTACATCCATCCACCTATCCATGCAGTCACATGTCCAGTATTGCTTGCAAGTCTACTACTCCAGGCATGACTGTAGGTGCTGAGCCTAAAGAAGTAGACAAACAGACAAGAGCCTGCCCTCATAGAATTTACGCTTGCTGGGAGGGATGCACACACAACACCCAGATAGCTACCCTGCATATAATTCACCAGATGGGCAAAAGCAGGGAAAGGGGAAGAGGGAACTTCACAAGTGGGAGTGGAGAGCGCTATTGTATAGTGGATGGTCAGGGAGGCCGCCTTGAAGGGGAGATACTTGGACAGAAAGCTGAAGGTGCCGAAACTGGTTTGGCTCAGTGGTAGAGCATCGGTCTGCGGACTGAAAGGTCCGGGTTTGATTCCAGTCAAGGGCATGTACATTGGTTGCGGGCATGCCCCCGTTAGGGGGTATGCAAGAGGCAGCTGGTCGATGTTTCTCTCTCATCGACGTTTCTAGCTCTCTATCTTTCTCCCTTCCTCTCTGTAAAATATCAATAAAATATATATATTTTTTTAAAGCTGAAGGAAGCAAGGGAATAGGGTTAGCCAAGCAATTCCCGGATGAAGTGTATGCATGGCTAGGGAACAGCAAGTACAAAGGCTCTTGGTAAAGAATAAGTGACTATCCAGTGGATCTGATTGGTCTCCATTTTTTTGAAATTTGATGTATAGGCTTCTGGGGAGTTTCTAAAGCTAACTTGGGTACTGAAACTCTATTCCTTCCTTTTCTCCCCTTTAAAGGGCAAAAAAAAAATAAAGTAATAATCAAGTAAGGTCAGATAATTATGCAAAAAAAAAGACAATAGAGGAATCTGCGCTCTGCATAGCTTTCTGAAAGGAAAGAGAATATGGGCCATGGTTGGGGAAACATCGCGATTCTTGTACAGCAGAATAGAAAAGACAGCGTAGCAATTTCCACTTTACCAACAACTAAGGATCTTGGAAAGAGGACAAGGAGAAGGGAATCCAAAGCTTGGTCTTACAAAATACAAGTGGCTAAGCAGAGACACTTATCCAGGGCGTGTGGCCGGTTGCACAGAGGGAGTGAATACTTCCCTGGAAAATTATTCATGTTTGGGGAAGAGTCAAAAACCGGTGAGCATTACTGTGAAAATGAGGAATGTGCCCGAGGCCTGTGAACTCTCTACATTAAAGCATGCTGAATCGATGAGCAGGCACCTTGGAGCTCTTGGAGAGCAAGTAAAAAGCGGCCCTCAAGGAAAGGGCTCTGTTTAAGAGGTCTCCTAAGAGGTCATCCAAAACATGACAGAAGAGCAGAAGAAACTAGCTTCAGACCTTTAAAAACAAAACAGAAGCAAAACCTGCCCTCTCTTTGACATGTGGCGCATGTTCCAAGAGGTGCCCTTTACATCTTCAAATCCCCAAGCAAACTCAGTTTCCTTATGGCCATGAGGTGTCACCAAAAATGAGCCGCATTTTTGTTTCTTTTTCCTCGATTTTGTTTGGAACAATTTTTTTTTCTCTGAGATTCACACATCATCCAAAAGCTTCAGACTTCCTGGGATTGTTTGGACCCCCCCCCCCAAAAAAAAAAAGCCAAATTTTTCAAGTTTCTGGGTCAATGGTTTTTAAAGTTATGACTATAGAAGAATACCCTGGGAGCTTGTTAAAAATATCAGTGTTAGGCCTTACCCATCAAAGGTGGTAAATGAAGGTCTAGGCTAGGCCTGGGAGTATATACCTTTACACACATCCAAAGCCACCCTGCCCAGGCAGCGTGGCTCAGTGGCTGAGCATCTACCTATGAACCAGGAGGTCATGGTTTGATTTCCAGTCAGGGCACATGCCTGGGTTGTGGGCTCGATCCCCAGAGTGGGGTGTGCAGGAGTTATATGATCATTGATTCTCTCTCATCATTGATGTTTCTATCTCTCTCTCTCCCTCTCCCTCTCTGAAATCAATAAAAATATTTTTAACACACAAACACACACTCAACAACAACAACAAAAACACACCACAAAGCCATTCTGAGGCTTGTAGGTCAAAGGACCCTGTGGGAAAAAACATTGGTCCATTATCTATACCTTCCACCAAAATACCCTTTTCCTTACTGATAAAATGTGGGTTGTTTCAGAAGATGTAAAGAAGGGAAGGAAGACATGGAAGTTGTTCATACCACCTTGTAATTGTCTCGAATGTTGGCCTCCGATTGCAAAAAGTTTTTGTTTATGCTCCTCTCTGTCCCCTGAGTCAGACAGTTCTTGACATAATAGGTAGGCATCTACCTGGCATAAGATGAAGAGAGGGGAGAGGTTTGCCCACTCCAAGTTCTTGTTCCTAATTACCTGCCTACAGCTGCTTTTCACTGGGTCAAGACATGGCACTTCCCCTAAGAAAACAGGAAGTGCACCAGCGATAACTTGCAGCTGACAGAGACCCTTCAGAGAGGGCGATTAGAGGGTGAAATCCAGAAAATGAAATCTGGAGGTCCAGTGTGTCCCTATTTTAATGAGGCAAATTAATCTGGTTCCTGTCTGTGACCAGATAGTTCATATTTCTTTTATTTGGCCAATAGCAATGAGTGAATGGAAAGAGAAGAGATATGGGAGTAGGAAACCCCCTCCAGGACCCCCACAGCTCCCCGAGTAGCTGTGATACCTTAGCAAAATTACTGTGTTTCCTCTAAGAATCAGAAGATGGATTAAAACACACATACACAACAAACTTCTGAAGACCATTGTTGCTCCCATTAGTGATGATTCCATCAACTGAAGAGTGTTCATGTGTAGCTTTCACCATGGAGATGAAAACCAAGCATGCAGTGCTTCCAGGGCAGTGGGGGAGCAGCAATTTGAGCCATGGGACACAAGTCACAAGAAGATTAAGTTGTGAGGGTCCAGGGAATCAGGAGCCAGGGTGGAGGAGGGCCTGAGGAAGAGGGGAGAAGGATGTGGGAATCAGGCTTCCTCAATCCTGGCATGCTGGATATTCTGGCTCCATTAGTTCTTTGTTGTAGGATTGCCCTGCGTATTGCAGGGTATTTAGCCACATTCCTGGCTTCTACCCACGAGGTGCCACTAGAAGAATCCTTCCTACCCCGCACGCCCCCCCCCACCACCACCAGAGTGACAATTAAAAATGTCTCCAGACATTGTCAAATGTCTTCTTGGCAGCAAAACTGTTCCCGGTTGAGAATCACTACTTTAAATGAAACAAAACATGATGGCTTTATCCAACTCTATCCTCTTAATAATTGTTCCATACAGTCAGAAGGAACATATGTAATTTCTACCATTGTACCCTAAAACTATCTCTGCTGGGTATTTCACTTGTTCACAATATAAATCTTAAAGGAAAAGACCACCCTTTCTCAATCCCAACCTCCAACCAATTAAGATATCCTATATAATAAAACCTTAATATGCAAATTGACCAAATGGCAGAACGACCAGCTACTCTGATGCACACTAACCACCAGGGGGCAGACACTCAATGCAGGAGCTGCCCCTTGGTGGTCAGTGCCTCCCATAGGGGGGTGCTGCTCAGCCAGAAGCTGAGCTCATGACTGGTGAGTGCAGCGGTGGTGGCGGGAGCATCTCCCGCCTTCCTGCCTCCACTGCAGGAGGGTGATAAGAAGCGAGGGGTCCTGGACTGCAAGAGGGAGCAGGCCAGGCCCAGGGACCCTGCCCCCCAGTGCATAATTTTGTGCACGAGACTTCTAGTATGTAAATAAAGTGACGGGGGGGGGGGTAAGTGGGGTGAAACCCACCAAAGGAATAGAAATGGCAACTTAGAAAAGGCATTAGACAGGGCAGAACCTGGGACAGAGGGTCAGTCATGGATGAGAATGAGGAGACCCTTGAGAGTGAAGGGAGAGCTGTGAGGGTGAAAGAGAAAGAAATCAGAACCTACAAAAGGAGGAGGAAACTCGTAGAGCTCGAGACTGGCCATAAGGGTGTGCATGTATGTGTCTGTGTGACTATGTGTATGTGTATTTGTGAATATGAGTGTGTGTGTGTGTGTGTGTGTGTGTGTGTGTGTGTGTTTGTGTGTGTTTTAAGTGAGTTTCTCAGGGTCAACATATTCTTTTTTTTAAAATATATTTTATTGAGTTTTTACAGAGAGGAAAAGAGAGGGATAGAGAGTTAGAAACATGGATGAGAGAGAATCATTGACCAGCTGCCTCCTGCACACCCCCTACTGGGGATGTGCCTGCAACCAAGGTATATGCCCTTTACCGGAATCAAACCTGGGACCTTTCAGTCCACAGGCCGATGCTCTATCCACTGAGCCAAACTGGTTTCGGCAGGGTCAGCATATTCTGAGGCAGAGAGCAGTGGAAAGAAGGGGAACTAGCTGCTGAATGCAGAAGACAAGAGAACCAGAGGCTGGAGCCAGAAGAAATAGAGAATGTGCGGGGTGACACCCGAGCCCTGGACCTCAGCGAGACAGCAGCAATGATGGCTAGGGAAACAATCAGCACAGCCACTTCTAGCCCCAGCAGCCACTCGGTTCATATCTGCTGAGTAGATGCCACAGGTGTACTAAGTGCCAGGCAGTGTGCTGGCTCCTGGAGGCAGAGCGAAAACATCTCCATGCCCCTGCTCTCAGGTAGACTGTCTGTCTGGTCAAGTTCATGAAGACTAAAACAGTCCCTGATTGCCTCTTTGGGAGGAAATGCTCAGTTCATGTCGCTTGGAGGATGAAACAGCATAATCAGGAGGGAAAAGCAGCTCCCCGCCAGCTCCCCACCACCTTCGGTTGGCTTGAAAACAGCGATAGGGAGAAAGGTCATATGTGAGGTTCCAGAAACCCTCTAGTCAGCCCTCCCCTTGGAGAACGAAGCTCTGATTTACAGCCCTGATTTTCAGGGAGACCCTCTTCCTGTCAAGTCAGCTGAATTTCTGTGAATTTTAGATGCCCAAGGGTAGGTCTGCTGGTTTGAATTAGTTCCTCTAGCCAAGGGATGTAAGAAAAGGCTCCCGGAGGAAGCCTGCAAAAACAGCTCATTACTGTGCAATCCATTCCCCCGCCACCTCGCAGAGGATTCAGGCGGAAAAGCTTTGTTGCCACCGTCTGATAACAGAGGTGGTGGCCTGAATACTAACCAGCAAGCCGCAGAGAAGGAAATGTTTTCGGAGAAAATGTCTCTTCTGCAGGGAGGAAAACAACACACACACACACACACACACACACACACACACACACACACACTCACACACACACAGGTGTTCGTTCACCAATCTCAAGCGGGCAAAGCTGCAGGTATCTTGGGGAACAGTTGGGAAGGTCAGGTCTAGGGGGTCTGGTTTTCTGGGAGCCGGTTCTAAAGCCTCCCCTTTTGCGGGCTCACATGCAGTGCAGTCGCATGCTCAAATGAGCCCAAATAAAGGAATATATTTGTTTGAAAGGGCAGGCTTCCTCATACTCTAGTTAATGTAAATTTCATCCACAGAGAGGAACCAAAACACATCGCTATAGTAATTAAAGTTCATGGTTCTGCTTTGTTTTGTTTGGGGGAGGACGTTCGCAAGTGCCTGCAAAGGATTCAGATTTGATGGAGTTTCAAGAACTGGTGTCTGTATGATACTTTTTCAGAACAAACTACCTCCAATAGTCAGGTTGTTTGTTGTCCCAAATCCAGAACAATAGGATCTTCCCTCTCTAGGAAGGGAATGCGCCAAGTTCCCACAAAGGGGGTTTTTCCAGAAAACAAAGGGACCGATGTTAAGTACCAGAGCTGCAAGAGATGTTAAAGAAAAAAGCCTAGAACAGGGAGGGGGAGAAAATGAAGTCATTGTGGCACTGTCTTACTGACATAAGCAGACCAGCAGAGCTGAAAGATTAAAAAGGAATTTATTGCTCACCAGGAAGGTGAAATCATGGCATGCCGAAGGGAGTCCAGTAAGTCTCCCCAAGTAGAAGGCCTGGGCGGAGTCAAAGAGGAATGTTTGTCAAGTAAGGTTGGATTCAGAAAGGCATTATTTGATTGGCTCAGAAGGAGGTTACAAACTCGCACTGGGGATTAACCATTGTCTGATATATGGCACAAAAGCACAGGCACATTTCTCAAAGTGGTCCAAGGTGCTTTACACCGAGGTTCTCTCAGATTCAGGGTCATGTAGCAGCCACCTCAATAATAAAATCCCATGCTTGGCCTGGCCGGCGTGGCTCAGTGGATGAGTGTGAACCTATGAACCAGGAAGTCACGGGTCAATTCTAGTCAGGGCATATGCCCGGCTTGCAGGTTTGATCCCCAGTAGGAGGTGTGAAGGGGGCAGCTGAACAATGATTCTCTCTCATCATTGATGTTTCTGTCTCTATCTCTCTCTCCCTGTCTCTCTGAAATCTATTAAAAAATACATAGTTTTTAAATCCCAAGCTTAGGTTAGTGCTTTGCAAATAGTATTTTTCAAGTTTGCCTAATGATACAACACAGGATGTCAGTTAGACAGGGTCTGTGAATACTCACATTTTTTCTGTGATTGGAATGGCAATTAATGCTTTGCTGGCTTTCATCTGTGACACGCTGGCATTCCCTGTGAGGGAGCTAAACATGAGGAATGGGCAAGTGCAAAGTCCCAGGAGCTGAAATGAGCTTGGTCTGTTTAATCAACAGCAAGAAGGCCAGAGTGGTTGGAGCAAAGTGGAGGAGGAGGAGAGTGATAAATAGATTAAGCAGGTTCGGATCTTTTTTTAGGTAGTTGGTTCAGGACATGGTAGGACATGGACTTTTACTCCAAATGTGATCAAAATCCACTGAAGAACTTTGAGCAGGGAACTGACATAATCTGATTACAACTTTTAAAAGGTGACCTTATCTGAGGTATGAAGGTTCTCTAGGCAAGTAAAAATGGAAGCAGAGAAAGCAGTCTTGTACTCCAGAAGATGATGGTAGCACAGACTGGAGGAATAATGGGTAAAGGTCAGATTTGTGATCTATTTAGAAGATACAACTGACAAGACGTGATGACGGTTGTAGGGTGGGAAGAAAAGAAGAAAAGTAACATGACTTCTGGATTTTCAACCAGAGCACATTTTTTAAAAAATTTATGAGGAGGGCCGAGGTCGGTTTGGCTCAGTGGTAGAGCGTCGGTCTGCGGACTGAAAGGTCCCGGGTTCGATTCCGGCCAAGGGCATGTACCTTGGTTGCGGGCACATCCCCGGTAGGGGGTGTGCAAGAGGCAGCTGGTCGATGTTTCTCTCTCATCGACGTTTCTAGCTCTCTATCCCTCTCCCTTCCTCTCTGTAAAATATCAATAAAATATATTAAAAAAAATTTATGAGGAGGGTTGAATACTGATAAAGGATTTAGGGGATGATTGGAAGTTCACATTTGAACATGTTAACTTGGAGATTCTGGTAAGATACACACACACACACACACACACAGCTGGATATATGAACTTGGAGTTCATATGAAAGGTAGAGGTATAAATTGCAATCATATATATATATATATATATATATATATATATATATGTTATATAAAGTCATGGGACTGGTTGAGACCATTTAGAGAATAAATATTGATAGAGAAGGCAAAGAAGGGGAAGAAGGGGAGACTAGGAGAGGAAAAAGCACAAAAGTGAGAGTCATGACAATATTTAGAGATCACACTGTGGTTGTTTAGATGGAAAATATTACAGTATGTTTATATGTTGCATACCTCCTTCTGAGCTGCTAGAGAGAGGAGAACATATGATTCACAAAGGAAAATAAGTGAGGGAAAAAGTCCTCAAGTAGTTGAAAAGGGGTGGAGGGGATGCACACGGGGATAGGTTGGCCCTAGAGAAGAGTGGTTAACAGACTAGCATGAGTGAAGGAAAATATAAAGTTACTAGAGGCCTGGTGCACAAAATCTGTGTACTGTGGGAGGGTGGTTCCCTCAGCCTGGCCTGCACCCTCTTACAGTCCAGGACTCCTTGCTCCTTACTACTCAGCTTGCTGCTCCATAGCGCTGCTGTGGAGCTAGGAGAGGCTCCAGCCACCACAACTGCACTCGCCAGCCATGAGCCTGGCTTCTGGCTGAGCTGTGTATCCCCTGTGGGAGTGCACTGACCACAAGGAGGAAATTTCTTCCCCCTAGTGGTCAGTGGGCATCATAACAACTAGTCATTCTGGTTGTTCTGCCATAATGGTCGCTTAGGCTTTTATTATATAGATAGATGCTTATAAGGAAGTTGGTAAAGTTAGTGGTAGTAGGATGAGGCAGTCCTTCTCTGAGTATTTGTTTTCTCAACAAATTAAGAAACAAAAATCCTTAAAAAGAGTGATTTTGAGGAAAGAGGACAAAGTATAAACTAGTGGTCTCAGAGAACAGGAGAGCGAACTGAGCATAGAAATATCACAGGAGAACATCCAAGATGGCGGCCTAGGCAGTCTCCTAAGCTGCCGCCTCATCAACAATTTAATTAAAAAAACAACTAAAATCAAAAAGGACTTCACCAAAACGTCAGGAAAGCTGGCGGAGTGGAATAGCTACAACTAGAAAGAAAGAGAGAGGCTCACGGATTGGACTGGGAGCCGAAAAGCACTGAGGTAGGAGACGCTCGCGCACGCGGCCGCCGAATACCTGCCTGGCGGGAGGGGAGGAATCCCCGATTGCACGGAACCCTTTCCGACTGTACTGAACCCAGCCCCGGCTGAAATTCCGTGGTCCCAGGCTCATATGGGTGGAGTCTGGACTGCAGAGAAAGGCACCCAGAGACTCAGAGACTCGGAGACTGGGAGACCGGGGACCGGGAGCCGCAGCCGGCAGGGTCTACAGACTCGCGCGCGCGAGCAAGTACACGCTGAGGTCTGACCGCCGCCCCTCCAGAGCGGAAGGAGTCAGAAGCTCCAGGTCTGACCGCGGAGGCTGCCGCCGCCTCTCTGTACAAGGTGGCAGCCTCTCTGTAGCGGAAGGAGTCAGAAGCTCCAGACTACAGAGACCAGCCCAAGTCCGGGTGAGCCCCTGCGGCACCCACGCTCTTGCTTGGGGAAACTGGGCCGGTCAGGCGGAAACTCAGGCGAGCGCACAAGGGCAGGGCAGAAGCCAAGACTGTCAGTTCAGCCCTGAGACTCCGCCCCATCCAAGCTGAGCAGAGGTTTCTGCAGTTTTTCAAGTCTGATCCTATAAGACTGTCTCCAATACAGAAGTTATCCCAGAGTAGACACAGCTGATACCCACATCCAATTGGCCTGAAGGTCAATTCACAACAATAAAGACTTAGCTACAACAAAGCTGTGCACGCAGTCCACAAAGGGGATCACCAAGAGTGTCTACCTCAGGTAACTGAGGAGGCTGATCCACTGTGCTATATAGGACACCAAACACACAAAGCCATCCTACCAACTCTGAAAAATAGTGATAATGGCGAGACAAGGAAATAGATCTCAAACAAAAGAGATGGAGGATATAGAGTTCAGAACTACGGTTCTAAGGTTATGCAACAATATCCTAGAAAAGCTCGATAAACTTCATGAGACCCAACTAAAAAGTATAGATAAACTGACTAAATTGGAAAATATTATGCAGAGATCCAACAGCAGAATGGAAGAACACAAGAATCAGGTCAAAGAGCCAAAAGACACTCCGCTGGAGAAGGAAGAAGAAAAGAGGATCCAGAAAGTTGAAGATAGTGTAAGGAGCCTCTGGGACAACTGCAAGCGCACCAACATCAGAATTATGGGGGTGCCAGAAGAAGAGGGAGTGCAAAATACTGAAAACATATTTGAAGAAATAATATCAGAAAACTTCCCTCACCTGGTGAAAGAAATAGACTTACAAGTACAGGAAGCCTACAGAACCCCAAACAAGAGGAATCCAAAGAAAAATTCTTCTCGACACATCATCATCAATATGCCAAGGGTAAAAGACAAAAAGAGGATCTTACAAGCAGCAAGAGAAAAGCAGTTGGTTACCTATAAGGGAGCACCCATACGACTATCAGCTGATTTCTCAACAGAAACCATGCAGGCCAGAAGGGAGTGGCAAGAAATATTCAAAGTGATGAATAGCAAGAACCTACAACCAAGATTACTGTATCCAGCAAAGTTATCATTCAGAATTGAAGGGCAGATAAAGAGCTTCACAGATAAGAAAAAGCTAAAGGAGTTCATCACCACCAAACCAGTATTATATGAAATGCTGAAAGGTATTACTTAAGAAGAGGAAGAAGGTCAAGTGAATTAAAAATCTCAGGAATAGAATAAACTGGTGAATATAATAGAATTAGGGGCAAAGAAAGGGAGTGGATAGATAATTATCAGGGTGAAAGGGTGTGGGGTGCAGAAAGAGACTGGATTAAAATTGTATAACCTATGGATGAGGACAATAGTGAGGGGAGGGGGTAAGGGCAGAGGGTGGGGTGGGAATCAGGTGGAAGGGAGCTATGGGGGAGAAAAAGGAGAAACAATTGTAATAATCTGAGCAATAAAGATTTATTTTAAAAAAAATAAAAAATAAAAAAAATGTTTACTTTTGGGAAAAAAAAAAAATATCACAGGATGGTCCTGGCAGTTGAAATGTACAGCCATCAATTTAAAGTGAGTCCAGTTAGCGGGGCTGTGTGTTTTTCTCCAGTGGCATTCAGCTCCTCAGATATAAAAGGAGCAAATATTTTCATTTAACCTGCAAAAGCATTGAGTAACTTAGAGGCCAGAGGTTTGAGTAGGAGACCTCCTCGAAAGTTCCAGGAGAGTAATCACCAGAGGAGTAGTGGCAAGAGCAGAAGGAAAGGAGGGAGGGAGGGAGAGAGGGAGGGAGGGAGGGAGGGAGAGAACCATAGCTGAAATCTTCATTGATAGAGGGGTGGTGACTAGAAAGCTTACAGATGGAACAAAAGTTCTATAATGCAATAAAATGCTGGTAAGATGGTGGCATGCACTTCAAAGGATCTTTAGTTTGGGGGAAGGAGGAGAGTTGAAGGGAAAGAAGTGTCTTGAGAGGAGTTCAGTTGGATCAGTGGTCTCAACTGTGCTTATGTCCCATAGGGGACACCTGACAATATGTAGAAACATTTTTGGTTGTTACAACAGGAGCAGGTGAAGTGCTAGCAACTTCTAGTAGTAAGAGGCCAGGGATGCTGCGGAACATCATGGTACATAAGACTGAGAAAGCCTGAGTTAGATCAAGACGGTAAAGGAGAAGAGGGTTCTTCATGGGCAGAGTAGAAGGGCTTGAGGATAGAAGAGGCCGTGGGTTGCTGAGTGGAAAGAGGAGATAAACAACGGTGTGGGCATTCCAAGGGACCAGGGAAGACTAACTGCTTGGTAGTGGCTTGGGGGGTTTAAGATTTCAATGGCTTGATTCTGAGGAGGAGATGGAAGATCAGTTTTATGTACAGCCTTCTTTGGAGCTGTGGATTGAGATGAGGGCAGTGTGAGAGGTGGAGGGAGCACCCCTGGTGTGTTCACCAAGCACAGAATCAATCCCAAGGGCTGCTCTTCTGTCCTTCTGTCAGTCCCAGACAACCAGCCTTGGGCGGGGCCATCTTAACAGGAGTTTAACCCAACTTTCCAATCTAGCCCATGATAAGTAGATAGAGTTTTATTGTACAGGATCCAGATAGATGTCTACAAATGGACAAAACCTCAAAGTCATAAAACTATATATTAAAATGTCACATTTTGAAGTGATGGAAACTGAATATGTGTGGTGTGATAAAAAAAAATTTGTGAAGTGTTTACATTGTGCCAGTTTCAAATGCTCCCTTTTTATCCCTTCCTTTGTAGTAGAACACTGCAATTTCAGAGAAATTTGTGGCTCTTGGTGTAGAAAGATGCCCTCCCCCTATTTTCATAGAATTATTGAATTGAAGAAAATCCCCAGATTTCTTAGAAGTTTTTTTTTTCCAAAACAAATGAATCATTTCATTGAGATTTTAAAAACAAAATTAATATTAATGAGTACCCACTCTGGGTCAAGAATAGTGACCCAAAGGAATAGAGTAATTCAGCATTTCTAGGTATTTCATTAAAACTAATTTTTCATTATTTATATATATAGTTCATTTTTTACAGAGAGGAAGGGAGAGGGATAGAGAGCCAGAAACATCGATGAGAAACACCGATTAGCTCCCTCCTGTACACCCCCTACTGGGGATGTGCCCGCAACAAAGTTACATGCCCTTGACAGGAATTGAACCTGCCATCCTTGAGTCCACAGGCCAACGCTCTATACACTGAGCCAAACCAGTCAGGACTGATTTTTCATTCTTTTGGAGCAAATCAAACAGCACAAAAGTTTAAGATGACCATTCAGATTCACTTGTAATGTTTTCAACTTTAAGGGTTTTTTAAAAATTTGCCCATGTAGAATATATCACATTTTAAAGTGTGCCAGTTTCAAATTAAAAATATATATTTGCTTTAAACCATTGAATAATATTTTAATATCAGGGAATTCAAATTCAATCAAGTCAAAACACTATTCACAACTCTGAATTATTTTTATTTTGAGTACCAACTTATTAAATCATTACACTATGAGTCCACATTGTTCAGAGATATTTTCATGATGAGCGAATGACCAAATGCTATCAATACACTGAGTGGCCAGATTATTATGATCTCTGAATGCATAATAATCTGGCCACTTAGTGTATATCCTATATAATAAAAGGCTGATATGCAAATTGTCCTTTCGACCAGGAGTTCAACCAGCAGGCAGGCCAGCTAACTGCCCATGTCCCCTCCCCCTGGCCAGGCTGGCAGGACCCCATCCATGCACGAATTCATGCACCGGGCCTCTAATATATATATATATATATATATATATATATATATATATATACACACACACACACACACACACACACACACACACACACACACACTGAGTGGCCAGATTATGATGTGTTCAGAGAGCATAATAATCTGGCCACTCAGTGTATAGTTGTTTTACTGAGTTCAAACTCCCCAATGGTGATTGCTAAAGCAGTCCTCCTGGCTTCCCTCTTGACCACCTTGTCAAGACATATCTTTGGTATCAAGGGGACCTGAGTTGCAGTGCGGACAGTTCAACAGATATTCAGCAATACCACTGGGAAAGCCTCCTAAACCTGAGTGTAAGGAAAACAGTGGAAACCTCCCTTTGAAATACTGCTTAAACATCAGTAAGGTGTTTTCCTCTGTGTGGATGATAGTGGACCTAGAAAAAAAATCTGTTTCTGAGTAACTTATTGAGGTTACTGGTAAATTTTGGTGCAGGTAGCCTCTTGTTAGGATGACCAAGAAAAGCATTATCTGCAAGTGAAACTGTGTCCAGTGCCACTGCTTCCTCCCAGCAAGTACATCAAGCCGGAAAGGGACTGAGGTGGGTGAGTTGAAAGGAATTAAGTCATTTATTCCTGTAGAGAAGGGAAAAAAAAGGTGTGGGAGGGAATGAGAAAATGACACTATCTATCTAAAAACACCTTGGTAAAGACTTCTTTCCTCTTCTTTTTATTGTCTGACTAGTGGAAAAATAAACAAGAAAGTAGAAAGAGGGAGGGGTGGGAGAAAGAAGAGAGAAGGGACGAAACTGGTTTGGCTCAGTGGATAGAGCATCGGCCTGCCTACTGAGAGGTCCCAGGTTCGATTCCGGTCAAGGGCATGTACCTTGGTTGCAGGCACATCCCCAGTAGGGGGTGTGCAAGAGGCAGTTGATCGATGTTTCTCTCTCATCGATATTTCTAACTCTCTATCCTCCTTTCCTCTCTGTAAAAAATCAATAAAATATATTTGGGGGGAAAAGAAGAAGAAGAAGAGAGGAGGAGGGACGGGAAGAGGGGGAGAGTGGGGGGAAGAGGAGAAGTAAATGCAAGGAAAGGAAATGGAGAGGAGATGCTGTGTCATTCTGTCCCGCCCCTGCTCCCCCTCCCCGGACTCCTCCTCTGGCAGCTGATGGAAACAAAGGCTGAGAAAGGAGCTTCGGTCCTGTTGTGAATGGATAAGCTGTAAGGACTTGAAATCAAAGCAAAGTCACAGAGCAGCAGAGCCAGGAGGAGCTCAGGGAGTTCAGCACTGCGGCCAGCGGATGAGAAAAAGGAGCCAAAGGTTTCCCTTTCTAAAGATGTAAAAGTTAAGAGATAAGAAGACCAGGCATTATCATACGTATGAAACGGTGAAGAGAGGAAATGTTTCAACTTAGGCAGCTAACTTGACAAGCTGCAATTAAATAGCCTGTGTAAAGGCCGTATCTTTTATAATACAAGTCTAATAAAAAGCCCTAGCCCAGTTGGTTCAGTGGATAGAGCACCGGCCTGCAGACAGAAGGGTCCCGGATTCAGTTCAGGTCAAGGGCATGTACTTCAGTTGCAGGCTCCTCCCTGGCCCAGGGCCTGGTCTGGGCGCATGCAGGAGGCACCCAATCCATGTGTCTCTCTCACATCGATATTTCTGTCTTTCCCTCTCTCTTCCACTCTCTCTAAAAATCAATGGAACAAGATCTTCGGGTGAGAGTTTAAAAATAAAAACATAAACAGATGCATGTTTAGTAATTATAGTGTTGAAATGCACATTCTTTCTTGGGAGGGATTTAAGCAGCTTCAGGAAAACTGTCCTCACAGCCCGACTGAAAGATGAAGAAGGCCTTGGCATCCGATTGGCATTCAATAAACATTTGTTGAAAGGATCAATAAATGAATTGGAAACTGAGGCGTATTAAAAGGTTTGAGGAAAAGTCATTGGGAATTGGCCAGGATCCCATCTGACAGACAGACAGGAGCTTAAAGGAGCTCCACCAAGTGGAAGACTTCTAGGCAGAAGGAGCAGGCACAAGGAGGCTAGGCCAGGAAACCAAGTGGACTGCCTATTGCAAAGTCACTTCCTTTAGGGCAGCAAACTCACTAGTCCACAGAGCCAAATATCAACAGGACAACGATTGAAATGTCTTTTGAGAGCCACATTTTTAAAACTTAAACTTCTTCAACGCCATTTCTTCAAAACAGACTCACCCGGGCCATGGTATTTTGTGGAAGAGCCATACTCAAGGGGCCAAGGAACCGCATGTGGCTCGAGAGCCGCAGTTTGTGCTGACAATGGCTTTAGGGGACAGCAAGGTAATCAGGCAGATTACCTGACTAGTGCTGATCCGGTGACCCCTAACTTGGCTGGTGTTAAGATTCCATTTCTGGGAGAGCCAAAACTATAATTAAGTCTCTGTTTGGTGACATGGAGCTTAGCACAAGTGACTCCATTTGGGGCTGATTGTCTTGTTTTCAACAGACTAAATGAAGGCCCACATTAATGAATGAATGAATGCATGCAAGCAAGCTGGACACAGAATCCTGAGAATTTCAGGAAAGTTTATTCAGATTGAAAAAGCAAACGCTAGCTGAAACCGGTTTGGCTCAGTGAATAGAGGATCGGCCTGCAGACTGAAGGGTCCCAGGTTCGATTCCAGTCAAGGGCATGTACCTTGGTTGCGGGCACATCCCCGGTGGGAGGTGTGCAGGAGGCAGCTGATCAATGATTCTGTCTCATCGATGTTTCTAACTCTCTATCCCTCTCAATTCCTCTCGGTAAAAAATCAATAAAAAATATTTTTTAAAAATAAAAGAAAAAGAAAAAGCAAACTCTGGATAAGAGAAAACCAAACTTACAAATGATCAGAAAATACCTCCTCCTGCAGTGGAGAGCATCACTCAGCTGCTAATGATATGGTATATGCATATTTACACTGAAATAACACATGGACTTGACAGCTTAATTCACAGTGTTTTCTCCTCACCACTCTGCTTCTTTGGAAATCTGCTACACAAGAGCTAGAGGCCCACATGTATGCACTGTGGCATTTCTGATGCTGAATGACAGTGAACGACCTCTGTGGCATCACATGATAGGCATTTCCTCCCAGGAAAGCTTCCCAGAATGCGCAACTTGCATCCCATTTGTGGTGCTTGAGCCCAAGTGACGTGCCCGCCATTAAACATGCTTTGTAGTTAATCCTCTCAAAAGTGTGTTCGTAAGCCAAGCAAAGAGCTCTGTGCATTAAGGGATTTGGTCAATGACCATGTTTTAATGACCATCAGATCACCAGGCAGTAGAGTTCTTTTACCTGCAATTTCCCCTGATAGGCCCTGCTTTCAATATGCAGGCGCGGGGAGATGAGCTGGGAAAGAGAGCCAAGAGGAAAGCGTGTGAATTATAAGCACATCAGAGCCTTGGAAATTGGCAAGCCCGCTTCGTAAGTAGCAATGTCCCTTAGCAGAGGCCATCTGTCTCGTATTCCATGTTTAGTCTTTCACCTGTTCTTTTAAGTAACAAAATATGGCACAGCAAGAGCCTACCACCCAAAGGACACGTCTTCAAGAATACATGAATAGCTCCATTTAAAAAGCACTCCAAATATTGGATGCTGGTCTGGGGAAAAAGCAAGGCCACCCTTACCATACCCTTCCAAGCTGGCTTAGCACCTCCCTCACCACACGTGGCCCCACCACCGTGAAATGACCAGACTCATCTTGGTTTCCTTCGGCATTATTTTGTAGTTTTTATCGAATTTAGGTCAAAGCATCACAAATCTTGATTCAAGTAACTTCCAGATTTGAACCCAACACCTTCACTTTCTGGCAATGCAATGCAATCCTGGAAGAAATAATGTGAACCTCACTAGGACTCCATTTCTTTTTTCTTTTTAAAATATATTTTATTGATTTTTTTACAGAGAAGGGAGAGAGATAGTCAGAAACATCGATGAGAGAGAAAGGTAGATCAGTTGCTTCCTGCACACCTCCCACTGGGGATGTGCCTGCAACCAAGGTACGTGCCCTTGACCAGAATCAAACCTGGGACTCTTCAGTCTACAGGCCGACGCTCTATCCACTGAGCCACACCGGTCAGGGCAGGACTCCATTTCCTCATTTGCAAAAAATGGGATAAGACTAGTACCTCTTTCATGGGGCTCATGGGAGACGTGGGTTAACACATGCAAACTGTTTAGCAAAGTGGCGTATAATACATACTCACTGGATGCTCACCAATAATAATAATGGCTGTCCATTATTGTAATGACAGCTATCCTGTGCAACTGTGGAGCCTTAAAGGTAGCAGAGCTTTTAAGAGCATTAAAAATCATGGCTCCCCAGTAAAATCTGTTATTACTATGGTTCTTTTTTTAGTACTGATCCTCCTGGCCCCACCCCCCAGAGATTGTGATTGAATTGATCTGGGTGGGGCCTGAGCACTGGATCTTTTTTTTAATAATCTGCATTCATTGCATTCTTTTTTAAATATATTTTTATTGATTTCAGAGAGGGAAAGGGACAGATAGAAACATCAATGATGAGAGAGAATCATTGATCGGCTGCCTCCTGCATGCCCCACACTGGGGATGGAGCCCACAACGTGGGCATGTGCCCTTGACTGGAATCAAACCCAGGACTCTTCAGTCCTTGCTCTATCCACTGAGGCAAACGAGCTAGGTCAGAGTTGAAAACTACAACCCCCCTCATGTTACAGGTGATGAGAATGAGTCCCAAACAGCTGCATCAACTTCCTCCATGTCACATGGCTATTTGGTTATGGTCAAAGAAAAAAAAACAGAACTAGACAGTAGTTAAAGCAATACAAATTGATTTTATTTAGGATTGTTGTATTAGGGGAAAGAGATCACACTGCTCAATTTGGAATACATCATGAGCAGGTAGCCAAGAAGCCACAAGGGGTGGGGGGGCAGTGGATAAAAAAATTAAGAGTCCTAGCCTGTTTGGCTTGGTGGATAGAGCATCAGCCTACAGACTAAAGGGTCCCATATTCAATTCTGGTCAAAGGTACATGCCCAGGATGCAGGCTCCATCCCCAGCATGGGGCATGCAGGAGGCAGCCAATCAATGGTTCTCTTTCATCATTGATGTTTCTATCTCTCTCTCCCTCTTCCTTCCTCTCTGGAATCAATAAAAATATATTAGAAAAACATTACTAAGAGAAAATGTCAGGGGTAAGGAGGATTCTTTCTAAAATGACTTCGCTGGGTTCTTTGCTAAAGACAGGCCCCAGTGATCAGACATCACCCGGTGAGTGATGGAGGATGAGTACCCTGATTTGATATTGAGGGGGATTAGATATGCCAATGGAGGGCTCTTGCTAAAATGACTTAGAAAGGTTCTTGCTAAAATGAGATTTTACAAGGAAGCGCCCAGATGGGCCAAGGAGAACAAGGGCAGTCAGGAAATGGACAAATTAGTCATATCTATCAGAGTCTGTTCAATATCCAGGCAATGGCTTTTCCTGCTTCTGCTTTTCTTCATCTTGGATCATGGATGTCTAAATATAAAATCTAAAACCTTAAACAACATAAATTTGGTTATGCAGCAGCCTTACTCCAGCCCACACCTATTCCTGACTCCAAGCCTTTGAGTATGCCATTCCACCCTTCAGTCATGCCCTCCCTTCACCTCCTCCTTCCTCTCTACGCAAAATTCTACCCATTCATCAAGGTCCATCTTTGTCTTAATTAGTTCTACTTTGAGAAATTTTCTCTTGCCTATGAACTATCACACCAAGTCAATATCACACAGTTCAATATTTAATCCAACTTAGACACTCAATTATAAGCTCCTCAGGGAAGGGAATTGTGGGAACATTTTTCTGCATATAATGCAACACTAGAATATAGCGGAGCACATATCAAATTTTTGATGAACAACTCTGGTTTGCTTTAGTTTGTGTTTATTACTTCCTAAAGGGGAAGTAATGGGTAGGTTAATGAAGGAAAAACAGTATGGATAAGCTAGGAATTAAAATTTAACAGGCAGATAAACATTATAAGAATAGATGGAGGAGGAACTAATAATAACAAGGAGTAAACAAGCATTTAAAGAATCTATTAGATGCTCAAACCTCAGAGGGAAAGTGGGGGAGGGTTGGGATAAGGGAGAGATATCAACCAAGGACTTGTATGCATGCATATAAGCCTAACCAATGGACACAGACACCAGGGGGGTGAGGGCATGAGCGGGAGTGGGGTGGGGGGGTGATGGGGGATAAGAACACATATGTAATACCTTAATCAATAGAGAAAGAATCAAAAAGCTCTACTCTAAAGAGCAAAAGTGGGCCTCCTGGAGGTCATCATGGAAGAGAGAATGGATACTTAAAACCCTCATTCTCAGTTCACACAGAATATTTATAAGGAGAGCAGAGGAAGTACTTTCTTCCCTTTAAAACTCAGAGGAAAAGCTGAGGTACCTCCTGCAACAGCTCGGATTATTGTTCAGCAAATATTCCTCCCCCTACATCACCCCCTATGAATACTCTATGTGGTTGCCCCCTTGATGTTAGACTTCAGCATGTTAGAAGCCATGACACAAGCAAGGCCTTAAATGTACTTATATAACCGGGCTTGGATCTTCCATTCCAAAATCCATCCATGAAAAGACCATGCTACAAAAGCCAAAGCTCCTTCAGCCTGGGCTCCAGAAACAGGTACATGAAGCACACCTGAACCCAACCCCCAAGTGGAAGCCAAGTCCAGCCAATATGCAGCTTGAAGAACAGCTACCCTGCCGGAACCAGCCAAACTACAATCAACCTACAGCCCTGTGAACAGAATAGATGCTTGTTGTTAGAAGCCACTGAGTCTGGGGGTTGTTGTGCAATATTATTGGGCAGCAGCTGGTTAATACACCATACATAGTCTGAAGGGGAATGTCGAGTGGAAAGTGCCAAAAAGTAATAACCCAGATAAATTCATTATCTGAGTCTACAACACCCAGTTTTATAGCTTACATGACTCATGGCCTTCTAAGTAGAGCCAGCGAGAAACAAAACTTCTAAAAGGAAAAAATATTCCCCTGCTGCTGCAAACATTCTCTTCAATACGGCAGCAAGGAAATGTCTAGCAGCTTTGGAGAGGTAATAAGATTGGGGGTCAGCAACTGCTGAGTTGAAATCTCCATTTGTGTAACAACTGAGAATTGTCAACTCTCCTCCATAGAAAAGATTGGAAGTGGCCAATGACAATTGGGAGGGAGGGCTGAAATAGCCCTTATGCTGTCCTTTGATGTCACATGTTTTTCCCTCCATATGAACCCATAGGGAAGGAAAGGGAAGCATCCACAGGTTTAAGCCAGACTCATCTGATCCTGTTCTATTTGGGGGTTTGATAGAAGGTAAAGTTCATAGGAACAGCATGAGGGAAAGAAAAGGAGAAGGTAAAGATAAAAGGCTAAAGTATTCAAGATGGCAACATCTTTAAATTTTTTTAAATATATTTTATTGATTTTTCACAGAGAGGAAGGTCGAGGGATAGAGAGTTAGAAACATCTATGAGAAAGAGACATCGATCAGCTGCCTCCTGCACACCCCCCACTGGGGATGTGCCCGCAACCAAGGTACATGCCCTTGACTGGAATCGAACCTGGGACCTTTCAGTCTTCAGGCCAAACCAGTTTTTGCACATCTTTAATTTTATATACATATGCATATACATATATATTCACTTTTCCAAAAGGTAATACATTCATGTGACTGAACATTTGCATAGATGTTTGTTTATAGGCATGTTTTGTATATATGTATGTATTTACATGTGTGTGTGTGTGTGTGTGTGTGTGTGTGAAAACTCTCCCATCCTGTCCCACATTAATCTAGTTCCCCATACCCTAAAATCCACAAGTAATTACATTTATTAATTTTGCAAATATATGTCGGGAATTTCTTTAGGCAAATAGAAATATACATTATAATTTTCTCATTTTTAACACAAAAGATAGCACTGCTATACCCACTGCTGTCTACTGCTTTTTTTTTTTTAAACTTCGGAATCTATCCTGGAGAGCTTTCCATTTCAGAACCGAGAGATATTCCTCATTTTTTAAACATCTACATAATATTCCATTCCTTGATTGTTATTGTGGCCTTTTCAACTTCCAATAAGACTGTTCTTGCTTGAATGATTTCAACTTTTATATTTCTTACAGATAAATGGGTTATCACTACGTTTATTATAAATGGGACAATAATGATTCAAATGGAAAGTGTGGTGATTACAGGATGAGTTTTATGATGTCTGAAACAATCTATGAGATGCCAGGGACCTTAATAATAAAAATTCAAGAATCCCAAAGACTTCTTGGCAGAAAATGTGAGTTTAAGAGTAAGAAATTCCTCGGGGGGGGGGAGCCATTATTACAAAACAGAAGAAGAGTGGACTCATATTAATGAAACGCCCACAGATGTGAGCTAAGAGATCTTGTCCTTATGTGCTCGAGTTTTAAATCTTTTCCTGGGGAGCAAACTCAATTGGGCGAAACAAAGTCCTCCTTCTCTTTTCTGTAGAATTCCGGGAATGTGACTTCTATTTCCATAGGTCGTTTGGGGCCAGGTTTCTCTTCTTTGTATCTTCTCCCAGGGCACCATCTGGGTTTAGATTTAGTGTCTATTCAAAACTCTCACTTTTATAAAACCAATTTCCTTGCTTTTCAAATACAAGCTGTTGAAACCACTGTCTGAATGACAGTTTAGCACGAACTCCACAATGTTGCCTGCTAGGAGTTCAAGAATGGGCTTCCCTGGGAAAAGGGAAATCTACAAATTCAGGGTCAGGAAACATGGAAGTAGAATGTCCCCCATCCTCTGTTTTCCTGAAGAGAAATATGCTAAGTCTTAGACAATCTGCTGGTCATAAACCATGGATCTGTGTTCCCCTAAAGCAGTGGTTCTCAACTGGAGATGAACTGCATATCAGAGTCTCCTGGCAGTATCTGAAGACAGTTTTGATTGGTACAAATGGGGTTTGGGGGAGGTACTACTAGCCTTTTGTGGGTTGACACCAGAGATGCTGCCGATCATCCTACAAAGGACAGGTCATCCCCCCCACAAGAAAGGATGCTCAGGTCCATAATGTCAACAGTGCTGAGGCTGAGAAACCCTAGGCTGGAGGGATTTTCCAAATATGGCGATCTCTCTCCAACTAGGTACTGCTCTTCAAAACCTCTACTCTGCTAAGCTTGCATCCTACAGTAGGATGGGCATATTGCACCATCTGATTTTAGTTCTTCCCCAAAAGCAGAGCCTGAGACAAGGCCCTCATGGCATGGCTTGCATGCAGGTAGTTTAGTTTGGAATATAGCCCCAAGGAACAGAAATGGGGTTATGGAGAAGAGTGAAAGAGTGAGGGTGGGAAGCCAGTTTAAGGACACAGTATTATACTGTCACTACTGTGAATGATTGGAGCTCAGTCCTTCTGAAGATGCCTTGAAGGATATGTAGAATGCATCTCAAAATGGTCTGCCCTAGGAACTAATATTTCTCTACTGACTGTCATTCAACTCCCTTCAGGTTTCTACATTCAGCTAATTAGTGAAGCAGTTAAGATAAGGTACGGCCGAAACCGGTTTGGCTCAGTGGCTAGAGTCGGCCTGCAGACTGGAAGGTCCCAGGTTCGATTCCGGTCAAGGGCGTGTACTTTGGTTGCGGGCACATCCCCAGTGGGAGGTGTGTGGGAGGCAGCTGATCGATGTTTCTCTCTCTCATGGATGTTTCTAACTCTCTATCCCTCTCCCTGCCTCTCTGTAGAAATCAATAAAATATATTATTTTTAAAAAAAGGTAAGGTACATATATCCATCTACATAGAGCTGGATACCACCACAGAAAAATATGCAGGCAAGGGGACATGAGGCTGAGCACAAGGTATGTCCAGTACACACTGCTGAGCTACTTGTTTTGCAGTAGGGCGTCTGATATTAAACCCTCCCTAATGTCCATCATGTAACTTGATGGATAGAAATAAGCAATCAGACATCTAGCAATTTTTCTAGCCAAGAGTGAATCTCTAGCCTGGAGAAAACTTGATTCTCTTTCCTGGTAATGTTCCATTTCCAGCCGTTTTGGATATTTTCTAAACAGCTCATATGTGGTATCCTCAGGATGCCCCCAGCTGCTCAGATAGCATCCTGGGGTGATGACATTCTCTCCATCCTCTGTCCTTAGAGTTCGGAGCTTTCAGAATCTTGAAGGAACAGAGTGGGCTGCTTCAGCCACCTGATACCACCATTCCGCACACAGGATTCTGCTCTCACAGTGAAGCATCCATCTTATATAAAAACTGCTGTTTGAAATGTTAACCCTGCTATTTGTCTTCGGTAAAATCTGGCTTTCTAAGACTACTCCCACTTCAGAGAGGCCATTAAACCTTCCCCAGGCAAGGTAATCAGTGCTGGCACCAAGCCAGGCCTTTGGTTGAGGTCTCAAGGCCCCAGCACATAGGGGCTCTTTAAGGACTTGTAAAAGGGGCCGAAAACACCCCATATTTGGGAGACAAAGAAGGTAAAAACATATAAATAGGGGAAATTCCTCCATGTTGGGGGTCATAATTTGAGAAACATTTTCCTTTGGACCCACGCGTAATAAAGTGTGACTCCAAATTATCCGGTATTGTTTGATAATTCCAATTCTCCGAAACAACAGTGAGCCCCCCACTCCAGGATTCCCAAATGTCAAGCTTCCCCATGTTCTAGTATTCTCAGACAGACAATAAAGCCACTGGACCACTGGCCATTCCTGGGCTGAGTTGCCTGGCCTGCCCACACAGGGGCTATGGTAAATCAAGATTAGCATGGTCATCCAGTGACCTTCCCTCAACCCAGATGACCCTGCACCCATCTGTCCAGATACCTTATCTGCATCCCCAGGAGGGGTATCTCCTAATTGCAAGGTGGCCCACTAGGCCCTTTCCTACTGGACAAGATACATTTTGTTCACCTGCTGTGTCACATGGTCCACTGTGGTTATCAACTCTTGTGTTAAAGGACTCAAAGTAAATGCCTCAAGGTAACACCATATAATGTGGGCACATACAAGGCCAGAGTCATAGGATAAGAAAGGACACAAATGTTCCTCCTTGCCATTACACACATAAAGAGATGTCCCAGGGCCAGGTCATTGGTTTGCATTCCTGGCTATGACACTAGCCCTTTTTACTCTCAATCTTAGAGCAAATGTGAGAGAAACTGGCCTTGGCAGAGAGGATACAAACACATTCCTGGGCACCATGCTGTCTGGATGTGAGTCCCAGCTGTTGGCAGAAGTTGTCTGAAAATACCAACTGGCAGGTATCTGGGGTATATGGAAAGCTGAGCGTGGGTTCAGCCACTCTTCCTGGGAGAAATAGGCAACGAGCTATATGACCATGCCATCCCTTCAAAAGTAACCAACAAATCAAAGTAAATAAGAGAGATCGGCCATCATTGCATTAAAATTCCAAAGCAGTAGATGTAGTTGATTGCTAAAATACACCCTAGAAGAATCGGGAGGGGCTAACGCTGACTTTCAATATCAGGCCGGGAAACAATGAGGAGACACTGACAAGCAAAACACTGCCTGTGCTCCGATGCTCTCTTGCGCCACTGCTGCAGCCATTAATTTTCTGCCCGGATGACAGCATGACTCCTAATGTTTGCCTTCCCTCTTTGCTTTTTTGCCAATCAGCTCCAGCAAGCCCCTTGCAGAAGAGAGTAAAACAAGCGCTTGGGAAGGAAAACACAAAGAAAGCCTCCCTGGTTTTAGACAGACACCTGCCATCATCAACTCTGATAGCAGCCTTAGAAAAGGAGCGGCCAAAATGATTCCCTTCCCTTCTTTAAAAAAAAAAAAACAAAAACAAAACAAACATGAGTAAGAAGGGAAAGATCAAATGATGATACGTATTGGCGAGGTTTCCTCAAAAAAGGAGGCAATAAAAAAAGGCTGCCATTGTGTCTGATTCCCAGTGTGCTTCCAGAACAGCCGACAGAAAACACCAGAAACTGCAAGTAAACAAAACTGCAAATGTCATTTGGTCCTGAGGGATGTGGCACCCCAACAGCCCGAACGCTGTGGAGAGAATCAGTAATCACGTCCTCCTCCAGCCTGTGGTTAACAAATCAGCAGCACGGGCTCTCTAGGTATAATGGTGTTCTAAAAATAGCCGCCTCGCCTCCTTATGTAACCCCCAGGCAATCTCATTCCCGTTCTAAATTTAGAGCCCAAGGCAAAGGCCAGTCTGGAGGGGAGGTGGTTGGTGGTGCCCGTTAGCAGAATGACTCATGGATCTCGGCTAATCAAAATTAAGGTTCTCTCCCTCCCCGGAATGATATATGAAAGCATACAAGTAAGGGAAGCGTTTTTGAAGAGCCCCGAATAAGATAAAGTGAGCTCCATCATTGCAATCAGGGAGGGAGAGGACAACTCAAACTCTCTTGTAATAGAAACAAAAATCATGTTATGTTTACCTAGTGACCTTACGAGGAGGGATTCGGAAAACGTCAACTTGACGCCACTGATTGCACTCTGTTTATAGGCATGGGTCAGCGACTGGGTTCATGGTGACAATCTCTGAAGCAAAACCAAGACTTGTTTACTTGGAAGTTTTCCACTCAACAGACACCCACGTTTCCTATTCGAACCCGCTACCCTGCCCCCCCCCCCCCCCCCCCCCCGCTCATCGTCTTTTGCATCTAACAGCAAGTTTACAAACAGAGCGCCACACACATACACCTTACAGGTGCATATCTCTGTCATAACATACTAGAACGGTCACGTAAGAAAATAGCCAGCTTTGTTTCCAGTCTCTGTTCACAAACTCTCCTTTACCCCGATAAAGCTGCCATGTATCCAGCACGCACGCCGCCAGGAAATGCTAACAGCCAGAACTGTTTGCAGTGATGTTCCAAAATAACAAATGCTCGCAGTGGTGGTTGAAGTGTTACAATAACCTAAAGTATGTTTTGAATTATGATAGAAAGACAGCTTTCTGGTTGGAAGGAAATTGTCTAAATGTAGATGGATGAGAGGAATTTTCCACAGGCTGCAGGATGGAAAACCTCGGTCCGAGGCCAGCCTGCTAGTAATTCCCTTCAAAAGAATTCGTTGAAACTTCCCGAGCCTCAAAAACCCTCACCTGTAAAATGAGGCTAATAATACTTTCTTAGCAAAGTGCTCTAAGCCTCAAATGCAATGTATGAAAATATTTTGAAATTATCAACTATAAAATGGTTCGGTTTTCTATTTTATGCTCTAATGACTAGGTGGAACAAAATTTAACAGCATAATCCTTTCCATTCGAGGTAAATATAAATTCATTGTATTCAACTTGTGCATTTGTACAGTAACAAGATATAACCACCGTGAAAGAAAACATTTATCAAATTCATCATGTGCACTTTTATTTACACATCCATTTCCAAAGCTAATTATTTATTCAACTAGGAGCATCTTCCCTAAGTAGAGGCTGTAGGGAAATGAGATGCTGGAAAAGAAGGAAACACGGTAGCAATAGCTAACACTCGTATTGCCTGCAGGTTATACCAAGTACCCACTGTACACTGTTCTAAGTACTTTGCAAATATCAATGCATTTAGTCCTCCTAACCACCCTCTGAGTAGCTACTATTATTGTCTCCGTTTTCTATATGAGAAACTGAGGTGCTGAGAGGTTAAAAATAACTTTCCCGAGGTCTCTCAGCTTCTGAGTGACAGCTAAGGGACCCAAACGCTGAGTCCAGCCTTGAGGCTGGGTCTTTATTTAACCACCCTACTACACTGCCTAAACCTGGGGTCATTTCCCCCAGTGAGGATTCAGTTTGTTGACCCTGAAATTGATTCCAGATCCAGAAGTGCCCGTGTCACGTGCCACCATCTGTAAACTGTGTTCATTGGCCCTGCACACAAAATCCCAGTGCTCAGCCTTGTTTGGTTGGTTTAACCAAAAAGAACAAGGAGATTGTAATGGACCTTCTGGTTGGGTTTTAGGGTCCTGTTTGCTTCTAGGGCCCAAGCCTTTTGGAGTGTTTCTTGCCCCAAAGAAACCCAAAAAGGACTTGGACCTTGGAGATGAATAGTGTGGGGTATGATAGCCGATCAATGATTCTCTCTAATCATTGATGTTTCTCCCTCCCTCTCTCCGTCTCCCTTCTTCTCTGAAATCAATAAAAATATTTTTTTTTAAAAAAAGGAAAACCCAAGGTAGTATTCAAAAGGTGCAGTAATGGCAGGCCATGTATGAAATCAAAGCCCCTCAACTGCATCAGTAGAGCCTGCAGATTCAGCAAAACTATTGTTATTCATAGTGGTCCTTACTCAGTGGTCAGCAAACTGTGTCTCTTTGTTCCCTTGAGTTTTTAGCAAAGGCCAGCTTAGGGGTACCCTAGTTAAGTTAATAACAATCTACCTACCTATGGAGTTTAAGTTTAAAAATTTGGCTCTCAAAAGTAATTTCAAATTACCATTGATATTTGGCTCTGTTGACTAATGAGTTTGTGAACCACTGTCCTAACTCATCCAATACATTTAGACCAATTAGTCACCAACCGGAGATCCGCAGACCACTGATGGCCCGTGAGGTCCAAAAGGTTGGAGACCACTGATTTAGACCACATTCAGAATTCTTGAGTGAAGGACTCAAAGAGGTAAAAATACATTATTAAACATTTCCATAAAATAATTAAAATAAAATGTTGACATGCATACAGTTTTTCTATAAATGGAAAGTTTCTCCAAATGGACCATATCATTTCCTTATAATGTCAGCACATTTACTGGTGATTACCCTAAAGAATCTTTGCAATGCACCGTACTAAGAACTTACTAGTAAAGCAATGGCATTCAAATTAGACTGTCTGAAGAAAATACAGAAATAGGGTTTAGGGTTTACTCTCTAGGCAAGGTTAATGAAGAGGAGGAGAGGAGGAGAAGGAAGAGGAGGAGGATGAGGAGGAGGAAAGGAGGAGGAGGAAGAAGAACAAGAACAAGAAGAAGAAGAGGAGGAGGAGGAGGAGGAGGAGGAGGAGGAGGAGGAGGAGCATAAATAATGAGAAAAGAGAGGAAAGAGCATTTGGAGTTGGAAAGGCATTATCATTTTAGATGCAAAAACCCTGGCATGATAACATTATCAAAGCTCTGAAATCCTAATCAAAAACCTTACCATATGTGAAGAGATGCTATCTCTGAAATTTAAATCTTTGAACCTGTTTGCTTATGATTTCTTGAGACTGTAGCACCAACACCTAGGTTTTCAAGGGATGCATTCAAATTAGACTGTCTGAAAAAATACAGAAACCCTATTTCTGTATTTATATTTTAAAAAATACAGAGACAGGAGTCTTCCAGAAAATCCAGTTTCACACTGTTACAATGCAAAGGAATCCCACGTGCAGAGCTTGCTGTCATGCCAGCACCCTTAAAGGTAGGTGACTGAATGAAACAGCCAGAAGTTTTGGGGTGTGGAAGTGGGCTGAATAAATCTCCTTATTTCACACTTCGAGCTGGCCATGAAGCACTGAAAAATAAGGTGTTTGTTTTGTGTCACCAGAGCCAGGAAGCTCAACAAATCCTAACATATAGACACATGTTTAGCTGAGTCCACAGTAGCCAATACTCTTTATTTCCTACGAGAGGTGCAGCATATTGATCCAACTGCTATCACTAGGCAGAGAGACAGAATTAAGATTTCATCTGTTTTCCTTTGTGCAGAAAAGCCTTTCCATCCAATGGGGCAGAGATGAATGACCTACACAAGCAGGTGTTGGTATGTTTATCTTTCTCAGTATTTGTATTTCCCCTATACATGTGTGTATATACAGCATAGCTTCCCCCATGAGTACTGAAGTGAAAGAAGTTGGAATAAGATGATGGAAAATCCCCTCGCAGAAATCCCTACTGTCAAACAGCATCTCTTACTGAGTCATTTACTCCTCTAACTGCCTAGAAAATGGCCTCTTCCAGGGAACTAAATGGCATCTCAAGTTGCTTGAGAAATCTAATGCACCACCTTCTACCAGACAATCTGTTCTCTTTTCATACGTACCATTAGGCCTATTATCCTTAATTCTACACCCACACAGGCTGTTACCTAGGCAACAATACCCCAGATCACAGATTGGTCAAGACAAAATTTCCATCCATCTTTGTGAATCAAATGGGTTGCTAATATGATCAAATATACCAAAGTTGACTTTCAAACAGTTATGAAAGGAAAATTGTAAAAATGGCTAGAATCTCAGTGGTCAAAAGGAAGGTTAATGTGTGCAGGGAGATGTTTATGTGGTTTTCAAGGCATAAAGATAAGGTCTCTACAGGCCAGTAGAGTCATACATACTAATACTTATCCTCCCCAATTCTTGCAACAACTGAGAAGGTGCTGCTGGTTGTTTGGGGATTATTTTTAATCCTCATCTAAGGATATGTTTTGGAAAATGGATTTTTAGAGAGAGAGAGAGAAAAAGAGGGAGAGACATCGATAAGAAACATTACTCAGTTGCCTCCTGCGTGCACCCCGACTGGTGATCAAACCCGCAACCTGGAATGGAACCCATCACCTTTTGGTATATGAGACATGCTCCAACCAAGTGAGCCATGTGGCTATTTGGGAGATTTTTTGTTGTTGTTGTTCCTTAGAGGACAATGTATGATATTGTTTCCATTTGAGATATCCCAGAAACAGATCCTGACCCCAGGATTTGGGTACAAGTAGTTTATTTGGGAGGGGATGTACAATACAGGCAGAAAGGGGAAAGAAGCGAACAAAGCTTTAATGATCTGGTTATTGTTGTGGAAAGTTAGGGTCCCATCCACTGGAGACCCTCTAAGAAGAGTATGGAACATAACTCAGAATTGTCTGACCAGCAACAGGGAAGCCGATGTATGCATCCATCTTTTTGGTTGAGGGCTGCTCCCATGCCTGAACTCTCAGGTACTTTCAGTAATTTTCCTAACTTCTTTGTGCCTCAGTTTCCTCACGTGTGAAATGTAGATAACTCTAGTACTTAACCCAGGGTTGTTGTGAGACTTCAATGGGATTATCTTTATAATGTGCTTAATATTATAATGTGCCTAGCACACCCTACGTACTCACTAAATGGTTGGTCAGGGGAAGAAGAGGGATTGAGTAGGTTTGTAGACTGAGGGTATGGGGGATACGGAAAGTGAGATGTTTAATGATCAAGTTGGAAAACAACATCCTAGAGGGAGAAGAAAGAGATAGAATTAGGAATCTAAAGCATTATATTACCCAGGGAATTCTGTTTAAAACTCTCTAATGATGATTCATCTTGTTGGATCATAATTTGTTGTTTATGGGACTGAACTGAACACTTCCATGAACCTATGCTTATTGAGCTCAACCAAAGAAGAGAACTGAGCCAAGTGCTACCCTCATAGGGCTTACCGTGGTGTGGGGGAAGACAGGCATAAATAGACATAAACAAATACATAACAGAAAGAGTAGGCATGAGGGCAGAAAAAAGAGGAGGAGGGCACCAGGGTGGTGGGTGAAGATCATCAGGGAAAGCTTTGCTAATAGATTAACATTGAGCAGAGACCTGATAAAAGTGAAGGAAGGGGTCACATGGCTCTCCTGAAAGGAGTATTCTAGGCCGAGGGGAGAGCAAAGAGAAAACCCTGGAGGCTCTGGGACCATCACTGAAGAGTGTGGGGAAGAGCATGGAGGCCAGTGTGGCGGCCAGTGGATCCGGAGTGGAGGGACCGGGGGAGCTATCTGAGCTAAGGTCCCAGAGGTAGCAGGAGGCTGGGGTCAGGTAGGGCAGGCGATCTCCAACTCTAATGCACAGTACAAGCACATTGGACGCTTTGAAAAATGCCACATTTCAAGCTGTAGCACAAACAGGTTGAATTAGGATCTGGGGTTGGGACCCTGGCAACAGGTCCCCAGGAGATGGATGTGGAGCAAAATATGAGAACCACTGACCTGGGTCTTTGAGGGCCATTTTAAGAGCTCTAGCTTTACCTCTGAGAAGGGGAGCCATTGGAGGGTTTTAAGCAAAGAGAAACACAATTTCTATTGTAAAAGGCTTGCTCTGGCAGCTGTAAGGAGAATAAGCTAGAGGGGAGAGAGGAGTGACACAGCTAGAGCAGTTAGGAGGCAAGCACTATCTTATTGATTTTCTGTAACCCAAACGCTTAGGACAATTGCTGGCATAAAATTAATATCCTAAAAACATTCCCTCTGCCTGGAACCTCTTCCTCCAGACATGTGCATGGTTTATCACCATAGTTCCTTCAAAAAGGGGTGCCAGAAAAATAATTAGGACATCCAGTTAAATCGGAATTGCAGATAAACAATGAATAATTTTCAGTATTGCATGAGACATGCTTATACTAAAAAATTATTCATTGTTTATCTCATAGTCAAATTTCCTTGGATGCCCTGTATTTTCATTTGCTAAATCTGGCAACTCTACCTTCAGGACTTACTTAGAGAAAGCTTTCCCTGACTATCAAATATAAAAATGAGGCACTACCCCCCAAGGATCCTCTAGCTTTTTCTTTTTTTATCGCACTTCATTTATTTTCAAAGCTCTGATCATTATCTGACGTGAAATACACTGATTTGTTTCTCACTGTCTTGCTCACTGGAGAATGATGCTACAAGAGAGCAGGGATTCTGTTATATTCACTGTGGTATCCACAGAACCAAGAACAGTGTCTGGCATATAGTATATACTCAACAGATGTTCTCAGAAGGATGGAAAAAAGGAAGGAGAGGCGGGGGGGGGGGATAAAGGAAGGGAGGGACACAAAGAATACATAGAAGATCATAGAGGATAAGAATGCACAAAAAAGCAAAAAGAGAGAACTCATGGACAACAGTGTGGTGATTTCAAGCGGAGAGAGAGGGTGGAGGTGGAAGAGGACATAGAGGGGATAAATGGTGATGGGAAAAAATTAAGTCAATATTTTAAAAATAAGATAAGAATGGATGACACTATATATACATTTTCTAGAGGAGGAAAAGAGTTTGGAAAACTCAATTCTGACTTTTTCCTCTAAGGCAGTGGTTCTCAGTCTTTCTAATGCCGTGACCCTTTAATTCAGTTCCTCATGTTGTGGTGACCCCCAACCATAACATTATTTTTGTTGCTACTTCCTAACCGTAATTTTGCTACTGTTAATGAATCGTAATGCAAACATCTGTGTTTCCCAATGGTCTTAGGCAACCTTGCTAGCGGTTCTCAACCTGTGGGTTGCTGATTTAGACCAATAGGTTGAGAACCACTGCTGTAGAATTTAAGGCCATATGAGTTGAGGTTATCTGCTAAAACTGTGGAAGACACAGTTGGGCCTAAAATTCAATGAGAGAGAAAAATGTTTAGAAAGTCACAGTGGAGAAATGGGAAAGTGAGTAAAGAGTGGAAAACATAAAGAATCGTTAGAATAAGGAGGAATGCCTGAGATTGATAAGTATTGGTTGTAATGAAACTCAGGCTAGGTAAACTCACAATTATCTCCAGAGGTACTTAGAGGAGTAGGATTAGGAGAAAATATACATAAAGCAGTTTGGGCAAAGGCCTGATGCTTAAGGGCTAAAAGATTGAGGAACCCATAAGTTGATTCATAACATAAAAGATCCTAAGATTCAGGCTGAGTTAGTAGGTGAGAGGATCTTAGGGGGCATTACTAGACTTGTACTTGAGGAAGGAGCTGACAACCAAGTCTTGATGTACAAAAGTGTTAAATTAGGTTATCTTAGCCACGAGAAGAACTATATAGAGTATGAATCACTAGAAGAGGTAATAATCTGGAACAGTTATAACAATATACCATAATGAAAGTTATGTGAATGTGATCTCTCTCCCCTTCTCTCTCTCAAAATACCTTATTGTCGCCGAAACCAGTTTGGCTCAGTGGTAGAGTGTCAGTCTGCGGACTGAATGGTCCCGGGTTCGATTCCAGTCAAAGGCATGCACATTGGTTGCGGGCACATCCCCAGTAGGGGGTGTGCAAGAGGCAGCTGGTTGATGTTTCATTCTCATCGACGTTTCTAGCTCTCTATCTCTCTCCCTTCCTCTCTGTAAAATATCAATAAAATATATATTTTTTAAAATATCTTATTGTACTATACTCACCTTTTCACTTAAAAGAAGAATTTTACAGCTTCTCATTGGCCTGTCCGAATAGATAGCAGCATCACTTCTCTTGCACTTGCCTTGTAAATTGTGTTGTGGTGATTAACTCAGTTAATGCATGTAAAGTACTTAGAAAAGTTCACAGTAGGTAGTTTGTAAGTATTAGTTATCATAACTATGTGTGTGGGTTGTTACCATTTAGTAGAAACAAAAGACATTGTAATATAGGAGATCCTCAGTGAGACAAAGAGATCATCTTGAGAAAAAGGCAGAAATAACTCCAAGGAAAGTTAAGGGAGGAAAAAGTAGAAATAAACATATAAAACAAATTTGAAAACCTCATAAAAACAGAACTGATCGATTCAAGACTTAGTTATTTGGGTAACATGTGTTGGCAATAATGTGGTGGAAACGGAACCCTTGTTGGCGGGAATACAAATTGGTGTGGCCAATGTGGGGATTACTCAAAAATATACCAGCCATGCCACCCAGTAATCCTACTCTGGGTATATCTCCAAAGGAAAAGAAATCACAACCTTGAAGACATACCTCCCGCTCCCATGTTCATTCCTGCATTATTTACAATAGATGAAACATGGAAACAACCTAAGTGCCCATTAATAGATGAATGGATAAAGAAAATGTGGTTATATACAGTAGTCCCCCATATCTGCAGGAGGTATGCTCCAAGACTCCCAGTGGATGCCTGAAACCATGGATACTACCTAGCCTTATATACACTTTGTTTTTTCCTATAGATACACAATATGACATTTAATCAAATACTATCAGAAGCGAAGAAGCCCAAAACCAACAGAAAAATGGATACTGCTCATATACTCTCAGAGAGGATCCAGATATAAGAGTTAGCAAGCAAGAACTTTGAAATACCTAAGTTTAGTAAAGAACAGCAGAAAAGAGAGAGAATAGAGGAAAAGTGAGAAACTATCACCAGAGAAATAGCACCTATTAAGAAGGAATCAAAAGGAAATTGTAGAACTGAAACCTACAATATTTGAAATTAAAAACTAAACAGATGTATTTACCAAGAGATATGACATAGCAAAAGAAAACAAAAAACAATTTATAAACTGGAGCACAGGTCAATAGAAAATATATAGACTGAAGCACAGAGAGGAGAAGCTAATGGAAAATACTCAGAGGAATATAAAACACATATGGAAAAAAGTAAAATATCTAACACAGTCACAGAGAAAAGGAAAGACAGAAAAGTACCAAACCAGAGATTCAAGATATTTAGTATATGCCAGGCAATATAAACAAAGAAAAGAAAAGCTAGGGTTATATTAGTAAAACTTGCAAAAATCAAAGAGTAAGAGCAAATCTTTAAATCAGAGGTAGAAAGATACATAGAGGGGGAAAAATTAAGACCAGGTTCTCTAAAGAAGTATAGAACCCAGAAGGCAATGGAAGTGGCACCTCTGAAGAGCTAAAAGAAAGTAACTGCCAACCTAGAATTCTATACGCAGTAAAATGTGCGTTAAAATGTGGGTGAAATAAAGATATCTCCTACAAAAAAACTGAGAATATTCATCACCAGAAGGCCTGCAACACAACAAATTCTCAAGGGAATTTTTCTGGAAGGAGGAAAAGCATCTCAGAAAGAAACATGGAAATACAGGAAGGAAGGAAGAACAAACAAAAGATAAAAGCAAAAGTAAATCTAAATGAGTAGTGAATATAGAAAATGATGAAAATATTTTCTTATAGAGTTTAAAATACACACATAATTAAATTGCATGACAGCACTAGTATAAAAGGAAGATGAGATCAAGTTCAATTCTTTTAAGATCTAGCATTGCCTAGGAAGTGGAAAAAAGTAAAACCTTTGATTAAACTAATAAATTAAAGAAGCAGGCCATAGTCTCTGGGGTACCATTAAATGAATAGGAAAAAGATGTATAACTAACAAGCTAACTGAGATGGGAAACTGAGTAATAAGAAATACTGATTATCCAAAGGAAGGTAAAATTAGAGTGAACTAAAAGTACATGGACCACTACAGAAACTGCCAGTTACTTCTAATCCTCTCAATTACTGAAATTGGACAGAGGTGATCAAGATTCCTAGTGCATCTAAGGCTTCTGGCAGAAGCAAATGGGAACCTGCTCTGGAGGAAAATGGCATCATCTTGGGCCCCAAATTATTTTTACAATTTTTCAAACACAATGTACATCAGGCAAACAAAAGCAGGCAAGACAACATGAATTAAGACCAGCAGGAAAATAAAAAAAATAAAAAAAACAGAAATACAATAACAATGGAGGATGTTGGAGTTACCAGACAAACACCTTAATATAAATAAGCTCACTAAATTCAAAGAGATAAAAAGCAGCAGAGAAATGAAAACTATACAAGAGAACCAAGGTCCTTCTCCCAGCAGCAAAAATTAACATGTCAAGTACAAAACCAAGTGGGCATTCTTTGTAGCATTAGCATAGGGAATTACTGATTCGTTTATTTAACAGGAATATATTGAGCTAGTTTTCTGTATAAGCTACAGTTAGACACTGAGGAGATAAGAAAAGAAATAAAACATTGGCACACTGCTATCAAGGATTTTATATCTTACAGCCATATTATCATGTTATTCTATTAAAAAAGCACTGACCAACAATGCCTTAAGGTTCTCTCTCTGTTGTTTTCTCTAAAGAGAATATGTTTTGATGTTTAAATGGTCTGATCCTAATTCTATTCTGTAAGGAATGTGCTAAAGATGGATGGATGGGAGGCCATCATTACGTGTATAAGGATGGTCACTTTAATCTGGAATGGCAAAAGAGCCATAATCATTCATACCTCACAGCACCATGGCTTCCATCTAAGTATTATGATCACACAGGACTTCAAGTCAGCACCATTCTTCAGCCCACGTTGGAAGCACAAGAAACTGGCTCCCAACTATACGTGTTTGAAGCTGGATTGATTTGGAGCTGTTGAAAGCAATATATTTCTTTTCAATTTCTTTAAAACAGGAAACTGCTGGGGCCTCCTGGAGAAAATAACCTATTCTCAATGCTGAGAGGACACTTGAATTAAAGTGTAAGTCACTTAACTTCCATGATAAATATACCTCATTGCGAATATGGCCTTGAAAATTTTCCATTTGGAGCCTGGGAGGGAACAAAGTTATTTCTTAGAAGCATAACTTCTCTAAGTAGATGCATAAAACAAGGGGATTAAAGTGATCTGTTAAAAGAAAACACATCCTAAAAAAAAAACCTCTTTTGAAGGACTATAGAAATTAGGAAAATCAATATCCTCTTATACCACTCTCCTAATGGATGTTCTTGTATAATGGATAGCCCAATGGTCTAATTAAAGGTAATAATTCTTAGGTGGTTAGGTAGTTGTTGCATGGGTTATTATTGTTGTGGGATCGGACCCTGGGTTCAAAATAAGACCACCGGAGGCTGATGATTGATTTAAAAAAGCAGGCAAGGATTTATTGAAAAACTGGCCAGGATGGCCGCAAGAGCACCACATGCAGGTGGCTACACTCACGACCCTGCACCATTCCAGGTGTAGGCAGTCCTTTTAAAGGTCCAAACCACAAGAATTTTCCTTTGTTCTAAATTCTAAATTCTAAAGGCTGGCAACAGCATGCAGGGTCATTCCCAGCCACATCCTGCTGGACATTGGAATGTGGCCCTATCTTGCGATAGCCGATAATACAGAAGCAGAGCTCAGCGTTTAATTTCTAAAGGTTATCTACAGTTTCTACCCCTGAAGCTACTGAGTCAGTGGGTATCAATCTCCTGTAGTTCGGGTTCCAGGCACGGGAAAATTGCCTTAGCCTCCAGGTCTCCACCAGGAACCTGAGGTAACTACCCTATGTTTAAGCAGGTGCAGAAGCCAGAATATCAGGGTTAAAATTCAAACAGCAGTTTTTACACAAGTATGGTTGCTACCATATTTCAATTATAGCTATTTGGTTAATAGTTAACTTAAGCATATTCTATAAACAGGCAACTATAAGTGTTGGACATGCATAGTCACAGTGTGTTTCAGAGAGATTCCAGTTTATCTACCATTCTTTTCTACTAGGAAAAGGTAAAAAAAAAAAAAAAAAGAAAGAAAAGAAAGAAAAGAAAAGAAAAGAAAAGAAAAGAAAGAAAGAAAGAAAGAAAGAAAGAAAGAAAGAAAGAAAGAAAGAAAGAAAAGAAAAAGCACTGATTAATGATAATTAAAGATAGCAAGCCTTTTATGGTTGTAATTCATTTTCTCTCTCATCACATTACTGGTGCATTGTACACAAACACATTTCTGTACTGTCCAATGTGGGTCCAAGGTGGCTCACATTGGACTCATCCTGCCTTCATATCAGAGGTGATATATATATATATATTTGAGGAGTAATCTCAGGGTAATTTATGAAAATTCAGTGTTTAAAATTCATGGCCTTCATCAAATGCATTTCTATGGCTCCATTTCCATCGCTATTCGCAATAGGTTGTAACTATTCTGCAGTATAACTGAGTTTTATAATACCTTCACCTTCTGGCAAATCCCTGCAAGGCAAAGCCTTTTACAATGTGTCTGCGGGGGTTCTTCACCTCTCCATCTTTAGACAAGAACAGGGAAAGTTATGGTTTGAAAGTGGCTTGCAAGAACCTCCCCACTACTAAGACCACACTTATCTGTAAGATTGCTTCCAGTTCCCCCGCTCTCAGCTCCCTTATCAGCAAGAGCTGATAAGATACAGGCATTGGAATGTTTCTGTCTCAAACTTACTTTAATTAACTGAAGAGGTGAACACTCCTGTTTGGAAACTAGGGACCCAAATGGTTCTCAGCCTTCCTAATGCCCTTTAATACATTCCTCATGTTGTGGTGACCCCCAACCGTAAAATTATTTTCATTGCTATTTCTTAACTGTAATTTTGCTACTGTTAATGAATCATAATGTAAATATCTGTGTTTTCTGATGGTCTTAGGTGACCCTGCTAGAGAACTGCCCACACTGAGTATTTTTCCTGAGGGCTCTTTGTCTTTCTTCTACAGACAAGAATCTTAGGGGAGTGTTTCAGGTGAATACTCATTAGCTTTCCAGGTGGATTTTTAATATGCTGATGCATCAAAATGAGCTTATTCTTTGGTCTTCTTCACTGTGTTACTTTTATTGAGGGCCTATCTGGCTTAAATGGGGTTTTTGTTATTTGTCCCCCAGACTTCATCTGTCCTTGGCTTAAGCTGGCACAAATGGCATTCATTAGGTCTCTGTTCTCTATTTCCCAAGGCTATGTGATTTAGGCTATGTACTCCCTGGTCAGGGAGGAGAGTGTAAACCATTTGCTTTCAAGTGTCCTTGGTTGGGGAAGATAAGGTCTCGAGACTCACAAGTTGGCTGTAAGCTGTTCACATTATTTGGCCTTATTTAATGTTCCTGTCTCAGTTTCCCTATTCCACTTGCCTAGGAGTTTTCCCAGCTTCTTATCATCCTGCCACATTAAGAAGTCAGGGTAGAGGTTACTCTTAGAATGTGGCACAAGGGACCTCGAGGGGTTGCTGCTTATGTTCCATTTCGTGCTCTGTGTACAGGTTAAATAGATGTGTTCCTTGCATGGTCTATGATTTGTACCATTTTCTGTAAGTATGAAATACTGCAATAAAATATCGCCAAGATCTAGATTTTATTTATGAAAAAAATGCATAAATAAAACCAGGCTCTTGAGGGGGGAAAATGTTAAAGTATGCACATTCCCCTTTTGCAAAGATGGATTATTTGATAACGCATTCATTTTCTTTTTTAAACATTTAAGCTGCTGTTTCTAATGTACGGCCACAATTATTTTCATAGATCTCATGGTCTCTAGCTGCCCTCTGGGACATGTTTTCTTGGGTAACCTTGAGTAAAGTTCATATTTCACATTCAGAACTATAAAATCATGGGGGTTGGGGTACTCTTTTCAATAAGATGTTCTAAATCATCATAAAATTTTCCAACCACTTTCTTCTCAAGAAATGACAATAAAAGAGGGAAGCCTTGATCTCTCCAAAGAGCCCATGAATTAAGGCAAAAGGCAATATCCATTGTATTGAAATCTCCCAAAATATGTGTTGTGGTAGGCAGAAGAATGCCCCCACCCCAAAATACCCATGGAATCTCTGAATATGTTATGTTACACAGGAACATGGAATGAAGTTTTCTAATGAGGGGACATTAGAATAAGGAGGTAGCTTGGATTACCAGGTGGACCCAATGCAGGGCCTTAAATGAGGAAGCAGGAGGCAGAAGAGTCAGAACCAGAGGGACGCCATCATGAGATTCAACCAGCCATGGCTGACTTTGAAGATGGAGAAAGATCACAAGCCAAGGAATGCAGGTAGCCCCTAGTCTAGGAGATGGATTCTCCCTAGAGCCAACAGAAGGAACTCATCCCTGCCAACACCTTGATTTAGCCAAGTGAGACCCAATTCATACTTCTAGCCTCCAAAACTGTAAGATAATAAATGTATTGTTGCTTAAAGCCACTCAACTTGTGATTTGTTACTGTATCATATTAATACAAGTGTTGAAATGCTTTGGAGCATTTTGGACTTCCTTGAGGTATCCAGTCTTTAGAAAAGCTGGCACAGAGGACAGTATTTCTTGAGTATTCATGCATCTCCTTTCAAATAATCCCCATGTGTCTTAGCCTGCCACTGTGGCCAGCCAGGATTCCTCGTCAGGTTAAATTATTTTCTCCACCCACAAACTGCTGAGCTCCACCCCTAGAGTTTCTGATCTGGGGTGAGGCCCACTGATTTGCATTTCTAACCAATTCCCAGGTGAAGCTGAAGCTGCTGTTCAGGATGTTATCATTGTATTAGCTAGTTAAGGTTAATAAAAGGAAGAGAGCAAAGGGAGAGTCAGGCTTGATTGAGCATATACAGCTGGGAAGCAGAGGCCTGTTTGCTCCACCAGGAAACTACAACGTCACACTCCAGAAAATAGCAACATTGCCCCTCTCAGGGGATTAGTCGGAGGAGGGAGGGGAAATAAGGACGAGCACAGGAGTCAGGGTGGCCCAGGGAAGGTGCCTGCCTGCCTGTCAATCTAGCCTGGGGAATAATGGATTGGTTAGGGGGTGGACCCCATCAGAAACACACACAATCTTGGAAAGCTAAAATCCCCAGGTAAGAATTCCCTTGCTCTTGCTCTTCTGCTTATTCTCTTGCTCTCCCTTGCTCCATGACCTGCACTCACCTGTGTGCTCATCTGTTCTCTCTCCATAGCCATGTGGCCTTAAGTAGTTGCATGGTCCATGGCCTTGCAGACCTGTGTACTCACCTGTTCTCTCTCCATAGCCATGTGGCCTAAAGCAGATGCATATCCCATGGCCTTGCGGACCTGTGTACTCACCTGTTCTTTCTCCATAGCCATGTGGCCTAAAGCAGATGCATATCCCATGGCCTTGCAGACCCCGCCCACGATGGACTGCAGCTGGGAACACAAGCTAAGCTAGCCCGATGCTGGGCTGGATTGTGCTTCAATACGGAGCAGAGATTCTGGCCAGTGGCCTTTATTCAGGCCCCACTGAAGGCTGGACTTCTTCCATGGAGAGATGGACAAAGATGGGGACTTGGAGGGGAACCCCTTAATTTTACATCATCAATAAAGCTTTCCACAAAACCCTGTGCTCCCATGGGGGCCTCAGGAGATTCTTTTCCTCACTGCCCCCACCAAGAGCTGCACTTCCACTGATAACCAGGGGACCGCCCTTTGAGAGCCACAGTTCTAGTGGAATAGAAAGGAGTGTAAAGAAATAATTAAATGTAGTATGATCACTGGCATGATGTAAAACACACAAATGGTACCGTGGTCACAGTGCGGAGGCATCCAAATCATGCACTTGATTGGAGAAAGGCTTTAGAAAGAAATATTGTTTCCACTAATACTGAAAATATATTTTCAAAAACAGAAAAGACAATGAAAAGGTGATGGGGGGGGCGGAGATTTGGCAGTGGGAAACTTGTATGGTAAGACACAAAGGGGGAAACAAGCAGCTTTTTAAGGACACCAAAAAGGTGGGAAATGAGGCCAGAGAGGGAGACAGGCCAAATATGAGGGCCTTTTTATGCTACACAAAGAAATTGACATTTTCCCAAATGTTAGAGCTGTATATTAGTGTCTATAAACAGGCTTACATGTTAGAGGGCTTACTTGGCAGATGTGTTAGATGAGTGAGACCGATGTGAGATCAGAAGCAGGGGAAGCGCCAAGAAGGCTCTTCCAGCAGCCCCCAGAGAAACCACGAGTGTCTGCACCACGGTCAACGTAGAACCTACAGACCTTGGCTACCAATTAAATATGTGGAGTGAGGGAGAAGTGTGGAGGCTAAAGAATGACCACCAGGGTTCTGACTTGTGCATTTGGTTACCTAAGGTAGTGGTCGGCAAACTGCGACTCGCGAGCCACATGCGGCTCTTTGGCCCCTTGAGTGTGGCTCTTCCACAAAATACCACAGACTGGGCGAGTCTATTTTGAAGAAGTGGTGTTAGAAGTTTAAGTTTAAAAAATGTGGCTCTCCAAAGAAATTTCAATTCGTTGTACTGTAGATATTTGGCTCTGTTGACTAATGAGTTTGCCGACCACTGGCCTATGGGAAATGGTTCACCAAGAGAGGAAACAGTCGAGGAGGAGTTTGCTGCCTGGGAGATGAGGATGAAGTGATGGATTCACTGGGACATGGATTGAGGTGCCTAGATTAATCCAAGGGAAGTAAACCAGATGAGAGTTATAAATACCTATGAGTTGCTAGTATATCAAAGCACAAAATGAAACCTAATGTTCAATCAAATAAAAATGTTCACTTACGGACTTTTGAAAATAACCAAGGTAGTTCTATTTTCATCAGATAATTTTCATAGAACAGTATGCAGCATCCTTCCAGTCTTCTCTCACTTACTGTGGGGCAACGCCCTTTCGAAGTCAACAGCATTGGGAAAGAAAAAAGAGAACAGGAAAAGATTTAGTAACCACGTGTTTGTGACAGAATATGCCTAATGGTAATTACACTGAGGTAGGTGCCCTTTGTCAGAGCACCTATTCTGGAGTTGGCTACTACCTAGTTCCTTCTTTCCTATAAACAGTCAATGACTTGAAGATGTTCTGTCTGTGCCCTAAAGAAAGAACTGTTGATTGCAGTGAAACATAGGCAAAGTGTGGAGTAAATTAGAGTTAATGTTTTCAGTTTTAAGTGACCATATAGATAATGCCTTAAGAATCTAAGTAAGTCCAACTGGCGTGGCTCAGTGGTTGAACATTGACCTATGAATCAGGAGGTCATGGTTCCATTCCAGGCCAAGGCACATGTCCGGGTTGTGGGCTCCATTCCAAATGTTGGGCATGTAGGAGGCAGCCAACCAATCATTCTCTCTCATCATTGATGTTTCTCTCTTTCTCCTTCTCCCTATTCCTTCCTCTCTGAAATCAATAAAAATGTATTTTTAAAAAGAATATAAATAATTTATTTATGTCCTAGCCAGTTTGGCTCAGTGGAAAGAGCATCAGCCTGGGAACTGAAGGGTCCCAGGTTAGATTCGGGCCAAGGGCATGTTCCTGGGTATGGGTTCCATCCCCCGTTGGGGGTGTGCAGGAAGCAACCAGTCAATGATTCTCTCTCATCATTGATGTTTCTATCTCTCTATCCCTCTCCTTTCCTCTCTAAAATCAATAAAAAAATATTTTTTAAAAATGAATTATTTATTTATATTGAACCCTAACTAAAACATATCAAATGCCATCACATATTCAAATGCAGATAAGTCATGTGGTTTTAAAAGATAAAAATTAGAAGTTAACACTCTATAACAAGTTCATTTAATTATTTTTTTTTGCTTTGTTCTTTTTTTCTCATTTTTTTTATTAAGGTATTATATGTGTACATACCTTACCAATCACCACTCCCATACATGCCCTCCCTCCCCAGAGTTTTTTGTCCATTGGTTATGCTTATATGCATGCATACAAATCCTTCGGTTGATCTCTTATCTCCCCCAGATCTCCCTACCCTCTCCGCTGTAATTTGACAGTCTGTTTCTTTTACTGTCTCTGTATCTATCTTTTTGTTCATCAGTTTATAATGCTCCTTATTATCCATAAATAAGTGAGACCATGTGGTGTTTTTCTTTCATTGACTGGCTTATTTCACTCAGTATGATGTTTTCCAATTCCATCCAGGTCACTGCAAATGATAAGAATTCCTTTTTTTTATGGCAGCATAGTATTCCATTGTGTAGATGTACCATAGTTTTCTGATCCAATCATCTGCTGACAGGCACCTAGGCTGTTTCCAAATCCTAGCTATTGTAAATTGTACTGCTATGAACATAGGGGTGCATATATCCTTTCTGATTGGTGTTTCTAGTTTCTTAGGATATATTCCTAGTAGTGGGATTACTGGGTCAAATGGGAGTTCCATTTTCAGTTTTTTGAGGAAACTCCTCATTTAATTATTAATAAAGGAAAAAGATTGACGGTTAAAACTTGAAAACTTTTTTACAGAGTATCATATAAATGCATGTAAAAATATATACCAAAAAGTCACCTAAAGAATGACAGATAATTTTAATTTTTTAGCCTTTTTCTACATTGTATATTCAATAATGAGCATATTGCTTTTTAAATATGCATGCATATAAGCCTAATCAATGGACACAGACAACAGGTGGTGGGGGCATGAATGGGGATGGGAGATAACGTGGAAATAAGGACACGTATGTAATACCTTAATCAATAAAGAAATCAAAAAAAATAAAAATAAAACATGATTTTAAAGCTATTTTCCCTAATAAAAAATAAAAGTATTTTGAATTACATTCTTAAGACTATTCTAAACTGAAAACCTAAGATTTTCAGACATCTGCTCCTATAACAGATGTTTGCCCAACTGCCCTTTCACTGTCTAAAATGCAGCTAAGTGGTATCCAAAGCTATGTCGGTCTTAGTGACAGACATCTGGGCTTATGGAGAGCTGAGGGGCTAATAGCTTCTTCATATGAGATTGGAATATAACAAAGAGAGATATGGGAAAGCTGGACTACATGGAGAACAGAAAGTTTTAGGATATCTTGGAATAAAATAGAGAGATGGGAAAGCTGTGCTACAGAGAGAAATGAAAGTTTTAGGGCATCAACTTAGAAAGCCATTTAAGATTGTTGGGAACCATGAAATGATAGGGTTAAATGGATGGGGTCTTCTTCAAAGTAGCCCATGCTAATTTAATACAAAGATAAAGAATAGGCACCCTGTGTCTATGGCTCTATGTGCTCCCTGAATACACATCTGTCCTTCATAAAGAATAGAGCTTAATCTTCAAGGTAAGAGCAAGGTAATAACTCAGCTGTTGTACAAATGGCTGCCACGATTTTAGGAGATCCCAAGACAGCAATTCAGAAGAGAAAATCTGGAATACGGTTTTATGCTGATAAGCGCAAGACTCTGCATATAGTCTTCAGTAATTTGATCACCAAGGCTCTAGGAAACACCAGCTGCATATGTAATGTCTACTTAAACTTAATTCTCCACAATTTGTTCAAGGTTACTATGCAGTTTATTGAAGGTTAATCATCCTTATAACTTGGATATTAATGGGGAACCTGGGAAGTGAATATGTGCAAATGACAAAACCTGAAGAAAATATTTAGTGTATTAAACCTTTTCAAATGTGAACTCTCCCCATGCCTGAACATCAGATATTTGTAATTCATATTTTTAAATATCACATTAGAGCAAATTTTAATTGTAAAACTGAACAGTGTCTGATTCTTTGACTACAATGAGAAAGTGAGAATAAAAATGGCTTGTGTGAGTTAGCTATCACTGTGTAACAAAGCATCCAAATCTCAGTAACTTAAAGCAATAAGTACTTATATTATTTCTCACAAAACTACGGGAAACCTAGACGGTTCTTCTGGTCTCAGAGGAGCTTCTGATGGGTCTGCAGTCAAGTGTGGCTTAGGTTGGTAGCTCTGCTAATCTTGGCTGGGCACTCTCACATGTTTTGAGTTTGGCTAACTTTAGGATGGCTTTGAATAGGAAAAATGAACTCTCCTCAATGTGTTCTCTCGTGTCCCAGCAAGATAGACCAAGTTGGTGGCAGAACTCTGGGAGAGAGTGGAAAGATACAGGCCTCTAGGCTCAGAACTGTCACACTGACACTTCTACCCCATTCTGTGAGCCAAAGCAAATCACAAGGCCAGCCCATATTGAAGGGGGCAAGGGAGAGGGCACCAGACTCCTTTGATAAGAGGAATTGTGAAGACACACTGAAAGAGTAGAGAATATAGGAAGGGGTGAAGAACTGAGACCAATTATGTACGCACATAAACCAAAGAGAGCCCTAACCAGTTTGTCTCAGTGGATAGAGCGTCAGCCTGTGGACTGAAGGGTCCCAGGTTCGATTCCGGTCAAGGGCATGTATCTTGGTTGCGAGTACATCTCCAGTAGGAAGTGTACAGGAGGTAGGTGATCAATGTTTCTCTCCCATCGATGTTTCTAACTCTCTCTTTCCCTTCCTCTCTGTAAAAAAAAAATCAATAAGATATATTTTTTAAAAAACAAAGAGAAAATCAAGGTCAAATGTTAAGAAAAAGTTAAAATAGAGCAAGCAATGGTCAATAAATAAGCAGTCCATTTCTTTCCTATTGTGTGATGACTTGTAATTAAAAAACATGCACAACTAGATTCATTCAGCAGAGGAAAAATGGTTCTGTATCCATATATGAATTTCACCTATCCCATGGTCTGACCTTGAAAGATGCTTAAAACATAACTGAGTTCTCCCTATTAGAAATGAAATCTCTGTTGACTATTTTGTCAAAGAAAAAATATATTATTTTATTCAGCATAATGCTGTTGCAACTGTTATGAGATGTGCCAAATTCTGACACCTTTCAGAATGATTCAGATGAAACTCTGCCAAGAAAATTCCAATACCTGAGGCATTTTGCTGAATTTTGCATTTAATTATCTATTTCTTCCCCTTCCTTCATTTTTATAGGCACAATCCAAGCAGATTTTATTTTCCCATCTGTGGTTCCTGAGCCATTTAAAAATCAAGAATAGTTGGATCCAGAGTAATAATAAAAATATTTAGCCATGGTCAGTGTGGCTCAGTTGGCTGGGTATCATCCCTTGTACCAAAAGGTTGCTGGTTTGGTTCCTAGTCAGGGCACATGCCCGAGTTGTGGGCTTGATCCCCAGTAAAGGATGTGCAGGTGGCAGCTGATAGATGTTTCACTCTCACATTGATATTTCTCTCTCTCCTTCCCTCTCCCTTCTCTCTAGCTAAAAAATCAATACAAATACCGTATTTGCCGGCGTATAAGACGATTTTTTGGCCCTGAAAAATACATATTTGCCGGCGTATAAAAGACTGGGCGTATAAGATGACCCCCTAACATTTCCACTAAAAAATACAGAGTTTGTTATATACTCGCCGTATAAGACTACCCCCCACTTGGAGGCATATTTTTCAGGGCCAAAAAGTCGTCTTATACGCCGGCAAATACGGTATATATTTTTAATATTTAACAAAAAGGATAGCATGGGCACTGACCAGATTATAGCCTAGCAGTTGATTTTGCTATGCTGTGGATCCCACCACACCACTTCCCCCTAGGAAAAAGGGATGGAAGATGGCCATCCCCAACACTCAGCACATACCCTCACCCCCCCCCCCCGCCCTGCGTCTGTGCCCAGAGAGCAATTCTTATAAGCTACAAAAGTGCTCATGAAAGAATCAATAATTTAAAATTATAGACAGTCCCAGAAAGCACCAATCAAATTTTTTATAGCACCAAATCAAGTAAGAACTTTCCTATTTCCCTCACCTCTCCAACTTCAATCCTCTGCACTCTGACTCTGGAGAATCGAGACTTTCAGTTAGTGGAATATGGGGAAAGAAGATGTCACTAAGGCAAAAAGCTGACCAAAGCATTCTCCCCAACTGCTAGTTTTCTCCCAGCCACAGCTGGGTAAGTAGGGAAAGATCTCACACTTAAATCAATTCCAAAGTTTGACCATAACATTTAATTACTAACCACAGGGCTTACCATCATCTAAAAAAGTAGACAAAAGTCATCAGATAGCCCAAATTTCATCTGGGACAAAATAAAATATAAAATGAAGCAAACAGCAGGACACAAAATTAAAATATTTTATAATTACATAACACTGTCTTTCTTTTATGGACCAATACAAAAACCCACCTGTCTTGAAAATGGCATTCTAGGAAACAAAACTAAGAAAGCAATCTATGCTAATAAAAGGGTAATATGCTAATTACGCTGGGTTGACCAGACATCTTCCAGACGTTCAACTTCCTTCTGGACAAAGACATGGTGGCCAGGGGCCGAGGCAGAGGCAGTTAGGGGTGATCAGGCTAGAAGGGATCAAGCAGTTAGGGGTGAGATCAGGCTGGCATGGGGGAGCAAGCAGTTAAGGGGCAATCAGGCAGGCAGGGGAGGGCAGTTGGGGGGCAATAAGCCATCAGGGGAGCAGTTAGGTGGTGATCAGGCAAGCAGGCAGAGATGTTTAGGGGCAATCAGGCAGGCAGGCAGAGGCATTTAGGGGGATCAGGCAGGCAGGCAGGTGAGTGGTTAGGAGCCAGTGGCCCCAGATTGTGAGAGGGATCCCAAATTGGAGAGGGTGCAGACTAGGCTGAGGGACCCCCCCACCCCGTGCACAAATTTCATGCATCAGGCCTCTAGTAAGTTATAGAACTGGTAGTACTAGTGCCATGAAGAAAAATTAAGCAGAATCACAGATACAGGGGGAAAGAGGAGATAGTGGTATTTTCCACAGGGTGGCAAGAAAGGCATTTGAACAGAGCCATGAAGTGAAGATCTGTGGGAAGATGGTCCAAGCAGGAAAAAAAAATAGCAAGTGCAAAATGCAGAAGCAGGAATGAGCTGGGTGGTCTGAGAATCAAAGAAAGGGCTGTACAGCTAGAATAGAGGGAGTGAGGAAATAATAGAGGCCATGAGTATAGAAAATTCACCAGGAGACTAATTGTACACAAAAGTCATGAAAAAGAAATTGATACTAAAGTCTGGGGCAAAACCATTTGAGGGCCAGTTTCCATTCTCAAATGATTACCCTGGTTGCTGCATACACAAAGGATGATAGACCCCTGAGAATGGAGACTGGGTGGCTAGCGACTAAATCTGTCAGGCAGCTGCTTCCAAATCACCTAGGATACTTACTGAAAGGGCAGATTACTAAACCCCACCCATCCCCAAACTTACTGAATCAGAATCTTCTAAGAAAAGGCAAATGATGCTATTTTTAGCTGACTCTCCAGGAGATTCTCTCTTGCTGTCAGATGTACACAGTGTCCATTTTATGAGCACCCACAAAATGACTTTAGTTCAGTATCAGACTTATGCTCTCTGTGAAAAGTGAATATTTTGACTTGCTTCTTTGCTTTAACCACATTGCATCCAACATTAACAATGGTGCAGGGCCTTCTGGTTTAATTTTTTTTGTTCCAACTTTAATTTAGGCTTGATTTTATTATTTATTCTACCTTCATTATTATTTTTCATGATTTTTAGTTCTTATAAATACTATTTTTCAGTATGTATGCATGCATGTTATTGTTTTTGAAGAATTAAAATGCCATTTCAGCAACCTTCAGAATAATATATAATGCACTGAATATACATTTAATTTAGACTTATGTTCATTATTAGAGGCCTGATGCACGAAATTCTTGCAAGGGGCTTGGCCCTCGCAGCCTCGGCCTGCTCTCGCATCCCCAGCTTCATCTGGAAGGTCATCCAGAAGGTGGTTCTGCTGTTTGGTCTAATTAGCATATTAGCTCTTTAGTATATAGGATAGCTTCAAATTCTTTTCTGACATAAGGAAGGGTTCATATTATTTTTTTCCTTTAAGAAACATTAACATTAGCCCAGCTGGAGTGGCTCAATGGTTCAGCATTGACCCATGAACCGGGATGTCATGGTTTGATTCCATCAGGGCACATGCCAAGTTGCTAGTGCAATCCCTAGTAGAAGGCATGCAGGAGGCAGCAGATTGATGATTTTCTCTCATCATTGATGTTTCTATCTCTCTCTTCCTTTCCCTTCCTCTCTCTGAAATTAATTTTTTAAAATCAACAATAATTTTATCATCTTTCTGCACACTACAGCTATTTAATGAATAACTGGGTAAGTCTACTACTAATGTCATTTGAAAATTTTGTCACAGCATGGAGGGATCTGGAAAGTATCATGCTAAGTGAAATAAGTCAGTCAGAGAAAGACAAGTATCACATGCTCTCACTCATATGTAGAACCTAAGTAACAAAATAAACTGATGAACAGAGTGAATCCATAGACTTGGAAGAACAGAACAGAGTGCGGAATCTCGAGGGAAGACAGGGGAGGGTGGGTGGGTGCGAGGTAATCAACCAAGGACCTTGTATGCATATATGCATGGCTCATCCATACAGACCAGGGGGCAGTGAGGGCCTGGGGAGATGGAAGGGGTCAAAGAGGGAAAGAAAGGGACATATGTAATACCTTTAAAAATAAAGTATTATTTAAAAGATAAAAATAAAGATTTTGTCACTATGATATATTTATCTGATCTGTTTTGCTACATAACATGTTTTCTAAACCTAAATGAAAATAAATCAAGTTTTAACGTATGTCTCTAACAAGTGAAATTTTATCATAATACTCATTTTTTGGTTCAATACAATGTCTAAGTGGTTTCATACCACATTCAACCCTAGTGTATTTCAATAACAGTAGGAGAGCTCTGCAAAGATAATGAAAAGACTTAAAGTGATTTTGAAAACATGGAATGATATTGTATTTTAACAGTAATATTTTAGCAGCACCTAACCCCAGGCAAAGAAGAGAATCCAGTTTATACCAATCAAAGTACCTACAATAATATAAGCATTTACCACCAATATTTCACACTATTGCCCTCTGTGCTTCTAATAACAAAGCTTTCTCACCAGAAATATTGGATTAACACTGAACTCTCAAATTGCTAGGTGTGAAGAAATCAACTTACTTTTCAAAAAAAAGTGTATTTGTTATTTCAGAGTAGTAAAGATTAAAATGTCCGTTTATAATATTTCTAACTTCAGCTCTAAGCTCAGAGATGTGTTGCTATTATTCAGCCAAAATAATAATTTGTTTTGCCTGAATCCCCACAAGATAAAAATGATAAATTAGCAATGAGTTCATCCTTTCCCAAAAATAAATGTTATAAATTCATATACTATAAACTAATAAATTTATCCACATACTATACATTTCATGTTTATATTATGTACCACTTAGGGAAGGAAATACTTCATGGGGGTTTATTCAAATGACTTATAATAATATCCTAAGAATGTCAATTTATACATATGAATTCTGTATAAAGTGTAAATGGTCATCTTAGCAGGAATATAAGAAGTCCTATAATGCAAAAGCGTATTGTAAAGCACCTTATAAAGTAATTTAGTCATTACTTTTCTACAATAGAAAGTTATCCAGTATTCTTCACTGCTAACTTCATGCTAATATGTTCCAAGTTTAGAATCCTTTACCAATAAAAGAAATAGGAAAGAAATTAATAGCTTCTCTTACTTCAAGTAAGAGGAAAAAACTCTTATCACACAGTAATGAAACCAAGCAAATGTGGGTCTGTGACTATAAGAATGCCTATCATTAATAAATTATTCAAATTCCTCCATGGCGCTTAAATTGTAATTTAAAACCCAATAAGCAAGAAACCGTAAGAAAAGGACCAAACTCTACCATGAAATAAGGAATTATACTAAAGTCTATTCAGCCCTAAGTATTTAGTTGAAGACAATGGCTGGAGTGGCACATGCTTCATCTAAATGACACCATTTAAACAGTGCTAAAATATAAAGTTGCTTAAGACTAATAAATATGGTACATTATGTGACTCCAACCATTCTGAAAAAAATATACTAACAAGTACTATAACAGCATCCCCGCGAGCCTGGAGCCTACAAAGTCAATTACTTTGGCCATATCTTTCCAAATTATTTAGGAGTGCCTTTTAACATTACAAACATAAATCTATCGCAGTGTTGGAATTCCGATGTATTTTTGTGCTTCTGGAGCTGCCTAAAAATGAAAAGGCATCCAAGTGAAATGCATTATATACTTATTATACTCAAAATTGCAGTGCCTAAAATGTGAAATAATTCTCTACCATTTAGCTGTCTTCCTTGCAGTATATTCTAGATTGCTACTTATACTGTGAAAAGTTAGTGACAAAACAATGTGTGTTTTTTTTAAAAAAAGATAGTATGTGACTGCGCTTAAGTTTATATAAAAATAGCATCTTTACAACCATACTGAAATTTAATCCTGCATAAGGTAACAGAACATAGCACCAAAAACAAACAAACCAACCCCAAAACGAAAACAATACTTTTGAAAGTGAAATAATGTAAATTTATTTCAGGAACTCATATTACAAAAGATCCTCTGGGTCATTTTACCACACTAAAGTATCAAAAGTTGTTAAAATACAGCACATTACAGTGTAGAACTTGAAATAAATCCTAAAGTCATTGGTGTCATAAGGTATCTCTATAAGAAGTGCTTTTCCTTCCTAATATAGTCAAAGTTTAATGACAAGGTTGACTATATTAAAGGCTTTTTCCTCCTCAACTGTTCAGTTCCCTTGTTAATATGGCCTGTACAGTGTCTTGCTTGATCCAAATATGATCCAGGAAGTGAGGTTGGGGAAAGTAGACCTTGCACTGGTAGAGGTAAAAATCCTTTTGCTATAGGCCCGTGGTCGGCAAACTGCGGCTCGAGAGCCACATGCAGCTCTTTGGCCCCTTGAGTGTGGCTCTTCCACAAAATACCACGGCCTGGGTGAGCCTATTTTGAAGAAGTGGTGTTAGGAGAAGTTTAAGTTTAAAAAATGTGGCTCTCAAAAGAAATTTCAATCGTTGTCCTGTTGATATTTGGCTCTGTTGACTAATGAGTTTGCCGACCACTGCTATAGGCCATATACCAGGATTTGCTTCATCTGGTTGTGTAAAGAGAGGGCCCAGCGTTTCCTGTTCTTCAGTGAAGTGGGGTAAATAGTTAGGATTGTGATGGTTTAAAGCTCATTTTCAAGCAAGTGAAGCACCATTTTGAGATGGAGGAGATCCTGGAGGAGAAGAGGTCACATAAGATGGCACCTGAGCAATAGCATATCCAGGGGGAGAGTTCCTGGCAATCAATCCGAAGTCATGGGTGGAGTTGGCTGATCACTGTACTTGTGTCGCACACATTGCCTACGACAGCGGTTGCCAAGTGGTGGCCCACCGACCACTGGTGGTCTGTGAGGTCCGAAAGGTTGGGAACCGCTAGCCTGGGAGGTGCAGACAGCATGGCGTGCTGCTCTGGTGCAATGTGTGTCACGTGGTCCTTGGCCAGCAGCATTACAGCGTATCAGCTGTTGGTGAGGAAATGCAGGATGAACTTTACCCAGCAGAGCACAAGTAAGAAGTTTTTCAGTTTTCTTATGGCAGTGGTTGATATGAGCTTAGAAGTCTGAGAAAAAAACATGTTCTCTTGGGTCCTTAGACTGGGCTACACGTGAAGCCCACAGATTTTAATAGGAAAATCGGATTTGTCACAGAAATGAACTGGTGAATCCTCCCTTTCACCTATGATGTCTACCTTGAAGTCTTCCTAAAGGCATTTAGGAAAATGTTTCTGTTTTCTCAACAGTTTACCACCATTACAGTCAGACCTCTCTTTGTTATATTCCAATTCTTCACCAGCAGGCCTCCCTTTCATAGTCCTTAGAGCTTGGCACACAAATCTGCCTTTGTTCACCTGCTTGAAAATGAACTTTAAAGTTCTTCTTCAGACATCAAGGCCACGCAAGGATCCAGAACTCTCAGCACCTGGTAATCAATTATCAGCGTCTGTGGGGTCCATGCTGGCATAAGCTATGGAGCCCAGGAGGCAGAGGTTAGATAAGATCCCACTCCCAACCTGCGTAGTTATGACTTCGAGGGCTTTCTTCCTCTCCCCCGCCCTATCGCACCACGCTGGGGAGGGAGTCAGGCCTCGTTTGGACAAGGGGAAAAGAAGCTTCAGTGTTGAGGTTGCAACGGTTCCTCTTCCTGTGCCATAAGAGAAGGTGGTCTTTAACTGGAAAAGAGACTGATGGGAATGCGGAAGTAGGGCACAGGCAAAAGAATAACTTCCCAGCAGCTCCCACAGAGCATTGCCTTCTGGAATATCCTGATTTCTCTCTGACTGCATTTTTGTAAACTGCCTTAAATCTCTTGATGGTATACGTGTGCATGTGTGAGAATGTGTATGTGTACACATATATGTATGTGTGTGTGTATATATGTAAATAGGTGTATATATATATATGGAGAGAGAGAGAGAGAGAGAGAGAGAGAGAGAGAGAGATATGTACACACATCTTTAAGATTTTGTCATGATACAATTAATTTAAAATCATCTTTGTCTGGAGGAAAGGAGTACCATATTTATCTTACAAAGGACAAGGCGTGTGAAAATGGTAATTTCACAGGGTATCCTTGCTTAAAGAAAGATGATGGGAATTTAGGCCAAATTTCCTCAGGTTTCACATTATCAAGGCCTCAAAAATAATCACTTGGCTCCACCCCGACCTCAGCAGGTCTCTCCTGAAGATATTCACCTTTTTGCTGTCAACTGTCAAATATCCCCCAGAAAACACCAGGGGAAATCACTGATCCATCAAAGAAAGTTTTTAAGACTTAACTGTAGTATAGGAAAACACTGCCTTAACAGAATCTAAATAGTGTCTTAGAAGAAGGATGATAGCAGGCTAGAATATCAGGGACTGGGATGGCTGATTCCAGGGCAGGTCTTTAAAGGTTAATTGGGCAGATTTTATAACATGACAGCTATGGATTGGTAGGCACAGGGAGATGAGAATACTGAAGTGAGTATTAACGGGGACCAGGTTATTCTTGTTAAGTAAACTCTTTTCTTTGGCTCATGATTTTATCTTTTAGGAAGAGTATTTCCTGGAAAAAAATCACTAAGTTTTGCTTATTAGAATTATTTAACACTAGAGGCCTGGTGCCTGAATTCATACACAGATGGGGTCCCTCAGCCTGGCTGGTGATCAGGGCCAATGGGGGGCAGGGGGTGGCTGGCTGGGGAAGGGACTGCCGGAGGTTGGCTGGCCAGGGGGAGGGACCATGGGAAGTTGGCCGGTTAGCTGTGGGAAGTTGGCTGTAGGAGCATACTGACAACCAGGGGGCAGGGCAGCTCCTGTGGTGAACACCTGCCCCCTGATGGCCAGTGCGCATCATAGCAACTGGTCAACCAGTTGTTTGGTCACTTAGGCGTGTGTGTGTGTGTGTGTGTGTGTGTGTGTGTGTGTGTGTGTGTGTGTAAAACTATCCACAGTCCCATTATTGATCTGCATGATGACAAATTATGTTGGTTTACTTTTCTCTGGTCTGGCTTGGGCTGTTGATTCTTGGCTACACCAATGGCAAAAGCACAATTATGCCATGAGAATCACCACAGGCACCATACCCACAAACGCCCAAAGTCATGACTGCCCCAGGAAAGAAGCAATACTCACTGGAGGTGCTGCTGAGTCCAAGAAGAACAATGGGCTTCCTTTCCCTCTTTCCTTCTGCTCTATTACATGGACTACAAAGCACTTCAGACTCAGCATTTCCAGTGTATTAAGGAGAGTTTGCTGAAATCACTCTTTTAATATTTGCTTGCTCTTAACTATTGCCCCTGAGCAAGACTCAGGCAGTGCAAACTGATGGTGGGTGGTTTAAACTTGAATATTTAATGCCATTCACCTCTGAAACCTCCTCTATTTCTTGAGCCTTTTCAATATCCCAGCAACGCTACCTTCTCTAGGACCATTCACTCCCAGAAGGCAACTTCACTCCCCATGCAAATGCATTCCTCACGGGCCCGTCTCATGGAGTCTCAGCCTAACCTACCTACACTCGACAGCCATTGCACTTTATTTTCTTAAGCCAGGCCTCCTACTGCATGTCAAATTAAATTTCATTACCGTGAAATTTTGTTGGCTTTAAAAAAAAAAAAAAAAAAAGCTGTATCGCCCTAACCATTTTTGGCTCAGTGGATAGAGCATCGGCCTGCAGACTGGAAAGTCCCAGGTTCGATTCCAGTCAAGGACATGTACCTTGGTTGCGGGAACATCCCCAGTGGGAGGTGTGCAGGAGGCAGCTGATTGATGTTTCTCTCTCGTCAATGTTTCTAACTCTCTATCCCTCCCCATTCCTCTCTGTAAAAAAGCAATAAAACAATTTTTTTTCAAAATAAAAAAAGCTGTGTTTTTTGAATAAGCCAAAACGGTTCTTACCGAAGTATGGATGTGCTACTGTTATAACCAGCAAGTGAAAATTCTGAGCAAAAACTAAAACATAGCATTAAGACATATGCAAACATTCCCGTTTTACAATTACCATCACTTGTTTGCCAGGCAGTTTATGAGGGTTCAGTATTTTTTTAATGGATGTGCATATCATTCAAAGACCATGAATACAAAGGGGGAAAGCCTGTCAAACATAATGTCCATACTTCTTTTCTTTCCCAGAACCAGTGTTTTTCTGACTAAATTGAGACATTTCTCATGTGACAAAATGTCCTTACACCTGACCCTGACGGGGAAAAAGCCAGCTTTCTTTCCTAGTTGGCTAAATTTGCTTCTGCTGCTCATTGGGTGTACTTCAAATTGTTTTGTAATAAATTCTAAGTTCAGCCTGTGCGTCACGAAAGCATTCTTCACTATAGACAAGTGATGTTAACTTCTTGTCTAGACACCCCACCACACCCAGGAGTTGCTCTGGGTCAACACTTGCAATAGCTCTGCTTAAAGTTTATAGCTGAGAAGCCTGACCTGAAAGCCCTTAATAAATATTATTTGGTGAAACTGTTGATAAAATAAAGGGTACTGACCTTCCATTTACCTCCATCGGATTTAGGAAGCTATCTTGCTATACTTGAGAAGCTGCCATTACAAATGGATTCCTATTTAGTGCTTTTAAACAAAAAGTTAAATGGGCTTCCATTCAGCCACCCCCTTTAGGGCATAGCCATTCTGTCCTTCAATATCATTCTCTTAAAAGTTGCTAGACTTACATTGGGTTGACAAAAGATTCAGTGTCGGCCTACAACAGTGACTGGATATAAAAATATTTGGGTGTTGAGATGTAGAAGAAATCGCATCTTTTGAAAGTTCTTGGATTCATGGAGGCCTGTTTGATTTCGACTGCTTCAAAAAAAAAACCTGAGGTTGGCAATGAAGAATTATGGACTGCACAATGAAGATCAACGTGCGCAATTAATGCTGGGAAACAGGATGAGACATCTCCGTTTAAGCCACGTTGCCATCTGGCCCAGACACAGTCATTCTACCAGAGTGACACCAAAGGTCAGCGGGAGCGAGAGCTGTATGTCCCTCTGCCAGGCTCCTGGATTTTATTTTTCATTTAAGGGAATCTGATCTGTCATTCTTCTGGCTCCTGTGAGCTTTAAATTCACATAATCAACATATCACTGCCAGAGACTTAGTAATAGCTGAGGCAGTTTAAAGGTGAGTGGAGAATAATTGTGCTCCCAAGCCAGATGCCTTCAGTTTTGCAAAGAAATAAAAAGTCCATCTCTGGTCCAAAAAGTAAGGCAAATTGCCCTGTTTGAAAAAGACCTTGGCTGTCCTCCCAAATGTGCCAGGAGCTATATTTTACATCCAAGCATGGCTGGCCCTTTGCAAAAGTTTAGAGCAGTAGTTCTCAAAATGTGGTCCACAGACCCCTAGGGATTCCCAAGGTTCTTTCCAAGGGTCCTTTGGGTCAAAGCTACTTCTATCATAATAGTATGATGTTATTTGCTGTTTGACATCTGCAATGATGTTACAAAAGCAATGGTTGGTAGTACTGCTGACATCTTAGCACGAAGCAAGGCAAAGGTACCAAACTATACCAGTCATCACTGTATTTTTTACTGCCACACAGTAAAAAGAAAATACCAGTTTCATTTAAGCATGTCCTTGATGAAACTCTAAAACTTATTGACTTATTAAATCTAAACCCTTGAGTCCTCATCTTTTTCATCGTTTGTGTGACAACATAGAAAGCACTCGTAAAGCACTTTTGCTGCATACCAAAGGACAATGGCCGTCACAAGGAAAAGTATTTACGGTGCCATCTGAGTTGGAAGGTGAACTGTCTGCTTGTTTCGTGGAACACTGTTTTCACTTGAGAGAGCAAGTGACAAACTATGGCTATTCAACCTTGGGTATTTGGCAGAAACTTTCTCAAAAATGAACAAAGTTAGCCTGTCACTTCAAGGAAAACAACTGACAATATTTATTGCCAATTATAAAATTCAAGCTTTTGAATGAAAATTGGAATTTTGAAAATCATGTACCTGTCACCAAGATCCTGACAGCTTCCTAGTATGTATATGATGAGATCAGTGGTGATTAATAATGAATGTATCTTTTAATTGTATGATGAAATGTGTCAACATTTAGAAGTTCTTCATAACTCAATGGACCAATATTTTCCAATGGTTGATGTTTTAAAATCATGCATGATTAAAAGACCCATTTAAAATCAAGACAACAGTGAATTTTAATGTAACAGAATATGAAAGCTTCATTAATATGCTTCAGATTCCATATTGCAAATAACCTTTAAAAATTATCACTTGTTGCCAAAACCGTTTTTGGCTCCGTGGAAGGAGCGTCGGCCTGTGGAATGAACGGTCCCAGGTTCTATTCAGGTCAGGAGCATGTGCCTTGGTTACGGGGACATCCCCAGTGGTGGGGGGGGGGGGCGTCTGATTGATCAATCAGGAGGCAGCTGATTGATGTTTTTCTCTCATTGATGTTTCTGACTCTCTGTCCCTCTCCCTTCCTCTCTGTAGAAAATCAGTAAAATATATATTTTTTAAATTATTACTTTTTGAGTTTGGGTTTAGTTTCAAAGAAGACTATACACAATTTTCTAAAAGGCTATTCAAATATGCCTCCCTTCTCCAACAAATCTGTAAGAACATAAATTTTCCTCCTTTATTCCACCAAAACCAAAAATCACAAAAGATTGAATGCAGAAGCAGATGTGAGAATCAGGCTGTCTTCTATTTAACTAGACATTACAAATATTTGCAAAATTTTACAATAGTGCTGCTCTTCTCAGTAATTTTTTCCTTTGGGGAAATAGCCTATATAATAAAGAGGTAATATGCAAATTAACTCTCACACCCTCACAAGATGGCTGCCTACAACCAGACTGGCAGGGGGATTAGTGAGGGACAACCAAATGACTGAATAGGCAGGCTGTGAGGGGTGACCAGGCTGGTGGGGGAGGGGGGTGACCAGGCTGGTGGGGAAGGGGGGCATGAGGGGTAACCAGGCAGGCAGGGGTGAAGTTGGAGCAAGCAGGTCAGTGGGGGGTGCTGTTGGGGTCAACCAGGCTGGCAGTAAGAGGTGACCAGGCTGGCGGGGGAGGGGGAAGTTAGGAGTGACTAGGCTGGCAGGGACAGTGAGGGGTGATCAGGCAGGCAGGCAGGTGAGCAATTAGGAGCCAGTGTTGCAGGATGGTGACAGGGATGTCCAATTGCCAGTTTAGGCCTGATCCCTCAATGGGTCCCAGATTGGAGAGGGTGCAGGCTGGGCTGAGGGAACCTCTGCTCCCATGCACAAATTTCATGCACCAGACCTCTAGAATTTTCATAAAAGTGTGTTGATTTATTGTTTTTATGTTTAAATTAAATAACAGAAATATGTTTTTTTTTAATTTCTCAATAGATATACTCCATATAAACAACAACTCTTTGTGGTCATCAATACTTAAAGAGGGTACAGGAATCCTGAGAGTAAAATGTTTGAGAACTGCTGCCCTTAACATCTTTTCACCTTCCCTCTCAGAGACATGCCACCTCTCCTCACATTAACTGCCCCAAACTTTCTCTCATGTAAACTGAATTGCCCAGAAGGTCTCAGGTGGTCCTCATCTTCAAAATAAGCAGTTGGTGGTATGGGAAGGGAAAGAAAGATCAAGATCACTTAAACACCAAATACTGTGCTATGAATCTAATATATGTTATCTCATTTAATCTTCACAACAGCCTTATGAAATGATGATGATGATGATGATGATGATGTGCCCAAATAAAGGAGCATCAGGACACATGGGGAGCTAATGTTATTAGCTCTCACATCAGGGCCAGCAAAACCACAGTCTCACTATGAATTACCTGTAGACTAAATAAATAAAAGCACCTCATAAATACCACACTACTAATTTTAAATATAGGTGGGCACTGCTATATTGAAATAAAACCTCATTGTAAAGCATTATCACATTCACAAAAGCTTCTGGTCATTACAGGTTTTTTTTAAAAAAAATTCAATCAATGGATCACAACACATGTGGGAGATAAAAAAAATTTTGACAGTGTAAAGGGAACAAAGGGATGCTCATCTTTGAAAAATACTGAGAATCTGCACTGTAGCATTATAACTATACTGAGTCCACAGTAAATTGAGTGCTTTCAGGACAATTCTAAGCTGTTTAGAGTGACATCTTCACAGCTAAAAGCTCACTTTTGCCATCAAAGCATTTAAAACTCTAGATAGGAAAGTCAATAAACACATATGGAAGCCAACAACAGCCTGGTAGAGTACAAGGTTGGGTGAGGGAAATGGAAAGAAAGCACTGTGAGAGTCCTGGAGACATAGAGAAATTCTGGCTGAGATCTTCAATGAACTAAGACTGAATCTGCAACTTTAAAGATCGAACATAAATGGGAAGAGAGGAGAGTGACTGGCTTTCCAAAGGAATGACTTAGACCAGTGGTTGGCAAACTCATTAGTCAACAGAGCCAAATATCAACAGTACGATGATTGAAATTTCTTTTGAGAGCCACATTTTTTTAACTTAAACTTCTTCTAATGCCACTTCTTCCAAATAGACTTGCCCAGGCCATGGTATTTTGTGGAAGACCCACTCAAGGGGCCAAAGAACTGCATGTGGCTCGAGAGCCGCAGTTTGCCGACCACTGACCTAAACAAAAACTCACGTGGGAAGCAGATGTATTCCAAAGGCAATATACTTGGCTCAATATAGGGGTCATATAAGGAAACAGTTGGGAGATACAGTTGGGAAAAGCAGTTTAGGACCAAATGTTGGGGACCTGGATGAACTAATAAGGGCCATAACTTATCCTATATGCAATTAAAAAATCACTGAATAAAGATATAAAAAATGGAACACAGTGTAGTGCAGATTGGTAAACTGAGACAGAAATCAAAGTCCTAAGAGGAAGCCATTTAGGGCTGAAATTGTTCAGGTCTGATTGTGAAATAGAAGACAAAAAGAATGAGTATGAGACATTGCAAGGTCACAGTCTAAATGGCAGCAGGCAATGGAGAGGAGGAAACAATTCCCAAGTTTTTCAAGTCCAAAATATTATTACATGGTCTAATTAGGGAAGAACATTTGGCCTGGAGCACATCTACTTACTCAACATCCCTGTAAGTTTGGTCCTGGTCCACCAGACAGTTTGAGGCCTTTGTTTAGTGGCATGGAGGAACTTTGCCTTAGACTGAAAAAGAAATCAGAACAGTATCCCAAACTCACTACTAATTAATTCTTCAGCTGCTTGGAAGACGCCTCCTTTTCCCCACCCTATGACACTGAGACTTGAACTTGAATGCTGCAGTTCCCCACTCACTACTGAACAAGTCTGCTGGATTCTCCCTGGGCTTTTGGACCAGCAAGCCCTTTGGGCTCAGCTTTGTTTTTAGAGGATGTTACCTTGGCCTGGAAACCTTGGATTTGTTCTGTCCCATGGCTCAATTATACTTGACTTTTCTCCACCGCTGTGCAGAAGAGGCACCTGTTTGGGGTCCCTGTTGTTTCCCCACACCCTGTTTAACTCTACCTTTTCTTACCAGATGGAGAGCAAGATCAACTAGGCTTTTTGCATAGCACTAGGTCCGATTCTGAAAAGTCTTTGGCAGTGGTTAAAAGTAAAGAGATCAGAGACATGACAAGGAGGAGGACAAGGAAAAAGCTAAAGATGGACATTTTCATTTCAAAGAAGGGGAAGGAGGGTGGCGTCATGATGACGAGACAGTACCTTCAGGTACAGAAAAGGCTCTGGTGGAGAGAGGAAGCATGACTGTTCTCCCTTCCTGCCACGGGTCAGCTAAGGGGAGCCAAGGGCTTAGTTAGAGCATGGGGGATTTATAGAAGGTAAAAGAACTTCTTAGACAAATGCAGAAATGGGTTTCAGAAGAGTTTGGTGTAATTACCTTTGCAGGACATGGCTAAGAATAGTACAGCTCCTCTGGCAGCCTGAAGGCGAAGAGGTGTTCTGTGGAAAGCAGAAGGTGAACTTGGATTATCTCTTGTTGCCCTTTCCAGAACTACCCTCCCGCCTCCAACACACACACACACACACACACACACACACACACACACACACACACACACTTCTTTGATGGGTTTATGGTAGGAATAGAAATTTCCGAACTTGGTTAAGCCCCCATGGAAGAGCTCTGAATCCTTCTTCAGAGCAAAGGCTTTGGGCCAATTCTTGGTATTTTTAGAATAAAATCAGCTAGTAAAGCTGTTGCCCCAGTGGTCACCAGAGCAATGCAGTGTTGATAATTCCAAAAGCCATAGAGCCAATTTCTGACTAAATGATATCCTACGCAACCTTAAAATTGTTTCTTTAACTGAAGGGTTGCATGGCTGGTTTTTAATTAGAATGGATTAATACAGTGTTCCCATTTATAAAAACCAAAATTGAAAGGAAGGAAATGCAACAAGGTAATTCAAGTAAGGAAAATATTCTCCTGGACCTCTCCCACCCAAATATAACCTTAAAAAGAAAGAAAAATATTATTCTTTATATACCTAGACACCCTCTATATCTAAAAATCTCACAGGTATCACATAGTTGTATAAGTCTCATATATATATATATATGTGTGTGTGTGTGTGTGTGTGTGTGTGTGTGTTTATCCATATATGTGTTTGCATATTTTATACCTATGTAATCATCCATGAACATATATTTTTGACAGTATATATAGGTACCACTTTTATTCTATTTTCAGAGTGGCACTAACACAGGGCTGCTCAGATAAACTACCTTTTTCCCTCTCAACTGGCTCATTTGGAAAATTAAGAAGTCTGCATGCTAGTGTATAAGATGATCTACATGATTCTTCACTGCAAAAAAAAATGAAAAGTGTCATTGATTTTTCATTCTAAGACACATACCCAGTCTAGTCTCTTACCTACATTCCTACAACAAATGCAGGGTCACCCAAGAGTATCAACAAAGCAAGAACTCAAAAAGTGGGTAGAATAAAAGTTTTTGGAAGAATATGATATTCATTATTTCCCTCAAAATGCATCAAATTAGTTATTTGGGGGGGAAATCAGAACTTACGTGGATTTTCTTGAAATATTTGCATATGTACTTTTCCTTATGAATTGCTAAATGATTTTTAAATCATTAAATAATTGGGAATTACAACTCTTATTCATCATTGTATTCCCAGTCCTAGATAATATCTAAAAAGTGATTCAGTAAATATTTGTTCAGTTACCTGATATACATTTGACATTATATTTTTCCTAAGTTTGTGTTAATTTTCCATACTCTTTTGTAAGAAGCTTATTCCAGCAAGCTAAATTGTATGAAATAGAGCTTTCTGCCTGTCTCCACTACCTTACAAAAGAGCAATACTAGTTACAGAACTACAAAGATGAGGACTGAAGCGGAGCAATAAAAGTCTTCATTCTCCATGAAAATAAATGACTATAAATAATAACTAATAAAAAACTCATATAATTGAAAAGAAAAAATAAAGATCTTAATAGCTTTTGTTAATGAACAAAAGGCATTGATATGCAGGTAACTTACAGGAAGTGAAGTAATTAATAAAATTAGCAGCCAATCACATTTTTATATATTCAATAGATGCAAAATATTAGTAAAGGTAAAGTTAATAATACCAAAAGCTGATCAGGTTTTGCTAAATGTGGTACCTTCTTATAGTGTCCTTTGTTAAAGTTGTTGGTTTACAAATCTATTTCTCCAATATACTGTAACTTTTTTATGGGCAAGACCATTTTCTGAACTGGTTGTATTATAAAACAATATATGAATCCTCATACATACAACTTGGTTAAAACGCAATTTGTTACTATATTTCAAAAGCCACAAAAGCACATACATCATCCCCTCTGATCAAATAAATTCACCCTTTGATATTTATTCTAAGAAAACAATCAAGAGGACAGGGAAAAAGTACACATTAAGATATCTATCTCTGTGTTATTTACAATAATTAAAAATGAATTCACTAATCAATTTCTAACAATAAAAATGATTGAATTAATCTTCCAAAGATTATTCTGCCATTTAAATGGACTATTATAAAGCACCATGGATGCATGCCAATAATGAATGAAAAAAAATCATGCAAAATTATATTATACTCTAACTAAAATTATAACATATAATTATGCCTGGATCCAGAGAGCAACATGGAAAAAGACAAATACAATAGAATTGGAAATTTAAAGTAGTGGGATTATGTAGGAGTTTGTTTTTTGTGGTTTTTTTTTTTCTTAAAATCTGTTATTGTTCATTTATTACCTCCCCTGCCACATTCCTGGGCACAACCATCTCTTGCCTGGGAGATTGCAATAGCCTCCTAATTAGTCTTCCTCCTTCTCTGGTTCATCCACAGGCTTACCACAACCAGAATTATCCTGGAGATCATGAGTCAGATCTTTTCACTTTTCTGCTCAAAAGTCTCCAATGGTTTCCCAACTCACACAGAGTGAAAACAAGAGTTCTTTTTTAGAAAAATATATTTTATTGATTTTTTACAGAGAGGAAGGGAGAGGGATAGAGAGTCAGAAACATTGACGAGAGAGAAACATCAATCAGCTGCCTCCTGCACACCCCCTACTGGGAATGTGCCTGCAACCAAGGTACATGCCCTTGGCTGGAATTGAACTTGGGACCTTCCAGTCTGCAGGCCGATGCTCTATCCACTGAGCCAAACCGGTTAGGGCAAAACAAGAGTTCTTACAATGGTCTATATGACCATCAACAATCTGTATGCCAGTTTTCATGCTGATGCCATCCAGCTACACTATCCTTCCTGCTATCCCTCAAAGTCCTAGGGATGCTCCTACCTCAAATTGGGAGTTTTTATTTTACGCAGAATCCAATCTTATCTTTTCTTAGCTATTATAATAAAGCAAGCATGCATGAACCTTTGGTATTTTCCACTTCTCCTAACGATATACAACAGTCTTTGGAGAATACATTGGCGATGAAAGGAATGTATCTCTGTCCACCTTCCAAAGTTGCCCAGGAATATAACTACGAGAATGCTAGAGTGAATTTATCACAGATGCTCTGAAGAAATTTTCACTTATCCACAAGGGCCAAGAAAGAGAGAAGACAAAAGAGAACTGGCAATTGGCTAGATCTAGGAAGATGTAAACTAGATGAGATGATAGACTAAGAAAGTGGATGGTCTTAATTTTGATAGGGTTATATGAAAACCATGCAAAGACCATTTCAGGCAAAGCAATAAAAGTCCTGAGACTGAGAAGATAGGAAAAAGCTTAGTAAATCTGAGAAACATAAAGAATACCAGAATCACCACCATTTGTCCACCAACCAGATCTGAAATAGCATGGCTGACATGTACACATAAGGAACTATTTGATATTGAAATTGGGACTCAAAAGAACTGTTGGCCCAGAAAAGAACTTACTATAGACTGATTCATTTGCCTCTCAGCATAACCATTATGGCTTGTCGCAGTTTAGGTTCTTACAAGGATATTTCTTGGATCACATGATCTCACATACCTAGAGGAAATAATGAACAACATAAACTGATGAACAAAAACAGACCTACAGAAAGAGCAGCAGTGATCAGACTCTCGATCCTCTGAGGAAAAGTAGGAAAGGGCGGGGGTAAGGGGGGGAGATCAACCAAAGGACTTGTGTGCATGCACATGGGCCGAGCCAGTGGCCATGGACAACAGGGGGTGGGGGCATATGTGGGAAGGGGTTTGGGATGGGAATGGGGGGATGAGGACAAATATGTGATACCTTAATCAATAAAAAATTAATATAAAAAAAGAAAACCAGAGTAACTAGCAAGAAGTAATGGAGACATGACAGTGCAGGACCTGCAGGTTAGGGTAAGTTGTAATTTTATTGTAAATATAATGGGAAGATCACTGAAGTGTTTGGAACAGGAATGATGACGCTGATATTATGAATTGTTTATGAAGTTTGAGGTTCAAGTCACCAAACTCCTGGATTAATCAAAATGCAATATGACTGTGAGCAGTCTGCCTCATGTGTTCCAGGCATATGGTAAAGGACAATGTATTTTTTTCTTATTCTGCAATAAATATTGCTTCATAGATAACACCCGAACCTGGGGAGGGAGTACCTTCATCATGACTAGCATTTGTAGAGTAGTTTTAATATGCTGGAGGCTTTAAAACGGTTTTTATTCAATGTTCTCAATAAAAGTGAGGCACTGAGCTTTCAGCTCCTGAAGAACCATTTAAGCTTAAAAAGGCTTTTGATTGATTTCTTCCCAACAAGCTATGTGCATTAACTCAAACTCAATCTGTGCAGGAGCCTGCATGTGTGTGCAAATGAGGGTTGAAATGTGAATCTCCAAGGATGCAACTTGGCCCTTGTTGACAAGTAAAAATTTCCTCCGAGTATCTGTGACAAATCCACTCTTGCATTCTCCTAAATGTTAGGCCACTTTGGAAGGTGGGCAGAGATACTAGTGCATCCCTTTCATCTTAAATGTATTCTCCAAAGACTAAATTAGATGTCTTTAGGAGAAATGGAGAATACCGAATGTTTACTCTTGCTTGTTTTATTAAAATAGCTAAGAAAAAATAAGATTGGATTCTGTGTAAAATAAAGCGTCCCAATATTCAGCAGTTTAAAAGAAGCTTTAGACTCTTTACTTACAGATATTGCTGGATACGGGCCATAATTCAGTACAGAACTATATCTATAGCAGCACTTCCTTCAAAACAAATTTTTATTATATTTTCCCATTAGAAAACAAAATGTAGGCTTCCAGTTACTCAGATATCAACCTATTCTCCTTCTGACAAAAAAGATACTAAAAATATTTTTAAAGACATAAGCTCATGAGGGCAAAAATAAAAGATCCCTACTAGAAGCAAGCTGAAGTACCCTGTAGAATACCAGAAGGCCTCAGGCTTTGGAAGCTCTAAGGAACAGTGGATGTCAGTATGCACGCTAGGGTTAAAAACAGGGCAACTACTGAAAAGTCTGTAACTGAACTCACAGGACCTCAGCTACCTACAGGCAAGAGAGCAAAGGTTTGATTCTCTGGAGAAGATGACCTGGAGACATTCTGGTTTCACAAGACCAAACAGAGAGCGCAGGCAATCACAGGGCTGAACACGGGTAAATCATCTGAGCTGGAGAGTTATTTCAGTCCAGAAATTCAGGACTTAAGGACACCACAACTATGCATTTGCCTGTGGGAGTGCGTGGATAAAACGAGATCCAAATCTGGCCCAGCTGTTTGCTAGCAAAATAATCATGGGCAAGCCAATGACCCCTCCAAACTTCGGCTGCCTTACTTATAAAATGGCAATGATGACAGGATAGTATCAGAGCTGTTGTAATGATTAAATTAGATTAAATATAGCATTTAGTGTATGTCTGACAGGCACATGGTACATGCTCATTAAGTGGAGGCTACTATGGTAAGCGAACAGATTCTGGGGCACTTTCTGAAAGACTCAATATGGAACTACCACCAGGTACAAATACGTGTAAACTGATTCCTATCTATGGAACATAACCTGAAATCCTAATAAGTTCAAGGTCAATATCAGGTTTGTGAATATTGTCTCACATGCCCCAAAGAGCTTTGAAGTCAGACAAAAATCAACTTTATTACTGGCTTCTCTAATAACTAATGAGGTCTTGGCAAGCCATGCAAGCATCCCTCACCTGTGAAGTGAAAACACGGTAAGTATTTGCAAGACAGTTGTGAAGATTAAGCTATAATGCATGCTAGACACTAGAAGAATGCCAAGGACATGGTGGGTGTTGTTAATGAAAAAAAAAAAAACATTGAAACCTGTAAAGAATTTTTGTGAGTTTATCTGAGCCAAACTGTCAACAATTGCCAGGAAGCAGAACCTCAAAGGATTGAGATAATGCTCCGGAGAATGGTGGGTTACATTTCTATATTTATACATTGCAATCAAAGGAAAGGGACATAGGTGGGTTACATGAAATTCATTGGTGATGGAGTAAGGAGGTGGGACAGAGCGAAGCGGGGGGGGGGGGGGGGACCTCCGGGATAGGGTAAAAAGTGAAATGATGGACATGAGCTTCTTTTACAGAGACGGATACAGGATACTCTAACGTAATTAACAGTTGACAATTAACTTGATAACAATAACAATAACAATGAGGGAATGTCTCAGGACCATTTGTTGTGCCCTCAGGGGTCCAGGGTAAAGAGGAAGCTACAGGTTACTCAGACAGCTCACAGATAGGTTAGAGGCAGGAAGGCAGATGGGCTCAGTAAAGATCAAAGTTGATCTTTGTCTGGGAAAACATTGGCTTAGACAATGACTGCCCACTATAACCTTTTTGTAGTCAGATATTTAATTTTCAAACCATCCTTTGTGGTTGCTTTAGGTCTCTGAGCTTGCAAGACTGCCACGCAGGCCTTCCCTGAACTTATCAGGTCATCATGTGGCTCTTTTCGTTCACAGTGTCAAGAACTGAGAGCACTTTTTTATCATGATCATTATTAGGAAAAAAATAATTTACAAATGCCAGCTAAAAACCTGGACAATTTTAGGAAAATGTGCTACGGGCTATGTTTTTTTCTTCATCAAATGTCACTGGAGTGTGAGGATTGTGTGACTGTTACCAGGGAACTGATTCTGCTGACTTCTAAGTCAGTCTAAATGGTAAACACTTCTCTTTTTGCCTAGAACAGCCGTGGGCAAACTACGGCCCACGGGCTGGATTCGGCCTGTTCGGCTGTTCTATCCGGCCTGCGGAGCCGAAAGAGCAGAGGGTTCTCTTGCTCTCCCCTCTGCTCCTTCACCAGCAGCCCAAGATGAGAGTGCCAGCATGGTCAGGTTGCTTTTGTTCTGGCCCTCCGGTCCAGTGTCAGAACCCATTGTGGCCCTCGAGTCAAAAAGTTTGCCCACCCCTGGCCTAGAACATCTGCACACATGTCAGCCCAACTGGCAGCATAAATGATAATCAATGATTCAGGTATACGTTACACCGATAATTTTAATTTACTTACTTAGCTCTTCTCTCTCTGTACAGTGAGTCTCAAGCCAGAATTACTTCAAACAGTACTTTGGTGGCTTGGGCGTGGACACATCTTCATTTCTTGGGATTCTGAGCTGCAATTTCTCTTTCAAGTAGAGAAAACATAAGACACGACATGATGAGTAGAATTTCTCATCTCATAATAAATGAAAAATAAAATTTCACATAAAATCTCTAAAGATACTAGAAGATACAGCGTAAAATTTTATTTCCTAGGATATGTTATTTACCGTCTCAATGGAGTATGTTAAATTTTTAGAACATATCGTAAACCTGTGGCATAGCTACAGAATCTTCTATTCAGTTATCTTCCTAATTGAGACAATTAACAAAACAAAATACACATTCAACTGAGACATGTATCTAAACCATTTAGAAATAATTAAAAATTATAGATCAGGTTTTCTTTCACTGATCACAAACGATAATAATGCTTTTGTGGCACTCATTTCCTGGCTCACTTTTGTGTGTTTATTAAAACACGGTACTGTCAAATCACAGGGAGTATCTTATTTTCATTTTCATATCTCCAATTCTAAAGGGGATTAATTTATCCAATTAAGCTGTTAATTAAAAAGACTCCTACGGAATGAACTGCAGGCTACCAATTGCATTTTACATTTTCATTGTGCTGTGCTCAAAAGCAATTTCCTAAATCCTTAAGAGCTCCAAGTTACTGCTTCCTATTCCCCTTTGAGGGTGCAGCTGGGATTGCTAGCTGATAGCCAAACCCATTTCCTCTTCTTTTGGGGCACACAGCTAGACATATATCCTAGCCTCCCCTGTGGTAAGTTTCATGTGGTTAAGGGATGAGGGTAAAATGCGATTGACTACATGACTAAGTTCTAGCCAATGGAATATGAGCAGAAGTGATGTAGATAACTTCTAGGCCTCTACCAAACCTTCTACTCAGTATTTCCATGGTCTCTCCTCCACCAGCTTCTTGTAGGTGAGCATGCATTCAATCACGTCGAGAATGGTGAACTGCAATATGAAAGAAACATGGGTCCCTAAAATCACCAACTAGAAGAGAAAAGCACACTGATCATTAATATCTACTCTGTGTGTAATGAAAACAAGAACTAAACTTCAATTAGATTAAGACATTGAGGTGATCTGCTTTAACAGCTAGTGTGTTCTTAATAAAGAAAACAGCTGAACTTGAGGAACATGCAAATACGTACCTAAAACCTAATTGGGAAATATTAGCTTCCTTCAAATTTTTATCATACATATAAATTGAAGCAGAGTCAATACCTCTAGTTCTATATCAGGGTGGGGAACGTCCAGCACGCCAGCTGTATAAGGCCCATGAAATCATTTGGTCTGGCCCTGCCAAGGCATTATGGGTGAGTTAATTAAATGTTTGACCAAATACAGCAGGCTCATTTTTTTTTAAATGTATTTTATTGATTTTTCACAGAGAGGAAGGGAGAGGGATAGAGAGCTAGAAACATCGGTGAGAGAGAGACATCGACCAGCTGCCTCCTGCATCCCCCCCACCGGGGATGTGCCCACAGCCAATGTACATGCCCTTGACCAGAATCGAACCTGGGACCCTTCAGTCCACAGACCAATGCTCTATCCACTGAGCCAAACCGGTTTTGGCAGGAGGCTCATTTTTAAGGAGATAAGTTTGTATGGCCCACAAATGATGTGATAAGTACCTAAATGGCACCTGGTAGAAAAAAAGTTTCCCCACCTCTGGTCTATACCATCTAGAAAATCCATCAGATAAACCATAGCAAGAGATTCTAAACTTCTTGCCCTCATTTCCCCAAAGTCCCTTCTTCCTGCCCATGACTCGGAGATCACTCATAAACTGACATTTTCATGCATCTCCCCTTCTGCTGCTACCCTACACACAAAAATTCTTATTTCAAAGGTCAGTTCACAAACTCTTTAAGGGCATAAACAGGCCACACTCAGTTACTTACTACCCACCAAGTCTTCATCCCATCTGAGGTTTAGCTCCTGTACATGGATGTTGTTGCACAGCTACTACAAACCATTGCATACTTTCCCAGATCTTAGAACATATTCACGCCAGAAAGATCTTTCAAATAATCAACAGGGGTGGGGGTAGGGGCGGACTAGGAGAGGTCAATGGCGGGGAGGGCAAGGAGACATATGTAAGACTTTCAACAATCAAGATTAAATAAGTAAAATAATCAACAGGGATTATTTCGTTAATTGAGACAATTAACAAAACAAAATACACATTCAAATGAGACATGTATCAAACCCATTTAGAAATAATTAAAATTACAGATTAGGTTTTCTTTCGCTAATCAAAAATTATGGTAATGCTTTTGTGTTGCTCATTTCCTGGTTCACTTTCACAGCAGCGTCGGATCACTGGGAGTATCTTATTTTCATTTTCTGTACTCGCACTGACAGCTAAACCCAAAAATTCACCCGAGAAGTTAGTGTGAATGCTGTATAGGCTATGCCTCTGGATTTGTGTGGACTCAGGTAAGGCAGTCAAGCTTCTGCTGTACTGCACCACTGAGTCATTGTCCAGAGGTCGCCAGGGGACAGAAACTGCTCAGCACTTACAACTGCAAGTTGCATGGGGCAAAGAGACTCCAGTACAGCTGTGGGCAAACTACGGCCCGCGGGCCGGATCTGGCCTGTTTGGCTGTTCTAGCCGGCCCTCGGAGCCGAAAGAGCAGAGGGTTCTCATGCTCTCCCCTCCGCTCCTTCACCAGCAGCCCAAGATGACAGTGCCAGCATGGTCAGGTTGCTTTTGTTCTGGCTCTCCAGTCCAGTGTAAGACTCCATTGTGGCCCTCGAGTCAAAAAGTTTGCCTACCCCTGCTCCAGTAGCATGCAGACAGCCACCCTAGAGAGCCACAGCTAATTAGAAAAGAAAGCACACAGAAGGTAAGGCTAAGGCGCCCAGTAAAAGGGATTTTCCCGATGATGGTAGTTAACTTGCTCAGAAGCCTCTTTTTCCCTCAATTGGAATATCACTGCAGAAGCCATCAGCCACATGTGTTGATTTACATCCTGGAAGAAAATGCGATGACGACCTCGCAAGTCTCTCATTGTCTGTGGGTAAAGTTACTGCGTCCAAAACCCACTTTCCTGAGCCAAGAAACTTAGTCTAGTGCAGTGCTTTGTGTACTTTATGGGCAAATGTGATTGTCTAAAACAGAACTAAATATGTTCATAGGTGTAATATATTTTAGTATTCTTTAAAATAAGAGGAAACAGAAATTTTTCAACTTTTTATTGTCCTTAAAATGATTGTTCACATTGTTTCACAAGCAGGGGAAGCAAATACAATGACCATTTAGACATAAAATGCATAATCCAAGAACATCTTTCTTTAGACCAGTGGGTCACTGGTGATGAGGATGTTATTGTATGATATAATCATATATCCTTCTATAATTTAATATGCAACTGAGACATTACACTAAAAATATCAAGGGTGAAGCCTATCAGATGCTGAGATTATAGATATACTAGTAAAATAAGCGTATTTAGAGCTGGGTAATCTAAGGGATAAAGGTTAATGCCAAGGTCAGCAGCCAAAACACAAAAGCTCTGCCTTTTCTGACTCTGGAATACTTGACAAGTGATTTCAAACCCTTTTACTTCTCTGGCATAACCTGTATGGCAAGCCATAGCTCCTACTTGCTTCTTAGCAATGCTCCAGGGCTAAATCAGATAAAAAATTTATGTGCTATGCTTTGAGCTCCATTGAGGAAAGGCACTGAATAAACTTCAGGATAATTTATGAATCCTGAGCTTGCATTAATCATGTCCAAATCTATCTCATAAAAGGAAAAAAAAAATGGAAATAAGAGGCCAATGCTTGTGGTTGGTGGAAAGCTGAAGAAACTTTGAGCAATGGTAGAAAGCCCAAATAATACCATTTTATTTACGTGAAATTCTTGACTAATCCAGATTTTCATTTAAAAAAAAAAACTAACTCCTTCAATGCCCAGAAATAGTTCATTGGCAGAACATCTGGTATATGAATCAGAGAAGTGTGTTATGGCAGACCTAGTCTGAGATCCAATATCTAATTTCCTTTTAATTTACCATAATTATTTTTATAAAGCTTTATGGCTTTCTTCAGCAAATGTGCTTAGCGAGGATTGCCAAAATACTGCCTTCTCTTCAGAATCACATTCTTAGGCCCGCTTCTCCCGACTTGTTTCCTTCCTTTCCAATTGCATTTTACCCTCATCCCTTAACCACTGTCTGCTTCTTTTAGCAACCTGTATTGAACAGAAGGGACAACCAGAATGTAATCTGAAAACTTAAACGCAAGCATGTATTTGGAAATACAATCCTACTAGAACATTATTCTAGAATCTAGCTAGTAGTCATGATTTGGCACTAATGCTTTGGTTTCATTTTATTTTAATAATGGCCATCCTTTCTACAACTTTCAGTGTGAGTTATATCAAGTAGAGTTATATCAAGAGAACAAGGCAGGCTCATATTTGGAAACTATGAGGCTCCCAAGTGATCACTAATCAGCTTTTCTAAACCAACAAGTGACTGAACGATTCCCATTTTCAAAGTCAAAATTCTATGCTTTCATCAAACACTGCCTCTGATTTGCAGGAATGTGTTTATTTGGAGTTTAAAAAGACAAATGTCGAAGGAAAATGCTTTTCCTAAAAGCATAACAACCCTCAGCTGATTTGAAATGTCCAAGAACAGGAATAAAACAAGGAGTACCTTGTTATGTCTAAAACACATCAGAATGACTCCTCTAGAGAAAAGGGACATATGTTTCCATCACCCCTAACCTATGAGTGCTTGTTTTTAAAATTACAAACTAATGTCATAGTAAGCCATAGTTAATAGGAGAAAAAGGTAGCTGCCCTTCAGAAGTTTATCCATTCAGAGAGGAGGAAGTCAAGGGGAAAATCACTCTCCTCTGACTAACACAGTATAATTATTTTCCTCATGACGGTGCCCCTGCATTTTTCTCCCTTTAGAAGTTCCCATGGTTACAAAAGGACATGCCACACACACACATATATTTTTTAAAAGGATGACAAATCACTAGGTTGCAAAATGGCCTCCTATAGTCGGTCTGAATTTGTCATTTTGCTTTAGAGATTTTCCCGTTGGCCCAAATAATCCAGAATCACATATACAATGAATAAATGTAAATAGAGGGGTGGCTATTTTTTTAAGAAACTGGAAATGTCAAGTAAACACTTGAAAGCCATTATGATTTTATCCTGCACACACACACGCACAGGCACACACATACGCACACACTGATAAGAGAGCATTCACTTGAAAGGATAAAGCTCTGAAGATCAAAACGGTACAGCTCGTCCTTACAGACTCTTTAGAAGAAGACTTGAAGCATAAAAAATGTTTATTTAAACTATGCAAAGAATTTTACGTTTAACCAATAGATTAAAAAATGACTTCAATCAATAATGTTTCAAAAGGGTTTTTTAAGTGAGAGCTAACATTCACTGAGCCCAGACGGAAGGGTACTTCGCGTCTTCCTCAATGGAGTGTTCGGCCCTTTGCACTAAAATGGAATGAACGCTATCTGTTCCCAATGGGAAATTCAAACAGCATTGATTGGGTGCCTACTGGTTTTAGAAACAGGAGAATGTACACAGAGGAGGTTAACAAGACAAACAGCAATTGGACTAAAGAAAAGTGTCTGACCGACATAATCACTGAGGTTTGAGCAGACGACATCAAATTTTGGAGATGTCATCTCCTAGTGTCCCTGTTACGTGAGCAAGAGTTTTGACTTCTTCTGGGACTTAAGGATGTATCCTTTTTCCCTATTTGATAAACTCAAGTCCTTTGTCCAAGTTCATGCCGACCTGAACAGGGCAACCGGCTACATCGGATACAAGCTGTGAGGCCATTTTCATCCCAATAGGTTCCAAAGCTAAAGTCAAGAACGTCATAAAAAATTATAAAATGAAGATATAACATATTTCTAATGTAACTACCTCAGACTTAATAAATGCTATGTAATGACAACACATAAAATCTAGTAAGGCATTTCACAGAGCAGGGAAACCTCCCAGGCATCCACGAACATGTCATCATTTAGGGTTAAAGGTTTAAAAGACAGAATTTTTTTCTGGATACATTCTACGTAGGCCCCTGCAAAGCTGTAGATCACAATGCTATGTACCACTTAGCTGTGGCTGACACACTAAAATGGACAATTGCAACAGTTCAGCAGATAGCGTTTTAACAAAAGTTAAGTATCCTAGAGATTTTTGTTGGTTTGGTTCTCTAAAGAAGCATGCTTGGTTCACTTCTTGTATTCCATTTTGTAAGCCTTACGACTTTGAAAAAATACTGTTTAGATCCAAGCAATACCCAAATAATGAAGATGCATTAAAAAGAAAGGTCCTCGCGGGAATATAGGCCTAACGCAATAGGCGGCGCATGCTCAGTGCAGCCTCTACTGGGGCTGCACAGCTCTCTCGGGTTGGGGGAGGGCATACACCAGCAGTCCAGCTACCAGAGTCGGCAGGAATCCGTGCCTCTGTTCATCGTGGAATTGGATGGACAGTTAAAAGCTTTCTGGAATTCTTCAAAGTTGCTAATTGCACCATTGACCCTAAAAAAAGATATTTAATGTCATTTAATTCTTATATATCAACAGGTTCTGATTAAAAGTGTAGCAGCATATTGTTAGAAGGGATGTTGCAGTAATTTAATCTCTGTATAGGGCAGATAACTGAAGGCCCAAATGTTTAATTAAACTTCCAAAAAAAAATTAACAGAGCTGAGACTAGAACCAGCACCTCCTCAATACCAGGCAAACAATCCTGTTCATCTTCCAAATATTTTCAAATTCCTAGAAACTATAGGATTTATAGTTACAATATAATGAGTATAAAATTGTATAATCCTAAACCTTTACAAATGCCTATAAACTGTAGAATTTACCGACACTTAGCTTCAGTATTTTTTATCTTTTGGGGGAAGGTATAACTGATATAAAGTGCACGTGCATTAAATGCAAAGCCCACAGTTGTTGTTTTTTCATGTGTATAACATACTCATATTACTATCACTCAGATCAAAACATGAGATATTTCTAGCACCTCAACAGCTCCCTAGTGTGCCCTACCAGTAGCACCTCCAAGGATAGCGACTAGTCTGACTTCTGTAGCCACAGATGAGTGTTACCTGTTTTTGAACTTCATATGAATAGAATCACACAGTAGGTGCTCTTTTGTCACTGGCTTCTTTTATTCAATATTTATGTCCGTAAGATTCAACCATGTTGTTGCTATCACTATCTTTAAAGAACCCATTCATTCTACACAAAAACTTTCTCTAAATCCCTCTTATGTTTGAAGGCTCATGTGTATCTAGAATCTGGTTCATGTAACAACAAACCAATGATGGTGTCTAGTAGTTATTAGTGAGTAATGCTTTACTGGCATTAACTTCAAAATCTGGGGTTCTGGCAAGTTCCATCACCTGCAGTAAAGGCTGCAGATTCCTACTTAAAACTCTGGTTGTAACTGCCTTGTGGAAGTGGTATTTCCATTGTGTGATTTCTGCCATACCCAAAACATACAGTTATTGCAAATATCACTAATAAGCCAGCAGAAAGCTCCCTCTTCATTTATTTCTGACTCAACTGCATGTTCAAAGGGCTGACTTGAAGATTCAGCATTCTCAGTCACTGACTATTTCTTCCCTAATGACTCCTTTCCCTATGAGCATCTGAATGAATATAATGACCAATATCCAAAAAACATCCCCATAATCTCCTGTGCTTTAGCTGAGGTGTGTAGGTAAGGATGGATATGTCATGGTGTGATTCATCCTGTGTAAGTGTTAAAGATAGAATTTAGTTGATAATTGGTGAGTATGCTCTGCAAAATTATCAGCTAAAATCCAACATTATAGGCAACTAGTTAGTAAAAGGACATTCGTTTCTAAGAACTTATTAATCTACCACATTTGTCAGAGGGTGTACATTTCAGTCCATTAGAGAATGTCAGCATTCTTGACAGTTTAGGCTAGTGGGGGAGAATTTCTAACAGTGATTAGATTTTATGCTATTGGGTAATTTATAGTCAATTTCGGAAGCATGTGTAAGGCAAAGTTTTAGGAATAACATTTTAAAATATAGGAGACATTTAGATGATTTTCTTGCAATATGCTAGTGGACTCATTTAAACATTAAATATAAAAATATACAGATATAATATTCTAAGCAAAGAATGAATAAATATAGTTAAGGTTTCCTATATTTCCCATTGTAATTCTTGTCCCCTACTATAGAAAATTCCCCTCAAGCTATGCTACACAGCCAGCACAGGCTAAGTAATATTAACCTTAATTTTATTTTTACTTAATATTTTATACATTTTGACAATTAAATAAGATTGTTACTCATAATCCTTTTCCCTTCATAAGTAGGCAAATGTTTCAAAATAACATTCAAACTAAAACCCAAAATACAGAGCTTCTGACTCTAAATATGAATTATAATAGCTTAATATGACCATATATCCTCCTTTGTGTTCAGAGCTATTCAGAAAATGGCCACTCATTTATGTTTGTTGGTCGGCTGCATAAAGAATCAGATGCATTAAACAGTATACTCTATAACACAAAATAAACCAGAGCTCTCAGTGTTTTAAGGCACAGTACATAAGATCACATCCTTGTCTAAGAAGAGACTTTTGGGGCCCATGCTTAGTTTCTATTTGGCCAGTATTTTTGCCTGTAAAATGGAGATATCACAATTCACAATACAGGCTTTGGCACTGAGATGGCTGCATAGGGGAGGAGGGGAGATGCACATTAAAAACTAGTGTTAAAAAAAAAAAGCCAAAACACTAGTGTCACCCATTTTCCCTTTTACCTAAACTCAGGAGGGCTGTGAGCACCAATTTGGACTTGTTCTCGGGCAGCTTCCGGTCTGTAGGAATTGCACCTGACCTAGAAGAGAAAAGCATACTGGTAATTACATTTCCATTCCAATTACACATTTTCTACTGCTTTAACTGCTCCAAATTACACTGAAGAGTAATTTTAGACTCAGTGGATGACAGTTTTAGTAAATCAGATAAAACCTTAATCTGTAGTAACATCTATTATTCTAATCCCCGGAGTAGGTTTTATCATTGTAAATAATTCTACAATTTGAGTAAATTAGGAAGGTTTCCAGGAAAATGCTATAAATCAGGAGAACACTATATATGCCCAGGAATCAAGCAATGTATTCATTCAATTAATATCATGCTTGGAATAGCCCTATCAAATGTAACCATATTTGAGTCAATAAAATGAATCAAACACCATTATTGACATAGTCATGAGAAGTCAGGTGTTTGCTTGCTCTGCCTTAGTCCAGCCCTTTGATAGGAGGACACTTCTCCATCTCCTTTGAAGTCAGGCATGGCTATATCACTGGCTCTGACCAATGAACTAGGAGAAGTGCTATATGTCACTTCCGAGAGAAGATTTAAAAACTGGCAGAAGTGTTAAGAGCCTTCAGAATAATTTAAGATGTTACACTAAGAACCAGTGCACAGTTCCTCATATTTCTTCCCTCCTCCTGTGGTGACCATGGAAGCACATGTCAGAATAAAGACTCTAAAGCCCAGGTCCTTGAGTAATAACTCTAAGCAGAGACCCGTTAATGACTGATGTTGGACACAGATCATGAGCAAGAAATAAACTTCCCTTGTTTGGTTTATCCCTGTACCATAACCTACTTAATCCTGTCTGGAAGCATGTCTTGAAACATGATAAAGTCTTGAAGTATGAAAAGAACTAGGACACATGAATTTGACTGGGGGGCGATTTAAAGCAGAGGAGAAAAGGGAAGCAAAGGCATATATGAGAAAAAATAAAAGGAGCAAGACACTCAGTGTGGCTGGACTGTGGTGCCTAATGGGTAGCACTGGGACCAGGGGTGATGGTGATGGTGCCAGGTTTCTGAAATTCTGACCAATACCCTAAAGTGTTTAAACTATACCTAAACATAATTATGAGCAGTAAATGATAAAATCATATTTTAGAAAGATGTATCTGTCAGGGGAATATAGAAGGAAATTAGAAACTAGTTAGAAGATTATTTATATTTGGGCCCCAGGAAGGTGCCAATGAATATCCACTAAATGAGTAGAAATGGAAATGGAAAGAAGTAGAAAGATAAGTAGAAAGATCTGAAGGGGGAAATTGGCAGGTCACAGGAACTACAGGGATATAGAAAGCAGGAAAGGTGATATGATGCTATCACTTTTCATAAAGATAAACCATCAGTCTCTGTGGTTCTAAAGTTAACTTTGAGGATGTTTTTTTTTTTTCTAATATGATTCCTTAATTTCCTCAGAAGCTAGCTACTGTGAAGTTGTATCTGGCACTCCATATTTCTTATATTCTTATACTAGAGGCCCAGTGCACAAATGTTGTGCATGGGGCAGGGGTCCCTCAGCCTGGCCTGTGCCCTCTTGCAGTCTGGGACCTCCATGGGGGATGTCCTCCTGCCAGCTTAGGCCCACTCAGCAGGCGGACCTCCCCAGAGAGGCCTTAGCACTGCCAAGGCTGCTGCACTCGCCAGTCATGAGATCGGCTTCTGGCTGAGCAACGCTCCCCATTGGGGAGCAATGACCACCAGGGGACAGCTCCTGCATTGAGCACCTGACCCCTGGTGGTCAGTGTGTGTCATAGTGACCAGTCATTCTGCCGTTTGGTAGATTTGCATATTAGCCTTTTATTATATAGGATTATTGTACAGTATTGTCTTTGCTTCCTACATCATTTAAGAGAGTGCTAAAAACATATTATGGTTGTTACTATTTTCCTAGGACCTTCTTAGGAGGGAAAATAACTTTGCTCCCTATAAGCAGACATATTTCAACGTGCAAAATATTTAAAATCTCCTCACTCTGCCAGTAGGAAAAGCTTCAAGATAAATTTCTCATTAGTGATATAAAATGGTTTTCCATGTTTCCTAAATCTCTTTAGTTTAAAAAAATAAGATATGGATTGGAATTTTATTTGAAGACATGTCAAAAGTATGACTGGTAATGTTGCTATCAGATTACTTCATTCATCTACAAGGAGCTGTTGTGAACTAGAATGTAACTAAGAGGGACCTTAAGTTAGTAAGTATGAACCTGAGTAAGAACTTGATGGACCTCGCAATTTAGAGTAGGGACCAGCAAACTTTTCCTGTAAAGGGAGAGAAAGTAAATATTTTAGCTTTTGCTGACCATAAGATCTCTTTCAACTACTCAACTCTGCTGTTGTAGCATAAAACCAGGCATGGACAATACATAAAAGAAAGTGCATGGCTGTTTTCCAACAAAATGGCACTTATAAAAATAGACAGCAAGCCATATTTGGGTCCTAGTTTGCTAATCCCAGCTCTAGGAAGTTCTGACTATGTGTGTGTGGGCTTATTTTAGATATATGACCCAGTACTGACCTATAACAAAGTCTCCTTCATTGGACTGCATTAGTCTTATACGTATCAAGTGTCTTCAATATACCCAGGATCTTTGCTGGGTGCTATGGCGATACTTAAGAAATGTAAGGATCCAGAAGATTAACTGTGAAGTTAAACTAGAAGTTTTCAACATTTTGAGAACAGTTAAATATTCAACTACGTGGTAATGAAAGTAAGTATAACAGAATTGGAGATTCACAAAAATGAGAACTGGAGTTCTTGTGGAAGTGTATGGATGGTATGGAGGAGGTGAATCTTGACATGGATCCTGAATGATAAATATGGGATTCAATTATCTGAGGGGGAAGAGTAGACAGCAGGTCACATTATAGATGGAAAATCAAAATCAAAGCCAAAGAGACAGTAGTGAGCATGGCATCACGGGGTGGAAGTGAGGCCACCTTCCCAGCAAAAGATGAGTCTTATGGAACTGTGGGAATTAAGAGCTGGTGGGTAGAGTTGGATAAGACTGAGGAGAACTTTTCAGAAAGGTAACTGAAAGTATTTGGCCTCAATGCATTAGGACTTGGGAGCCACTGTAGTTCTTCAGCTGGTCAATAATGAAATAAAAGTGGTATTTCAGTGATATGTAAGACAGACAGTGTTGGAAAGATGCCAACGTCTGGAAAACGTGCCCTAATGCTGACGGAATAATCCAGAGTAGAAAAGATCAAGGCCTAGCCTATAGATGACAAAATAGGGTAATGGGGAGAAAGAGAAGCAGAATCTGAAGATCAGGTAAAAGAATGAAACATCTAACTCTGGGGGCATATGTCATAAAAACAAGGATAGGTAAATCAAATAAGACCTAAGAATCCAGATTTTTCTAAGCAGGAAGACCCAGAGACTGGGGGTATGTTAAAAGAAATGGAAGACTAAAAAGATAACTCATTTTGATCATGATTACACTTTTGCTGATATTGGGTTGGTAAATGATAATTTATTGAGAGCTGTCATGTCCAGCTTTAAGAAATAAAAGACCCCAGATAGGTGAGAGTCATTTAACCAGAGTTAACTGAAGGAGACATGGGAATGCATGAACTTACTGAGAAAGAATACTAAGACTTAGGAACCGAAGGTTGTACGATGAAAACTCCTGTCTAGTGTTGAGCATATAGATACACATTTGCCCACCTTCCACAATTCATCTCTGAATTTTTGAAGATGAGGCCTACACATTTGTGACATAAACCATTAAAATAGTTAATAGCAACAAATTAGCACTTGCTTCATTAGCCAGACTGGAACTCAGAATTGTGCCTTATTTACTGCACTTCTATTTCTGCTCGGAGAGCCTATTAAACTCACAAAAGAGTTATATGACTCTTCTTGACTTTATTGTTGTTGTTTTCAGCTCTAATAGTCATCAGATATTCATTTGACAGTTGAGAACACCAATGAATGAGTCATTAGAAATGGATATTAATAGTATCAAATAGTAACATTGAGAAGTCAGGCTACATTACACAAATACCAAGTGAGTTACCATAGTAACCCTTGATTTTTAAAAAAGGCCAATAAACTTTGATTCAATCAATTAATTATGTTTCATAGTTGGGGGACTGGGTGAAAAAGGTGAAAGGATTAAGAAAGTACAAATTGGTACTCCAAAAATAGTTCCAGGGATATAAAGTACAGCATAGGGAATCCTATATAATGAAAGTATAGTATGCAAATTGTCCCCTCGGCTGGGAGTTCGAAGGAAAGGAGGGGGGATCAGGGCAGCAGCTGCTGCAGCAGGCGATCAGGAAGGGAAGGAGTACTCACCTGGCAGCCGGCAGCAGCTAGGGACCCTACCAGTGCACGTATTTCATGCACTGGGCCTCTAGAATAGTGAATAATATTGTAATAACTATATGTGGTCCAGGTGGGTACTGCAAATATCATGGGCACGGTTTTATAAAGTATGTGATTATCTAACTAATATGCTGTACACCTGAAACTAACACCAAATAATACTGAATGTAAAAAATGCAGCTAAAACTTTGTCTCATAGAACACTTAAAAAATGAAATTTGCCCAGTTGGCATGGCTCAGTGATTGAGTATGGACCTATGATCCAGGAGATCACAGTTCGATGCCCAGCCAGGGCACATGCCCAGGTTGCGGGCTAGATACCCAGTGTGAGGCATGCAGGAGGCAGCTGGTCAATGATGCTCTGTCATCATTGATGTTTCTATCCCTCTCTCCCTTTCCCTTACCCTATGAAATCAATAAAATATTTTGTAATGAAATTTACCCTGAAAACAAGCAGCAAGATAAAATTCCAGCTAAAATCAAAGTTATGCCATTAAACTCTCTTGTTACAAACTTTTGATCAAGGAAGCAAGCCAAAGTCCCACATTTCATCTTTGATGCCCCTTGCTTTATTCGACTCACATGAGCATAACTCAGGAAGAAGAGCTGGTTATTGGTGAATGTGATCCCTGGTAGCAGAGGCTCCTCAACTCCCTGCCTCTTGTCATTTATCCATTTCCTATAAGCCTGGGGAGAGAAACAAAATGAATGATCCTCTGCACGGATGGCTTTTCTCTTCCCACCCAGTGCAGAGACAGTAAATATATCCTCTACCATGTGCAAATTGTATTTTGTCAAGGTTTCCTTTAAGAAAACAAACCTGGAAATGCAAATCAATGTTGTATGGCTTAACAATGCAATGGTTCACCTGCAAAAGACCTTACATTCAATAAATACCAAAGCAGTAGGGCCAAAGTGTTCAATAACTACCCCTCTTGGGGGGGAAATGTTCTTTCTCTTCCTACCAGGGAACAAACAAATCAAGCACAAAGACAAAAGCCGATGGAAATAAATTTTGGGGTCAACATACTGCCGATTTTTAAGTTTTGCCAAGTAAGAGGGAAAACAATAATCTTCAATAACCACCATCTTGCAGAAATAGAATATGTTTTAATTATAATAGAGGAAGGATTAAATCTTGGAATAACACCCTGGTCTTTACATTGAATGTATTTAGCTTTATGAAAATCTTTCCATATCACCCTTATGTTTCTTGTTTAACCACAACTCAGTGGATGATGAAAGCAGTATTATGGATTCTTACCTGGCCCACTATATGAGAACCACTAGCCTCCGGTCATAATATATAAGTTTGATATTTTAAGAGAAAATTATAAGAAATGAAAACTCATATGAACCTAGCCCCCAGGAGATTTCTATAGCCTGATTTATACTATTATATGTGTATTTTATTATGTATCTGAAAACTATCTTCTAAATATATGATTCTTAATAATAAATATTATTGTTTAGGAAGTAACTTTACACCCTAAAAAGAAAAAAAAATGTAGCTCTATTCATATAATAGAGTATAACACAGTCAATGGGGCAATATATTTCTACTTACAGAAATTCACAGAATTTACAGAAATCTAAATCCTCAAGAACATGACTATGCTGTAAATTGAGATGTACCCATACGGTGTTTTAAAGCTTAATTTTAAAAATCACAGCAAATGTTGCATTACATACCCTAAAAGCTTCCCGCAGACCTCCATTATCGGCAATATTTTCTCCCAAGGTCCTCTTCCCTTTTACCTAACAAGAAGAAAAATAAAAAAGAGTGCTTCACAGCCAACTATCATTCAGCAAGAGGCATAAATAGGATAGCAATAAAAAAGTGCCATATTTTAAAGAGAAAATTATATTCAATAAGTCAGAAGTAGTCATAATATATTTTGAGATAGAAAACTAACCCCAGCTAGGTGCTCCTAAATATAATAATTTCTATTTTATTATGCAACACATTTCTTTCTCACCAACCTCTTTATTCTCACCCATTTAACCAGCTCCAATAAAATGTTTTAAAAAAAATATTCTCAATGATTCTAATTTAAATGGGGAAAAATAAAAATGTCAATAGACAGATTACTTTATCTGATTAACTCATATAATGTGAGTATTCTTTTCAGTGTGTTCATGTTTCCAAAAATGTATCATCACATAGGAACAAGAGTTTTGGACCAACAGTAAAAGTAAACCAGTTTACTTTCACCAATTTCCAAGAAAAATTAAAAGGAGAGTAGTTTTCATGGGGAACAAAGGTCAAGGCTTGCAATATGTATGATAACTAGCCGAGCATGGTGAAGAAATTTTTCTAAACATTTGAAGATTGTTCCTTACACCCTTTTATAGACTATGACAAAGAACAATCCAAAACAATACAGCCCATGAGCCAAGGAATGTGGGCAGTCTGTAAAAGCTAGGAAAGGCAAGGAAACAGATTCTTCCCTAGAGCAGTTAGAAAATAAAGCAGTCCTAATGAGACCTGAGTCAGACACACAAAACGGTGTGATAATAAAGTTGTGTTATTTCAAGTCACAAAGTTTGTGATGATTTGCTATAGCAGCAACAGGAAACAATACACCCCGTTCTAAACCTTCAGGCCAGGGATCCTACCAACTCTTTATTTTCATGCTAGCCCAACCACCCAGGTGCCAGGCAATACAGATGAATGAAAACAAGGCTTCAGATAACATCCATCTGTATAATCACCCAGGACATTCCCAGCTCCGGTCTCAGAAAGCTACCACTCCAGCTTTACATATTATCTTGCACCACAAACACAAATTAACTCAAAAATGGGTTAAAGACTTAAACGCCTAAAACCATGAAACTCCTAGAAGAAAACAGGCGGTGAGAGCCTCTTAACAGTGGTCTTTTTTTTTTTTAATCTGACACCAAAAGCAAAAGCAAAAATGAACAAGTGGGACTACATCAAACTAAAATGCTTCTGCACAGCAAAGGACACCATCAACCAAATTAATAGGAAACCTACTAAAGGGGAAAAGATAACTGTACTAGTAAATCATGTATCAGATAAAGGGCTAATATTTAAAATATACAAAGAACTCATACAACTCCACAGCCAAAAAACAATTTAATTTTTAAAAATGGACAGAGGATCTGAATAGACATTTTTCCAAAGAAGACATATAGATGGCCAATAGGTACACAAAAAGATACTGAAATCATGAATCATAAGAAAAATCCAAATCAAAACCACAATGAGATATCAGCTCACAACTGTCAAATAGCTACTATTAAAAAGACAAGAAATAATAAGTGTTGGGTGTATAGAAGAAGGAACCCCTCTATACTTTTGGTGGGAATGTAATTAATGAAACTACTATGAAAATGGCATGAAAGCTCCTCCAAAAATTTAAAAATAGAATTACCATATGATCCAAAAATTCCACTTCTGGGAATGTATCCAAAGAAAATGAAAATCCTAATTCAAAAAGATACATACACCCCCATATTCACTGCAGTAGAAACAATCTAAATGACCATTGATGATAGATGCATGGATAAATAAGATTTGAAACACACACACACACACACACACACACACACACACACGCGCGCGGGATACCATTCAGCCACAAAAAATAATGAAATCTTGACATTTAAGACAACATGGATGGACAATAGAGTGTATTATGCTACGTGAAACAAGTCAGACTGAATTAAGTCAGAGAAAGATAAATACCATATGATCTCACTTATATGTGGAATTAAAAAAACAAAACAAAAATGAAACTGAATTAATAAAGAGAACAGAGTGGTGGTTGTTAGAGTCAGAGGGTGGGGGTGGGGAAGATGAATGAACTTGTTTTTGTTTTGTTTTCAGTTTAAATAAACTGAATTAAAATTAATTTTTGTTAGTCCTCACCCGAGAATATTCTTCCATTGGTTTTTAGAGAAAGTGGAAGGGAGGAAGAGTTTCACAGAGAGAGAAACATCAATGTGAGAGAGACATCAATTTGTTGCTTCCTGCACACTCTGACTGATGTCAGGGATCAAGCCTATAACTGGGGTACATGCCCTTGACAGGAATCAAACCCGCCACCCTTCAGTCAGCGGGCCAATGCTCTATCCACTGAGCTAAACCAATCAGGGCTGAATTAAAAAGTTTTAAGAGAATAAAATGAATAAGGCTACTGTTTCTCTCAGACGAGCTTCCTTGACACTACTGCTATTCTTCCAGGTGAAGAAATGGTTTAGCTGGACTCTTGATAATTTTGATTACTATCAGATATTTCCATGAAAAATGTCCAAGGGTGAGAGCATACCTTGGACATTTTTCATGGAAAAATCTGAGCAAGAATTGTTGGAAAACTATGTAATTTCATCTAGTCATTACAGGAGGTGGACAGCTTATTTATAAGGTTGCTGTTCTTTGTTTCAGTATAAAAAAAGCAGAGGGGCATCAGAGAAGTACAAATTAAAACTACAACAAGACATTACCTCACACCTGTCAGAATGGCTACTATCAACAAACATGTGTAGAAGAGGATATGGAGAAAAGGGAGCCCTCATGCACATTTGGGGGGAGTGCAGACTGGTACAGCCACTGTTGAAAGCAGTATGAAGTTTCCTCAAAAATTAAAAATGGAATGGGGCCTTATGACCTAGATATTCCACTCTGGGAATACATCCAAAGAAGCCCAAAACACTAATTTGGAAGAAAGTATGCACCCCTATGTTCAATGCAGCATTATTTACAATAGCTAAATTTTGGGAGCAGCCCAAGTGTCCATCGGTAGATGAGTGGATAAAAGAGTTATGGTACATTTATACAATGGATTACTGTGCAGCTATAAAAAAAAAAAGTAAGAAAATCTTACCACTTGAGACAGCATGGGTGGATCTGGAGAATATTATACTAAGTGAATTAAACCAGGCAGGGAAAGACAAGTACCATATGACTTCACTTATACGTGGAATCTAATGAACAAAATGAACTAACAAACAAAACAGCAACAGACTCATAGATAGAGAACAGACTGACAGCTGTCAGAGGGGAGGGGGTGGGGGCTGGGTGAGAAGGGTGAAGGGATTAAGCTAAGAAAAAAATAGACTCATAAACACAGGCAACAGTATGGTGGTTGCCAAAGAGAAGGGGAGGGGAGGTAGAAGGTAAAGAGGGAGTTAAATTGTAATGGAAGTAGACACCCCTTGGGGCGGTATACACACAATACAATAAACAGATTATGCATTACAGAACTGTATACCTGAAACCAGTATAATTTTATTAACCAATGTCACCTCAATAAACTAAATTTTTAAAAAATGTTACTGGTGACTAGATATCTTGTTCAGGACCAAAAGTTAGAATTTGTCCCTTGCCATCCTGTAGCAACCCATGGCTATAAAGTAAACCCATGCTTCTTTCAGTTAACACCTAAAATCCCTCGTGCTACTAGAGACGTGGACTTTAACTACTCCCCCAAACACAGCACGTCTTGACACAACCTTCCTCCCCAAATGTGAGTGAACTGGAAAAATCAAAGAATTTGTATTGCTAAAAATTCCCCAGGGGAGAATGAAGCTGTTGGCCTGGGAGCCACACTTTGAGCACCAATGGTCTAAAGCAAGCCAACATCTAAATGAGAAAAAATCCATAATATGTCCCCTCCACCACTGTCATACTCACATTTAAGCCAGCTTTCTTCCAGTAATAGTTGCTATACTGGTTAACCATGCACTTTGTTTTTTCCTTAAACTTTTCTTCGGAGTCTAGAGACCACCAAGGATCCAGGTTTCCATTTTTATCATATTTTCTACCTAACAAAAAGGAAAGTTGGCATATATTTGTGTTATTTATGGAAACTAATTTCTTCATCATCCCTATCCCTCATTTCAACAAGTCTTGAAAAAGAAGTCCCAAGCAATGAAGACTACTCCTGGAGCTGCCCCCACCTTCTCTCCAGTGTTACAGGTTCACCATAGAAGAGGGAAAAGGAGAAAGAGGTTTGGGGAGGTTCTTTCCTTCGAAGCAACAGAGAGCATTTTAATAAGATTCATCAGCTTATGGCACGCACCATTCTTAACCAATCTTGGATTCTCTGTTGTCACCTAATATGACCCAAAATCTTCTCTGGATCATGAAATTAAATGGTTTCATTCAGAAAGCCCGTGGAGGGAGGCGGAATAAACATGCCAGTGAAATTCCAAATGATCCATAGGAGCATCCCTGATGAGTCATTCACACCCTGCAACCGCAGCCCCTGACTCAACCCTATAGGAACGTGTTTCCTCCAAGTTGCCAGGAACTGAGAGACACATAAAACCTGTGTTATGAATCACTCCGCAGCCATCAGTGTGGATGGGAGGCCCATCTGTCCTGCCCTGACAGGAAGGTTGCTCTAAAAAGAGAACTTGGAACAAGAATGGAAATCTCCAAAACATGATGGGAAATGTTTTGTGGTGTGTTTTTTCTACAGGCTCACTCTTCACTTTCTCTACACCCTTCAAAAATGTTTGGGTGTATCTGAACTATCTTCTGTACTCACTCAAGATTACTATTGGTTTACTTTAGTTGTTGTTGTTGTTGTTGATGATGATGTTGTTGCTAATCCTCATCCCAGGATACTTTTTCCATTGATTATTTTAGAGAGAGTGGAAGGGAGGGGGAGAGAGCGAGAGTGAGAGAGAGAGAGAAACATCAATGTGAGAGACACACATTGATTGGTTGCCTCCCACACATACCCCGACTGGCACTGGGGCATCAAGCCTGCAACCAAGGTATGTGCCATTGATCAGAATCAAACCCATGTCCCTTTGGTCTGCAGGCTAATGTTCTAACCAGCTAGGGCTAGTTTAAACTTAATTATGCAGAGAACTCTTTGTTGGGCATAAAAGAAAGCTCCCTAACAAAAGATGTTAATTGCTCCGGCTCATGTGGCTCAATGGCTGAGCATCGACCTATGAACCAGGAGGTCACAGTTTGATTCCTAGTCAGGGCACATGCCTGGGTTGCAAGCTCCATCCCCAGTAGGGGTTATGCAGGAGGCAGCTGATCAATGATGCTCTCTCATCATGGATGTTTCTGTCTCTCTCTCCCTCTTCCTTCTTCTCTGAAATCAATCAAAAATATTTATTTTTAAAATATGTTAATTGAAATAATCTGAAGCTCTTCAATAAGGCTAGATGCCACTACCACCCTCTCTGGAAGAGTATGGAGTCACCGTCCTCCACCCACTAACCAACCAATTATAAAATAGATCCTGGGCATGTCCTTATATGTACAATGTACTGTTCTAAGTGCTGATTACAGAGTGAAATTGCCATCATTAGATTTTGTCCTTTGAGAGACAATCCTGAAGCCATCTAGAAGATTCTGAGGAAGAACTGTACTTAAATTTCCTAGGAAGAAAGACCCAAAACCAAGAGACCAATACTGGCTTTTGTTTCTTGTCTTAGACTATCCTCTCAGATGAACCAAGCATACAAGGCTAGAAATTACTGCTCTGGGTATTCAGATGACTACAAGGCAGCTGTATTTTAAAAGGGAGCACAAAGCCTATGTGACTAGTAAGGGCTAATGGGAATACAGGGAGAATTGTCCAGAAGGAGAAGAACCAGAATGGTCTCTGGCCCTGGAGAGGCACCCAGGAAAGGATGTTGGAGATATCACAGACATGAAAGCAAGAGGTCCCTCTATTAAATAGTGCCTTGAGCCAGCCGGGTTCTCTAGTCTACATGGAAATCTTTGTGCCGATGTAGATGTGATCATAATTTGGAGATTTCATATGGCTTTCCAATAATACTCCAAACTTAAAGGAGAAAGAAGTGTTGTTTAAAAATGCTAACTCTCAAGGAGTGATCATTTCTTTAGTTTATGCCATATTCTGCTCTTTTCTTTTGCTTAAATGTCTTCAGGATACATAGCATATTCTATATTATGCATTATTAGGGAAGCATAGCCTTTTTAAAATTCTGAATATATGCCAGCATAGAGAAAAACAGAGAGTGAGCATTGCATAATCCTTGAAACCGTATAACGGAACCAGTCAGCCAAGCTCCAGATTCCTAACTCACTGAGTCCTCATTTGGCAGCATGTATAATCATCCTCAGAGCAGAGCTCACACCTCCAGGGAGAGCATCTCAAGATGGTGAATAAAGAAATGACAAAGGGAAGAAGCTATAAAGAAACTCCTATAATTATTGTGGCAGCTACAGCATTTGTGATCTAAATGCACAACCAACTTCACTGAAATGACAAAGTCATTTTTTTCATCCCACTGCAATGGGAACAATTATTTATTTATTGCAAGCTATCACTGCAAGACATGGGGAAAAGTCTTCAATCAGCAATAATACTATTTTGGATAATCGTCAATCTATGATGATGCCACTATGCAAAAATAATAGCAACAATTAACATCCACATAGTCAACATTATCATAAAAGCAGCCGCTTATACAATGAACTAGTACTTACCATTATTATCAAATCCATGTGTAAATTCGTGTCCGACAATTACTCCTATAGCACCATAACTCAGAGATCTACAACATAAATATATAATTTGGAGAAAATTACAAGCATGAATCTAAGAGCATAATCCTTTATTTTTTTCAATGAAAAGCAAAGATAATTTGTTTTCTAGTACCCATGTTAATAATCACAAAATTATTTTAAAAATCTAAATGAGCCCTTCTCATTAAAATGGTCAAAGAAAATATGAATTCTAACATTATCATTATGACCATATATGGGCCTTATTTTTCCAATGCTATGAAATTAGGGGTGTGAAAGAAATGGTTTCTAAAGTCTCTTCCAGCCCTAAGATTTGTATTATTCTATATCAGCTCTAGCTGTAGTTTATATTTATAAACACCCAACGCAGTAGCAGGGTTTGAAAAGATCCTGTCAGTCAACATACCATTTATTTTTTATCTGAGAACCTGTTGAAAAATCACTACAGACTTAGAAGTTAAATTGTTTTTCAAATGTAGTCATAAAAAAAGGAATAGAGCAGAGATTAAAAGGGATCAGCCTGCTGTCAAGGTAGTCACGTTTCTCTGCTTTTGTGACAGACACGCTCACGACTGAATGACAAAGACTGTGAAGCCTTAACCAGATTTGGAAAAGTCATTTTATCATTTCCCTTCACCTCTGAAGATGCATGTGGTAGATTACCTACAAGGGCGACCATTGACAATTCCACACAGCCTGGATGCGTGTGCCACCTCCTCCCATCAAGAGGCAACGACTTCCTTTCCCTTAAATCTGGACAGGCCCCCAGATTTGCTATGATCAACAGAAGGCACAGAAGGTGCCGGATGTGGCTTCTGGACCTAGGCTTTGATAGGCCTTAATGCTTGAAAATGTCCTGCCTTGGAAGTCAACTTCCATGTAAATTAGGTAGACTGATCAGCTGGACACAAAGAGGCCAAGTGAAGCAAGCAAGAGACACCAAAAGTTGACTTCTAAAGGAAGAGACGTAGCTAGGCCCCAGCCTTTAAAGCCAGCCCAACTGGGACAGCAGACACATGAGCAAAGTCATCTTAGATCCCCTGGTCCCAGGCAGGTTGCCAGCCAACAAACACCACACAGAACAGAGACAAGCGTCTCGGCTGAATCTTGCCCACACTGTGGCTTCATGTGCCAGGAGTGGTTGTTCAGTGGTGCTTTTTTACATGGCAACGTAACTGAAACAAGCATGTTAATGATATATGAAGTAAGTAATCAATAAGGGGGCTTCCACTCAGGTGTGTCTTGGATCTTCTCTCTCAGCTTTAAGTTCTATGAAGGTCAAACCCTTATCTATTGATTGCTGCTAAATTCTCTGTACTAGGTAACAACAATTTAACTAATAGATTAACGTTACCACTTCATGCAAGTGACAGACTGATCTGTACCTTAATTTAGTTATTTAATGCATGGATAAGGATTACAAACAACTTAAAATCCTTGTTATGAGGATACTTCCTGAGATTTGCAATTATGCTAAAAATACCAGTATTTCACAGTTGCTTCCTGACATGCAACATCAAAGTAACCTGGCAAATAGACAGGACCAGTAAGTGGAAGGAACGAGAATTTTTGAAGCAACATGTTATTACAGGACATAATAATCCTTAACATGCTAATTGTTTATCTCAACTATACCCAAGGAAGTGCTGCAAGATTTAATTTTTCCCCTTGGTGGCAATTCTTTCCTTTGTTATTTCTTTCCTGCAAGGTAATTTGCATTTGAAAAAATGCTTCCTACTGTTTTTCCATCATTGCAAACCTTCATTAAAGAAGTAAGAGTGAAATTATGCATTTCAATCATAGAGTTATCATAGCAGTGTGGGACAAACTTGTAATTTTACATAGTGCTAATTTTTGCAGCAATAGCTATCACTGTGCAGCCTGTAACATTTCGTTTGTTCCAGACCTCTCAGCCCTGACAATCACATTCGATTCTCTACAAGCCTTGATCAGTGCTGTTGAATTTAAGAGATGAACAATGGACGTTTACCGGAACTGTTCTACAATAAATATCCCTTCAGAGAGATCGCTCCCATAAGCTTCCTACTTGCAAAGGGTAATAGAAAATTCTGAAAATGATTGAATCACTGTAAGTTCTGATACTCAGCCAAATATTTGCAATCCTTTGGACAGGAGACAAAGAAGTAATTTTACATGACTAAACCTTACAATGATAATGGTATATAATACTAAATTCACATATTCCATGTTATCAATGGACATTATTTAAATTAGCATATCATAAAAATAAACAAACCAACAAATAAATAAATAAGTAAAACTATGCCTTTTAACAATACGACTGGCTGGCCAGAAAAAGAAGACTCCTGCAGAGAAAAGTCTAGCCTTCCAAAAATAAAGTGGGGAAGATGAAATGTTTCCACCTACTCAGTTTCTCTTCTGTTCTTACTACCCAATGAACTTAACAAATGCACAGGGTTTGCTGTCAACGGGGAATCAATCATACTGCTGTCTGGAGCAACCATTATCTCGAGCGGTCATCAAGTAAGGGCTACTCTATGCCTGGAATGTAAATTCATAAAAGTCTCAGACTTGGAAGTGTCTTTAAGGTCATCTAGCTCTGCTCCTTAGCTGAATCAAGGCCCCCCTCTACAAAAGCCAGTTCAAAAGGCCCTAAGACTTCTCCTTGGGCACTTTCAATAACCAGGAGCTCACCCCGTCTGAGGTGGCCCATTCTCTCATCAGGGGTTGTAAATAAAACAGATCTCACCCTAGCCACTATGGCTCAGTGGATAGAGCCTCGGCCTGAGGACTGAAGGGTCCCAGGTTTGATTCTGGTCAAGGGCACATGCCGGGGTTTCAGGCTTCAGGCTTGATCCCCAGTTGGGGGGCATGCAGGAGACAGCTGATCAATGATTCTCTCTCATTGCTGATGTTTCTCTCTCTCTCTCTCTCTCTCTCTCTCTCTCTCTCTCTCTCTCTCCCTCCCTCCCTCCCTCCCTCTCCCTTCTTCTCTGAAACCAATAAAATAAATGTTTATAAAAAATAAAAATAAAACAGGTCTCCCTACTGTTAAAATGGAATATATTGCCTATGTCTTACTAGTATAGCCATTGGTCTAGTTCAATCTCTCGCTGAACACCCTCTGACACCCCTCCCCCAAATATAGTAAATCATTCTGCCATCTTAACTTTCTTTCAAAAAATATGAAGTCATGAGGTTCTTCCTCAAATGCTCTCTTCTCAAGTTTTTTCAACTATTTTTCTTCAGTCATGAACCTAAATCAACATTTCCCAACACATAGAAAAAAGGGATTTTAGTAAGCTCTAGGTTAAACACATTTAAATAAGTTTCTTTCTCATCTGCCTGAGGATGGGGGGGGGCAGGTTCAATTCCAGTCAAGGTCACATACATTGGTTGCACGCTCCTCCCATGGTTGGGGCTCATGCAGGAGACAACCAATAGATGTGTTTCTCTTGAAGTATGACAGCAACCATACTTAGGTGAAAACTGCTGTTTGAATTTTAACCCTGCTATTCTGACTTCTGCACTCACTTACTTGCTTAAACAATAGGGCAGTTACCTCAGCACCCAGATTGAGACCTGGAAACTCACATTAATCCATACCACATCACAAAGGTAACTTTCCTGTGCCTGTGGACCAGAACCACAGGAGATTGATTCCCACGGACTCAGTAGCTCCAGAAGTTGAGACTACAGATGACCTTTAGAGATGATTAACCCTGCTCAGTTCTGCTTTTGTACAATCTGCTTTCGCAAGATAGGTCCACATTCCAATGTCCAGCATTTAGAATTTAGAATTTGGAACAAAGGAACACTTTTGTGGTTTGGACCTTTAAAAGGACTGCCTACACCTGGGACCGAAGGCAAGGTCGTGAGGGTGGACTCCAGCTGCGTGTGGTGCTCTCCAGGCTGTCTCTGGCCAGCTCAATAAATCCTTGCCTGCTTTTTTAATCAATTAGCAACCTCCGGTGGTCTTATTTTTGACTCCAGGGTTCAACCCCACAACACTCTCACATAGATGTTTCTCTGTCTTTCCCTCTCTCTTCCACTCTCCCTAAAAATCAATGGGAAAATATCCTTAGATGAGGATTAACAAAAGTAAGTAAGTGAGTGAGTCTCCATCTTACAGAGTTTCTTAGGAGTTTTTACGCTGCTAAGTATTGTGGTTCTGCAAAACAAAGGGAAGGGGAGAATGACTTATTACTACTTCATGGAACACACACTTTGGAATATGTTGTCTTATGCCATTTATAATCCTGATTCTCTCCTCTGGAAACAATTCAGCCTACCAGTGCCCCCGTCATTATACCCAACACTCAGGGGAGGGCTAAGCTGGCCAGTGTGGGCAGAAAGGATAAGCACTAGCTGGTTCTGAAGGCTATCTGTCCAGAACAGATGCATGTATGGGAATCCATCTCACTGGACTCTGATTCCCATATGTCCAGCATCTCCATATTGCCAATGCTGATCTTAATAGAGGAGGGATGGTTTCAGTGCAGACACAGAACTCTTTAGGAGAAAAATGCAAATCTCTCTTCCACTGAAGTCTCAAATATGGCTCAGCATAAAGTTGAACTAACAAATACTATTATTATGTCCTAAGTTCCTATTTTAATTCTTATATTAAAAAATCATCTCACAGACCCAATAAACAATTTCATCAAATCAATAACTTCAAAACTGAACCAGACTATTTCCAAGTCTCCAGGTATATAACCACAATATCAGTTAAATTGCTAGTGATGAGTAGATTCAAAAACTTCTAGAACTTTTTTAGTTTGAAGGGGGCTTAAAGAATATTTAGCCTAAACCTCTAATTTAATATAAATATATATTTTTTCTAATCTTAACCATAGGGAAAATTGATTCCAAATATCTAAACACTAAGGAAAACTATGCAGCTGAGGCCTGGGAGGATGTTAATGGATTTGGGGGATACAAACCACTTTCATTTTCATTCATGCTAACAACTTTGCTTTCCTACCATAGGCTTTACTGTTGCCTGCTCGTATCCACTCGGCACTCACTATTTTCAAGCACAACAATCCCACTTCCAGCTGGCAGCACCTGAAACTACAGGTGCTCCTCCATTAACAATGGGTTACATCCCAATAAACCCACTGTAAGTGGAAAGTAACTTAAGTTGAAAATGCATTTAATGCACCTAACCTACGGAACATCACAGCTTAGCTTACCTTAACTGTGCTCAGAACAATTACATTAGTCTACAGTTGGGCAAAATCATCTGGCACAATGACTACACTGCGGAGTATCAGTTGTTCAGCTTCATGATCACTTGGCTGACTGGGAGCTGCAGCCCAGAATCACGAGTATCATACCACATAACGGTCAAAATTTCCACCAAATGCGTATTGCTTTTGCACCATTATAAAAGAGAAAAATCTTAAGTTGAACCATCGTAAGTTAGGGACAGTTTATAGTTGTTTTCAGACTTTTCTCGGCCACCAAAGCCCCTTGGCCTAGGCTGGGGAAAGCCAGAAGTTAATACACCTGGTGGAAGCCCTCAAGCAATGATGGAAGGTGAGTTGTAGGATAAATACGCCAGCTCCCTTGCCCTTGACACAGGATCACACTGAAGCATATTTGACAGCTCTGCAGCAGGACTGAGCCCCAGTTGTCCACAGTGATAACTGGCTTTGTAGCAGATGTGCCATAGGCAGAATAGTGGTCCCCAAAAGATGTCCACATGCTAACCCCCAGAACCTGTGAATATGCTATTACATGGCAAGGGGTAATTGACACTGTTAATCAGCTGAGCTTAAAATAGGGACACTATCGTGGATTAAAGAGGACGTGAGAAGATGTGACTATGAGTGAATGGTCAAAGAGATGCAACTTCGCAAATTTGCAAGATGGAGGAAGAGGGCCATGAGCCAAAGACTGTGGACCACCTCTAAAAGGTAGAAAAGTCAAGGAAATAGACTCTTCCCCAGAGCTTTCAGAAAGGAATGCAGTCCTGCCCATGCCCTGTGTTTAGCTTAGAGACCCAGGTTAGACTTCTAACCTACATAACTATAAGCAAATAAATTCACATTGTTTTAAGCCAACACGTTTGTGATAATTCATAATGGCAGCCATAGAAAACTCCTACAACACACTTTATTGGCTTCCTTCCATCTTTGTCTCTTTTCCCCACTCTCCTGCTGGTGTTTCCTAACTCCCAAAAGAACTAACTATGTGCCCTTGAATCCTTGTCATATGGGTGTGCTTCTGGGGAAGCCCAAATCAAAACATTGCCACCATATTTAATCATATTTCAATTGCAAACCAAAATACAATAAACTGGACTTCTAAAATCAAGACTAAATTTTCTGTGCACTAAAGCAACCAAAAGCACATGATAACAGGAGTGATATTGACAATGAATATTATCAGAATTTTCACTATGTATAAAAATTCTGCATTACTTAAGTCTACAATCTGTTGGTATTAATGACCTTTAAACTGATATACATAACCCTAGACACTGCCAATTTTTAAACTATTGTATAGCTACCCAGATTATATTTATAAAGACAAATCTGATTATCTTTACTTGCTCAAAAACTTCAATATTTTCTATTGGCTATTAATGCCCAGGTTCTTTACCCGGCATTCAGAGCCCTCCATATCAAACATCAACCTTCTTTTCTTGAGGTCTTTTCCATTGCTTCCCTTCATATACCACTTAAAATAGTCAAACTAAACTCTTTGCTAGTCTGTCATCACATTTCTTTCCTTTTCTCACATTGTTTCTTATATCTGGAATATGGTTTGTTTGTTAATCTTCACTCGAGGATATTCTCTCCATTACTTTTTAGAGAGAGAGGAAAGAGGGAGAGAGAAACATCACACATCAATTGATTGCCTTCCACATGCACTCCAACCAGGGCCTAGAATGGAACCTGCAGCCAATGTGTGTGCACTTGACCTGGAATCGAACCAGAATCCTGTAATACTCAGGCTGAAGCTCTAACCAATGAGTCATACCAGCTAGGGCTGGAATGGTTTTAGATCCATCAACTCAAATTCCAGCAATCCTTCAAACTCCAAATATTTTTTAGTATGAGTCAATGCATAATTGAATAAACGCATAAAAATTAAAAACTTCCTGCATTTTAGTTGGCTTTTCTGTCCAGACATCTGCCCTGCTCAGAAGAATCAGAAAACAAACACCTAAAATGGTGAGAGTGGGTCCAGCCCATGCCAGCTCCCATGTCCTCTTTTTGTTGAACACTGCTGACTTTGTTTTTTGATTTTTTAAACTTCTATGTTCTGCCCAAGCAGCACATTCTTCCTTATTCATCAATAACTGGTTTCTTTACTCATTTACTTACCGAGGGTATTCTGTGCCCCAAAAGAAAGGCTTCTGGAGCTCTCCTGCTGGAAATCCTGGGAGAAAGACAAACAAAGTGTAAGGGATACAGAGACTGATTTGATGATAAGTACCTGGTTCCAGCTTCAGCCTTAGTTTCAAAGGCCCATATGAAAGATACTCCTCAAGGAACTGGGAACCCTCTAGGAGATCCAACTGTCTTATCTCTAAGATGATATTAATTCAACTGCATTTGAAATAAGTACATTACATCAATTATTCTTTTATCATTTTCATATGACTTATTTTTTATTTATCTTTATTGGTAAAAGTATTACAGATGTCCCTTTTTTTCCCTAGTGACCCCCCTCCACCTCTCACTCACCCCCTGCCCCTGGCCTTCACCACACTATGGTCTGTGTCCATGGGTTTACATATATATGCATGAGTTCTTTGGGTAATTTCTCCCCACCCACTCACCCACCCACCCTATGCCTTTCCTCTAAGATAGTCTGTTCCATGCTCCTGTGTCTCAGGATCTATTTTATTCATTGGTTTATTTATTCATTTTTAAAATCTTTATTACTGAAAGCATTACATATGTCCCCTTTTTCCTCCATTGACCTCTCCAAGCCTGCCCCCACCTTCCACCCCAGGCCTTCAGTCTCCTATTGTCTGTGTCCGGAGGTTATACATATATGCATACAAATTCATTAGTTCTTCTCATCCAACCTACCTACCCTCCCCTGCCTTCCCTCTGAGGTTTGAAAGTCTGTTTGATGCTTCTATGTCTCTGGATATATTTTGGTTCATCAGTTTATTTTGTTCATTAGATTCCACATATGAGTAAGATCATGTGATACTTGTCTTTCTCTGACTGGTTTATTTCTCTTAGCATAATACTCTCCAGGTCCCTCTATGCTGTTTCAAAGGTAAGAGATGCTTCTGCACAGCAAAAGAAACTATCATCAAAATGAAAAGGGATCCCACTGTATGGAAGAACATATTTGGCAATGATACATCTAATAAGAGGTTAATTTCCAAAATATATAGAGAACTCATACAACTTAACAAAAGGAAGGCAAACAATCCAATTTAAAAATGGGCAAAAGACCTAAATAGACACTTCTCCAAAGAGGACATACATATGGCCAAGAGACATATGAAAAAAATGTTCAATGTCACTAAACATCAGAGAGATGCAAATCAAAATGACAATGAGGTATCATCTCACACCTGTCAGAATGGCTACCATCAACAAATCAACAAACAACAAGTGCTGGTGAGGGTATAGGGAAAAAGAAACTAGTACACTGCTGGTGGGAATGCAGACTGGTACAACCACTGTGAGAAACAGTATGGAGTTTCCCAATGACATCAATTTCAAAGAAACCATTTTGCATGTATTTGCTATTAGCATGTCTAGCCTGCTATGTAGAGTCCTTCATACTCAGAGTGTGCAGGAGTCTTCCAGCTATCCAGCAGCTTCCCCTAATACATGAAGGATCACCTTTATGGACACTAGACCTGTGCAGTCATACAGGCCCTCCCATGCAGGAGGACCCTGATTTAATGCTCTACTGTCTCTGTCTTGAAACTCTTAACTTTATCTTTGAATATTTTATAAGGGGCATCCAAGGGGACAAGGAGATAAGTGTGTGAGCAAAGGAGCCATGCATGATTTGCGGGCCCATGGTTCCTAGATGCCTCACTTGCATTAAGTATTCATGATACGCCCCAGGAGCAAAGAACTCATGTAGACCCACAAGGTGTGGGAATGCAGCAAGACGCAAAGTTGGTATAAGGTAAGCATGGTACATCCAGGACTGAGTAGGTGGGGGCTCTGACAGCTCCAAGAGGGCTCTTTCCATTAGAACCAGAATGTGCTTTGCCGAAACCCGTTTGGCTCAGTGGTAGAGCGTCGGTCTGCAGACTGAAAGGTCCCGGGTTTGATTCCGGTCAAGGGCATGTACCTTGGTTGTGGGCACATCCCCGGTAGGGGGTGTGCAAGAGGCAGCTGGTTGGTGTTTCTCTCTCATCAACGTTTCTAGCTCTCTATCTCTCTCCCTTCCTCTCTGTAAAATATCAATAAAATATCTTTTTTTTAAAAAGAACCAGAATGTGCTTTGATCACCAAAAGTCAGTAATGGCATTCTCAGAAACAAAAATGATTAAGATAACCCGCCATGCTGTTTCGTGCTATATTAGCCAACCACATACACCAAAAAATAATGACATAGAAGGAAAGGGAAAGGTAAGATGGCCCACCGTTTCTTTTCCTTTCAGTCCTTTCTTACTCATCAGTAAAACGAAAGGTAGAGAGAGTTGATAGAATGTGCATGTATTAAAAAGTGAAATAAAAACAGCTGAGTTAGTTCTGTGCAGTGTTCTGGTAAGAACAAAATACATATGCATGTACCAGCTACAAAATACAAATTGAATAATTTGGGTGATTCCACATACAAGTTAAAAGTTCCTATATTTGCATTTAAAACTGGCATTGCACAATATAAAGATGAACAGTAAAATTATGCTGAAGATTTAAAATTTTAATTTTCCTCACAACAGCACTAAATAGCAAGTAAAAAAAAAAAATGACAAGTCTGGAGAACAAGAGGCCACAGAAGGCAGGATATGGCTTTCTATTTTAGCACCTTTAACGGTACTTTTTCCTGCCTTCTGAACAGGGGGCGCCCATATTTTTATTTTGCACTGGGCCCTGCAAATTGTGTAGCTGGCTCCAGGTGCAGGTGAGTGGGAGAGATGCTTTGCTTTCCTTTGCAGCTCACGACTAAATTTAGCACCCGGAGTTGATCCCAGGAGCTGCACTTACAAGTCATCACCACTGGGAATACAAAGAGTAGTAACAAAAAGAGAAAAAGAGATGCCGCCTTCAGTGTTCTTGCTTGCTCCAGAGCCACTGTTCAAAGCCCCTTGAGACTGAAAGCTCTTTTATAAGATAAAACGCTTTCTCTTCTCTCTGTCCCTCTTCAACATTCTTGCTACCTCCCCTCCGTGGCAGCAGACTATGAGAAATGAGGGTAGGAAATCAAGTCCTTTTTTGAAAAAATATATTTTTATTTATTTCAAAGAGGAAGGGAGAAAGAGAGAGACAGAAACATCAATGATGAGAGGGAATCATTGATCGGCTGCCTCTTGCACACCGTCCACGGGGGATGGAGCCCGCAACCCGGGCATGTATGTGCCCTGACCAGGAATTGAACCTCCTGGTTCATAGGTCAATACTCAACCACTGATCCAAGCTGGCTAGGCTCAAGTTCTTAATTTAGAAATGAAATGTTAATTCTATGTAACTTGTACCTTCTTAATAATGTCATAGTTTGAGATTTCAAGGTCCAAAATCCTAATTTCAAAACAGAGATGGTTCCAGCCAGCAGTTCTCTCTCTTCCTGTTGCTTTCTGACTTTGAAGGGTGATGTCATATTAATCTTCATAATCTCTACATTTCCTTTCATATCTTTTACATCTTTATATCAGTAGTCCATCCTCTCTGCTGGTGAATACTTTTAGAAACTCATTCTGGTCTCGATAAGTATACACCACAGTGTTTATAAGCAAATTCCATCTCACACAATATATGACCAAAGCAATGCTATTTCATAATAAGAACATTGACCATAAGCGAATGTGATTTAATTATTAAATCATTCTGGTTTTCCTGCTTGGAAATGTGCCCAGCTGGAAGCATTTATGTCCACTGCCAATCTCTTTGCAGGAAAGCATCTCACACTGCATGAGCCTCCATTTTGCCACTTTAGCTGTTAGATAGAGGCCCCAGACTCGCAGGCGGTGGCCATCACACTCCCCTGATCGGCTGTATCTTCCCAGCTTGTGGGGGCATGGAACCCAATACTGATCAACAGAAGAATCTGATGCGCTCAGAGCTGTTTTGCTGAAGTTAATGGATCAACAGTTTAAGCTGCATTTTTGGAGACGTCAACTGGCAAGAGTGACAGATTGAATCCCAACAGGGCCAACTCAATATCTTATCTCATAAGTGGGTAAGTTGTACTTAGCAAAGGCAGGAGTAAAAAAATCTATAATAATAAAAGCATAAGATGCAAATCAACCAAATGGCCTAACAGCAGAATGACCATCCGGATGACCTTCCAGACGACCTTCTGGACGAAGCTGGGGCTGTGAAGGCCTACTCTTGCATGAATTTCATGCATCAGGCCTCTAGTAATTAAATAAAAGGAAAGGGAATTCTTTCTCTCGCCCCTTTTTAATAGGCTTTTCTTATGTTTTCTTGCTTCTCCATTGCATTTCCTTTCTTCTCCATTTCAGCACTGCCTCACCACCTTGTTTCACACTTTCAAACCCGCTCCTTTTTCCATTAGTGTAATGGTGGGAGGCATTCCTCACAATGTAAATGTGTACACACATTGCATATGTATATGTATATGTATATGTATATGTATATGTATATGTATATGAAAGAGGGAGGGAGATGAAGGAGAAATTTAACTATTGGATTGGCACAAATTAATAAATTTAATAATAGGCAATATTGGCCAGGGTGTAGGAAGTGTGCTGATGAGAGTGTAAATTGTTGCAAGCATTTGAAGAGCAATTTAGTGATCTCTTAATGCTTTAAATACCATTTAAAAATTAATAACTAGAGATCAAGGGGTGGGAATGTCCAGCCCTCGGGCCATATAAGGCCCTGCGAAGGCATTAGGGGTGAATTAATGAGGTATCTAACCAAATATAGCAGGCTAATTTTTAAGTTGTTCATTTTTGTATGGCCTGCGAAAGATGTTATAAATATCGAAATGGTCCTTGGCAGAAAGAAGGTTCCCCACCCCTGCTATAGAAAAAGCATGAAGAGATGTTATTAAGTAAGTTATTATATAAGAGATGTTATTAATTAAGAAGATAAGTGAAAAAATAGCACCCAGTCATGTATGGGGTCCTTTGATGTGTAGCACATATAAATGCACATAGTTCTGTTATAATACTTGTACTAAAAAGGCAAATTTGTTCCAACATGCTGATATATTAGAGGGAAAACTGGGGCATAACTCCAATTTCACATCTGCTCATGTCCCATTTCCTTCACGAGAAATGCTAGATGAAGGTATAAAACTGCACCCAAATGAACCCCATAGGAATACACAAAATGCACACATCCCAACATGAACCAGCTACCTCCACTCACTGTGTGTGTGTGTGTGTGTGTGTGTGTGTGTGTGTTATAAGCCACACCCACCCACATCTCATATTAAAACTGTCCTTCCAGTTTCAGATAACCCCCCTTCTACCACTACACAATAACTCGCAAGTTGCAGGCCCTCCAGGGCCCACTTCCACAAGCAAACTTCAGGCCTTTTCAGGGGAAAGTGCCATAGTTACTGCAGCATTTATGTATTTACCCATTTAACATATGCAAAATTGTGCTATTATTTTTATTAGGCTCCTAGCTTTTTTGTGTGTGTTGCTGATAAAGTTTTTTTATTATTGTATCCCTAACCCCTTTTTCCCATAAGCCTTGTGGATTTTATTGTATAACTAGGGGCCTGGTGGACTTATTTGTGCACCAGTGGGTTTCCTCGGCCTAGTCTGCAGGGATCAGTCCAAAACCGGCTCTCCAACATCCCCCAAGGGATCCCGGATTGCAAGAGAGCAGTTCTCGGGTGATGCACCCTGGAACTAGGCTCCCTCCTCTCTGGTTCCAGGTGCATCACCCAAGAATCCCCACTACCAAGTGACTGCAGCTCGCTAGCTCCTGCACTGAGCGTCTGCCCCCTGGTGGTCAGTGCACACCATAGCTACTGGCCAGTTGGCCAGTCAACCAGTCACTTAGGCTTTTATATATATATAGATTTTGCACTGCATAGTGATGTTTAGGGACACAGGTAACATTACAGCAGAACTGACTGTATATGTACACACATATATACTACATATCTATGTCCATATTGCTGGACCCCACCCTCAGAATTTCTGAGTCGGTAGGTCCAGAGAGGAAGATAAGAATTTGTATCTCTAACAAGCTCCCTCATGATGCTGAAGATGCTGGTCCATGGACCACACTTCAGGGCCCACTGCCCAACCACTGGGTCACCTGCACTGTGGAGTCACGGCTAAGCCTGCACATTGCTGTGTTGCTGTAATTGAGAAAAGTGTACAACAAAATAAATGTCCATCAGGAGGGGAATGACAATTATGTATAACCATATTATGAATTGCAATGCAGCAAATGAAAAGAAAGACATGGGGATCAATAGTATAGTATGGAAAATATCCAAGACATATTGTTGGGATAAAGCAAGGCATATATATATATATATATATATATATATATATATATATGAATATCATTTATATATTTTAAATAAATATCCTATTAGTATGAATATACAGGTGGGGCAAAGGTAGGTTTACAGTTGTATGTGGGTTTATACATGTATTATTTATTAATTATTGTATTATTAGCCATATAAACAGCTGTAAACCTACCTTTGCTCCACCCTGTAGTCATGTAAGTGCACATAAAAGATCTGTAAAATACATGTAAAAGTGATCATAGTGGTTACCTATGCCCAGACCTATTAAGCCTCAATTTCTAGGATAGAGCTCTAAGCATCATTATGTTTTAAAAGCTCCCCAGGCAAGTCTAATGTGAAAAATTTTCAGAATTATTGGTCTAGTAAAAACAGGGAACTGCTTATACTTAACTTTGATGTATGTAAATCAGCCCTCCTGTCTCATTCTCCTTTCTTAACCACTCCTCAACATCATGCTTGTAGCATACAATTAGCTATTTTTATTATAATTTTGCAGACTATTCTTTCAAAAATGAAGACTTTACATGACTTAAAAATTATGACTGTACAAAAAGACAAAAATAGTTCTAATTGCACCTGCCTTGGAATATCGAGGATTAATGCTCACTCTAAGAAAGAATGAGTATTACATCTTATTCAGGATGAATTCTTGCAATCAGATAAACTGGATACCATTCTTCTAGAATCTAGGGGGCCATCAGTTGGGACATGAAAATCGCTGCAATTACAAAGCACTTTTGGTTATGTTTTTTTGCTATATGGGGGTTTCATTATCATCACTCTAAGATTAATAGTGGCTTTTCTTTTCATTTAACATCTTGCAGTAGTTTGGTGAATACCAACCTTCTCCTTTCCAAAAAGTATCCAGTTCTAACAGCTGTGACTCATGTCAAGGGATTCAGCAAGATGCCTTAGCCATCTGCTGGCTTCCTGCAGGTAACCTCCTGCCACCACATCTATCAGCCTAGAACTGACAAGCAGGAAGCAGCTTCTAAAATCTGCCTTCCATCTTGAAACCTTCTCTTCTGTCCCTTCTATTCTTTTTCTGCCATAATTACCTTTGGGCTGCAACAAAGAGAACCTCATCTTCTTTCCCAGGGTGACTAACCACTCTGTTTGCCCAGGACTGAAGGGGCTCCTGGGATGTGGCATTTTAGTGCTAAAATTGGGACAGTCCCAGGCAAACCAGAATGAGTTCGTACCTCTTTTGAATTTGCTGCATTTTTATAGCTCAGTGCTTCTCAAACTTGACCATCTGGCAGAACTTTGAGAGTTAAAATATTAAAACATGAATCACTGGCCAGAACTGGTTTGGCTCAGTGCATAGAGCATCGGCCTGTGGACTGAGGGGTCCCAGGTTCGATTCTGGTCAGGGGCATGTACCTTGGTTGCGGGCACATTCCCGGTGGGGGATGTGCAGGAGGCAGCTGATGGATGATTCTCTCTCATTGATGTTTCTAACTCTCTATCCCTCTCTCTTCCTCTCTGTAAAAAATCAATAAAATATATATATTTTTAAAAATGAATCACTGGGTCCACTCCTGAAGTTTCAGATTTGGTAGTCCAGGAGTAGGGCCAGGTAATGCTCATTTATCACAAGTAATGCCGACACTGCTGATCCAGGGACCACCCTTTGAGAACTGCTGCTATAGTTCAACACCTGGCAGGGAAAACAAAAAGTTCCTCACATTGGAAGCTCAGTATCTCATGTCCTACTCGTATTCCAACAACTCCTTTCATACACACAATTGCTGACATAGGCATTCAAAACTGACGCTAGAGGTGGTGATGTCCAGCCTAGGCCTGCGAAAGCAGCAGATTCTCAACAGATACTTGGGTGGGTTCATTATTTGTATCTGGGTATGAGATAATGGTCTCAAGAATAAAAATATGACTAACATTTTCTCCCATATCAATTAGACCAAAAACTGAGTCTCTTTATTCGTTTCCTTCAATCATATATTTACCATGTATATTTGGTAAAAGAAATCCATCTCATCTTATGTTAGAGGAAATATAAACTGGTACCAATACCACCGTAATTAGCTAGTTATTAATAACTAGTGGCCTAGTACACGAATTTGTGCACATTGAAAGGATATTGATTAGAAGAACTCTTTTAATATCACTATTTGCTCTTTCTCTATAACAGAGAATTGTCAATCAAATTCGTGGTCTACAATGACAGATCAAAACACATGTGTGCCATTGGTGTCAGCTAGAGCTTTATATGTAGTGCACATGCGCAAATCAATTTAGCCTTTTATAGATATAGAATGAACTTGCTTAATTAGACCTGCTTTCTGATTTAAACTTTTCCCAGCCTAGTGAAGTACCCCAACTTCTCTTTCAGGTAGTTGTCAGAAACATAGCAATAAACATCAACACAAAGCAGATTATTATTGTAATCATGCAGGGAGAACAAAGGGTAAAATATTTAACTGCAGTAGTGTTTGACTATATTCTGGGCAGTGAGAAAACCGGAAGTCATTTTCAAGGTCTATGATTTCTTTTTTTCAGTTGGGTCAAATTTCTAAGCTTTCTAAATCTCTTTTTTCCAACTTATGAAAAGAAAGTAGGATTCCACTGAGTCTCCTATCTACCTACTCCAGGACTTCTGTGAGGATCAAATGAGATGAGGCACAGGGAAATGCTTCACAGCCATTTGGTTAAACTATAAAATATTTCCACCTTGCTATAAAGCAAGTCGTGTTCCTGGGCTGAAGAAACTCCAAGGAGGCTAGTTGCTAGGGAGAGGAAGCCATGTGATGCTATGTGACATCATTACCCAGCGCCCATAGCCACTGTTTTCTGGGCTGGGCTGTGGGTCGCATTTTGTGCCATGGGGTCTCAGCAGCGTCAGTTGTGATTTGATGGAATGTCACTCCGGGGTGGTGTCGGGGCCTGTGTCTCACTTGGGGGAAGCCAAGTGTTGCTTTGTGGGTGCCAGGTCCACGGTGCTGTTTCTTTGTAAATGGCCAGTGCGCATCATGGCAGCTCCTGCATTGAGCCTCTGCCCCCTGGTCAGTGTGTGGGAAAGGAGCAAAGTGAAGGCCAGACACTACAGGCCGGTCATCCGGGGAGCTTAACCAGGAAGCCACAACTTTGCACTCCCCAGGTAACCACTGGCCTATTCCTTGCAGATCACTGGGGGGAGGGGTCCAACAAAGGGGAGATGAATGATGCACAGTTAAATTGGGGTGGCCAGGGAAAGTATTGTGTATTGGTCACACCTGGGAACAGAGATCAGTGGCCAGAATGGGTGTGGCCATTGTAAGCATGTGAAAATTTGGTAATACATCATCTCCTAAACAAAGGAGTTCTCTCTTGTCCATTTGGCTCGCTCTTGGCTTCATTGCATTCACCGGTGTTTCCTCCACAGCCATGTGGACCTGTTTGCCCCACATGCAATGCAATGATGGACTGCAGCGGGGAAACACAAGCTAAGCTAGCCTAGTACTGGATTGGACTCTGCTCTAACATGGAAAGAAAACTCTGGACTCTGGCTCTGATTTTAGCTCTGCTGAAGCCCCAGATATACTTCTTCAATAGCAGGATAAAGGGGAATGGGACTATCCCATCCTCCTATGTGAATATCAGAAAATTCTTTGTCTCAGGATATCATAAGAAATCCACCCCAACTAGCACCAGGTGGGGACTAGGACCTCTCTTCTCTGAAAATAGTACCACTTTTCCCAAGAGAAGTCAGGTATACTGTATTTTAAAATCCCTAAACTGGGCATAATGTTTGACTCAGCAATTCCTTCACATCTAGGAATTTGCCCTTTAAAAAAGTCTCAGATTTGCACAAACAGCCACAAAACAATATTTTCTATAATAAATATTAACTACTTTTAAAATAAGGATAAAAGACAATTGATTTTTTCCCAGGGGAGGATGTGTGAGATTGTGACCATCAAGATAAATTAGTGAGATTGCTCCCTGACTTCCTGTTCCCATCGGCATGGCTCTTTTCCAGCTCCCTGATGCTCTCCTTGGTCTGGCTTACATCCAGGTTGCTCACTTCATGTGAGTGACCTACTCACACCCTACCTCTTTAATGGACCCTGATAATCAGCCCATGCTTTCTGCTACCAGCCCTGCAGCACACCTACTCAGTCCTCCACTATCTAAAAGCAAGTACTCTACAGGCAGCAAATGGGTCCCTCCAGGCATTGGTCCTGGGAATAACCACAATAGGAAAGTCATGAGACCACAGGGCTTCCCACTTGAGAGTACCTTTGTCCTCTGGTGGCACTACCCAGAATGTCAATCTTGGCTGCCTCGTTGGTCAGGCCTCAGAGACAGGGGCTGTATTAGGACCTCCAGAGTCCCTGACTGCATCAGGACAAGAACATCTTAAAATAGCTGTAATAGGTGATCCACAAGCTTGCTTCTTGAATGCCTTTATGACATGGTTGCTGGCTTCCCCAGAGTGATCAAGTCAAGAAGTCACAATGTCTTTTATGACCTAGCCTCAGAAGTCATCCTCCATCATTTCTATAGTATCCCGTTGTATACAAAGGTCAGATTCAGTGTGGGAGGAGGGCTAGACTAGGGCATGAATACCAGGAGGTAAGAATCACTGGGGTCTCTATAAATATTAAGTGAATAACTGGAAAAAATTACTAAGAGTTGCTCTAAGTGACGGGATCTCTTCTAGATAATGAGAAGCTTGGATTAGATGACCATTTCAAGTTTCCTTCCTTCTAGCTTCGAAACCGTGGAAGACTATCCCCAAAATGTCCCCCAAAAACAGCAGCAAGTGGATTCTGGAATTTAATTGCACTTTATTGTTTTAGGCAGAGTCAATGAAGTACAAGAAATTCTCCCAGCCTGAAACATAGTTTTTTCCTTAACAGCAAAATAAATCTATGTTTGATTTTAGGATTAATTCTATAGTTTGATGCTAGCATAAGCCCAGCCTCAGGACAAAGGTTTATTTTCTTTAGCAGAATATCTGTGATTAAACTGAGGCAACCAAATCCCTTGTGTATAACAGCAAAGATAATAACGTCATTGGTTTTAGCCCTGAGGCCTTGCCTATTTACAAGCCAAGGTCTTATTGGCTTAAAATAATTCCTTAATATGATTTGAGGCATATGAAAATAAACTGAAATGAGGCTCTTTGCAGATATGCTTTGATATTGAATATATGAAATGGATTTCATTCTAAAGACCAATCCATCATATAAGTATAAATGAAAGCCAAAGCTGTTCACTCTACCACCCTCCAACACAGTTCCAGTACCACCACCTGATTAGATCCAAATTTAAAACTCATCAAGTCTCCTGGCTCACATCCTCAAACAGTCCTCTACAATAGCGGTGGGTAAACTACAGTGCATGTAAATAGTTTTATTGGACACAGCATGCTCACTCGTATATGAATTGTCTGCAACTGCAATGGGAAAGTTGAGATTTTGCAACAGCGACCACATGGCTCACAAAAACAAAAATATGTACTACCCGGGCCTTTAGAGAAAGTTTGCTGATCCCTAGTCCAGGGGTGGGCAAACTCATTAGTCAACAGAGCCAAATATCAACAGTACACGACTGAAATTTCTTTTGAGAGCCAATTTTTTAAAACTTAAACTTCTTCTAATGCCACTTCTTCAAAACAGACTCGCTCAGGCTGTGGTATTTTGTGGAAGAGCCACACTCAAGGGGCCAAAGAGCCGCATGTGGCTCATGAGCAGTGGTTTGCCAACCACAGGCCTAGTCTATGCCTCTGGAGGCTTGGCCGTTATTAATCCAAAATGTCTATGCATGCTATATGCTGTTCCAAATAATTTAATGGGGGAAATGAGGGTGTCACATACAGTAAAGGCACACATTTAATGGTAGGACTCAATGAAGCTTTACACATGTATGACCTGTGCAACTACCTCCCAGATCAAGATAATGTTTCCTGTGCCTCTTCCCAGCCAATACCCCAACATAGATAGCCATTATATTCACTTGTTGCCCCTTAGATCACAGATTCATTCGCTTGTTCCTAAACTTTATGGATGGAACAATGCACTGTTTCATTCATCATTGTCAGTGGCATTCTTACATACTGTAGAATGTAGCCATCTGCTCATTTTCATTGCTATATAATATTCAATTGTATTAACATATCAATTTACCTAGTCTTCTGTTGATGCATATTGGGTTTTGCCATAATGAATAAAGTTACAATGAACATTTGTGTCACATGTTTCATAGTGAGCATAAAGATCCATCATCAAAAATGGAATTTCTGGGCTACAGGAGATAACAAACTGCCAAACACTTTTCCAAATTGGTTGTATTTTTTCAGTATGTAAAAATATTGTTTTAATTTATAAAATATTTTGAGATCAAAAGTCCATGCCAAAACCTGTTTGGCTCAGTGGTAGAGCGTCAGTCTGCAGACTGAGGGGTCCCGGGTTCGATTCCAGTCAAGGGCATGTACATTGGTTGTATAAGGGCATGTACAAGGGCATGTACAAGGGCATGTACATGGCACATCACCGGTAGGGAGTGTGCAAGAGGCAGCTGGTCGATGTTTCTCTCTCATCGATGTTTCTAGCTATCTCTCTCCCTTCCTCTCTGTAAAATATCAATAAAAATATATATTTTTTAAAAAGTCCAAAATATGTTTCTCCAACATTTTCATATTTTGCTGTCTATTCTGTGATGCACTGGCTCTCCTGGGGATTACTGGCGTACCAGTTACCTATCTATATAAAAACCTAAGTGACCCGACAACCAGCCAGTAGCTATAATGCGCACTGACCACCAGGGGGACAGATGCTCAAAGCAGGAGCTTCCCCTGGTGGTCAGTGGGCTTCCACAGCAGGAGCACCGCTCAGCTGACAGACGTGCTAGATGCCAGACTGACGGCTGGCAAGTGCAGCTGCGGCGGCAGAGCCTCTTCCGCAGACACTCCCCCTGCACAACTGAGCAGCGGAAGCAGACACAGCTGGGCCGGGATGGGTAGGAGTGGTGCAGCGCTGCACCCAGCCCAGCCTCCGGCTCCTCTCCTGCTGCCTGCTCCTTCTCGCCTACTTCGTGCTGTGCCAGATCAATGCACACAGTGCGCTGGAGCCCAACCAGCTGGCGGGTAAGACCGGGCTGCAGTGGCACAGAGGTCCACTAATACCCGCAGGCCAGGCCAAGGGACCCCACCGGTGCATGAACCCATGCACCGGGCCTCTAGTAGATATATAAACCCTAACCTTGGCAATGTGCTGGTACTTTTCAAATTCATCTCATTAAATCCTCACCCAACACCCTGTGGGCTAGGTAATCTCAACATGTAGCAGATGAGGAAAACAGGGGTGAGGAAAGAAAAATACCCTGACCAAAGTCAAAACTAAATCAGTGCAACTCAAGGTCTCTCATTGAGATTCTCGCTATTTTCCTACTCAAACTAAGTAGTAGATCAGTTTTGCTGTTACCACAAAGTTAGAGAAGCCCAAGTTTGGGCACCAATCACCTCAGCTCCTTGTTTTCCATTTAACCACCTTATCAGTTCAAATAAAATTAAATTCTGCAACAGTTCTTGAGCATAACTCCTCCTAGAGCCCACTTAAACCATTACTATCTTACTATTATTTTGTATCTGAGGACATTGCTAACCAGCTTGACCAGGGTAGAAAAATAAGGAACTATGTCCACCCTGCAAAAAAATCTAACATTGAAAGACAGTCACAAATCATAGTGTTTCACATAAGGTGTGGATTTGCAAAAAAAAAAAAAAAAAATCTACAGGTTTTTGGTTTTTCTATTTTCTACTCAGGTCTCTACTGTATGCAAAAGCAGACTTAAGTGGCATAAATCAGAAAATGATAATGGGAACTGAATGAAATCCTCATAAATCACGTTACTAAGTATAGTTACATCTTAGATGTGAAACCCAATTAAACAGATGGCCACATGCTGTCAGAATCAGGCCCTAATCAATAAAGATGTTCATTTCAGAAAATCGCCTCAATTTTTCATTTCTTCAGTGAAGCAAAAAGAAGGCAGTTGGGACTGGGGTGTCCCAGGAAACCCAGTGGGGAAATGTATAAGAAGGTACTCCACCTGTCTTCATTTGTAGTCCAGAAAAATCAGAAAGGAGAGAGAAAAAAATCGCCCAAAGGATTCCTTGTCATCTTGTCTGGGAATGTAATTTACAATGAGAGCAAACACTGGTCATTAGGAAAATAGAAACAGCTGAATCTCTTAATTAAAATACCACTTCAAACTGTTCATTCCAAACCCCCTCTTCTCATGAGCTTTCCAAAGACCGCTGGGTTACCCTAAAATGGTTGCTTCTTCAGTAAACCTCTGATAGGATTGGTTCTTCCCAGACAAGGAAAAGGCTGATCAGGGGTGAATCCTAGAGACATAATTATTATAAGACTTACTTAAATCTTCCAAGGAGCAGTAAGCATTCACTGAGTTTGGAAACACTTGTGTATAGTCTATATCAATGCCTTTTCTTTCATAACAGCTGACCTATTACACTCACTATATTGGTAAAAAATTAAGTCTACCAATGTCAAGAAGTGATGAAAATGATAGTTGATGAAAACATTTCTGTAGTCTGGAACACTCACATTGGAAAACATTTGGTGTTAGCTAGTAAACTTGAGTATTTGCATACCCTACAAGCCAGTATTTCCATCCCTAATATACACTCCAAATACTTTTTTAGGGGACATGTATGAGAATATACTGAGCTGTTCTGTTAGTAATAGCAAAAATATAAGGGAAAACACACAAATCTCTCACCAGAAAAGATCTGTAAAACAAATAAGTAATCTGGAATACAGTCACACAATGGAATAGTATATTACAGTGAAAATAAAATATACTGCCACATGCTACATGGATGAATCTTAAAAACATGTTAATTGAAAAAACACATTTGCTTAAAATTGCATATCATTCTTACTATTCTACAACATAAATAAAATAAATATATTATTTAGGGATACTTAAATTATTTAAAATTTATTTAAAAAAACAAGAAAATGATAAACACACAAATCAGAATAGTGGTTACCTCTATGGTGTGGGAGAGGAATAAGATGGAAAGGAACATGGACAGATGCAATAATATAGGGAATGTTCCAGTTCTTGGTTGGGTAGTGGATTCACAGGCATATATTTATCATATGTTTCCTTATATCCTTCATAACCTCATATATTTCAGCATGTTTCATATATTATTTTGTATGTACCAAATCCTATATAATAAAGAGGTCATATCTAAATTGACTCTCATGCCCTCACAAAATGGCTACCTACAACTAGGCCAGCAGGGGGTTAATGAGGGACAACCAAACAACTGAACAAGCAGGCTGCATGGGGTGACCAGGCCAGCAGGGGAGGCAGTTGGGGGCAACCAGGACAGCAGAAAGGGGCAGTTGGAGGCAACCAGGCTGGCAGGGAGGGGGGGTGCCAGTAAGAGGTGACCAGGCCAGCAGCAGGGGGTGCAGTAGGAAACAACCAGGCCAGCAGGGGAGACAGCTGGGGGCGATTAGGCTGGCAGGGGGTGACCAGGCCAGCAAGGGGAGGGGAGATAGTTAGGAGTGATTAGGCTGGCACGCAGAGGCAGTGAGGGGTGATCAGGCCGGCAAGGGGGGGGGGGGGCAGTTAGGGACAGCCAGGCAGGCAGGCAGGTGAGCAATTAGGAGCCAGTAGTCCAGGATTGTGAGAGGGTGCAGGCTGGGCTAAGGGGACCTCCCACCCCTGTGCATGAATTTAGTGCACTGGGCCTCTAGTATTATATAAAACATTTTATTTTACTGTGGATAATCTACAGAATTTTCTCTTGCCCTATAGGTTATTTCAAGTAATATTATAATTCACATTATATAAATAGAATTAATATTATTATCATTTATAATTTATAACCCTAATATCATAAGTTTCCATATGCAGCATAGTTTTTAACTTGGAGCTATATTAAAACATCATGCTGTACATTTTAAGTTCAGACAATGTTTATTTGTCAATTATATCTCCATAAAGCTGGGAGGAAGAAAGCAATGGTATTTTCATGATAATAGTGAATACCTGTACAGTAAGGAGTGACATTCAAAATATTCAAAATATTAATAACTGATTTGATTATACAAATTAATGTAAAAATCCAAAGTTACCACCATCTGCTTGTTTTCCTTCTGTTCACTACCCTCTCAGACCAGTCCTGCAGAGACTGCCATTCCCAAGTGTGGCCACAAGAGGATGACCCTGAAGAGATATGCCTGCTGGGAGCAGGAGACCACAGCCTCAGGGCTGCCCTCTGTGGCCAGGGAGTCCTGTCCAGATGCAGGCTGGCATGAAGGGGCTCTGTGAGCATGCAGGATGCCTCACTGAGAAGGTAGCATTTGAGCAAATATTTGAAGGAATTGGGAGTGTGAGCCACACGGATCACTTAGGGAAGTTTTCCTATTGAAAGAGAGTCCAGAGTATAAATGTCAGGAGGGAAGGGTCTCGTGCTTTAGGAACAGGAGGGAGGCCAATGTGGCTGGGACAGATAGAGGTAAAGGCAGCCTGGTTAGAGGCCCCTGGCCATTGTAAGTAGCTTGGCTTTTAAACTGAGTAAGATAGGAAGCTGATAGCAGGTTCTGAGCAAAGGAGGAAAATGAGGTGATTGTGAAACATCTTAAAATGGCTGCAATATTATATTTAGATTGAAGGGGGATAGGACAGAAGCAGGGATGCCAGAGAGGAGGTGATTACTGGTATGGAGAGCATGGTCAAGAGTGGCAAGTCTTTATAAATTCCATCCCCCACATTCAACAAACAGCATAGAGATGTGCTTAAAACCATGAGATTAGATGTTATTGCTAAGCAAGGGAGTGAAGATGGAGACCAGAAGATATGGGGGGGAGGGGACGGGGAGATGAGAAACTTGCAAGGGCTCAGGCAGGAGAGGACCAGCTTCTCCATAACAGGTCACCACCAACCTGAACTCACCATTTGTCATTCTCATGAATGTCAAATAGAATTGTCCTGCATGCTTCTGAACCTTGTTTATATAGTAACATACTCAGTATATATTCCCAAGTTGTTTTCTCCACCACACAATCGAATGAATATCTGTGAGGCTCATCCATGTTAATACATGTCACTCTAGGTCACTCGTTGTTCACTGCTATGTGGCATTCCTTTGTGTAAACATGCCACATTTAATTAATTTCCCTGTGGAAGGACACATAGCTTATTCCCCTTTTCCTGTTATTATAAACAATACTGTTATGAGCAGTATTTAAAGTACATTTAAATACTTAAAATGTACAGAACTTAAAATGTGGCACTCCGCATTCACACATGGACCTCACTATATGAAACTTCTTTAGGGCAGTAGTTCTCAAACTATGTTAGTGTCACCTAGAGAACGTAATCCAAGAGATTTCTGAGCCCTGTGTCCAGGGTCTGTGAACGATAGGTCTACGGTGCATTTTAACGAGTTCCCCCGTGACGTTCTTGCTGTTGTCCCAGAACCACACTTTGAGAATCACAGCACTAGGGCGCATGCCGAGAGTGCAAATGATGGTCAGAGATATACATGCACAACTTCGACTTTCTACACTGCCCAATTGCTCTGCAAAGTGAGTGAACCAATTTATACTTTCACCAGCAGTGAACGTCTGTCCTGGGTGCCAACGCTTGGTGCTGTCAGATTTTTAATTTGTGCCAATCAGATCTTTAATAATTTTTAAACTTATCATGGCATTTATAATAACTAGTACATATATCCACAGCATGTAAATGAAAGAAAGTCAAGGCTTTGCATCCTAGGGTTAATCAGAACATTTCCAAACTTTATATATATATATTCCCCTCAGGTTCTACAATCTCCCAGTTATCTGCTTGTTTTTCCACTCAATCCTAAAAATAAACAAAATGGTATAGACAAAATCAGTAAGACAATTCTGAGAGAAAAGTGGAAACTTGTTTCTTTTCATGGCTAACTTCATTGTATTTTTATTTATTGTAGTTGGGTTTGTTGCTTTTTTCACTCAATGGTCATACAAAGCTTTAAAAAAAACTTATAAGGTGAAAGGAGTGAGGAAAATTTTGCATATGGGTATGGAAACAAACTTCTTTCACCAAAATACCTAGTCACTTTGGGGGGAAAAATAGAAAATGCCCTACCCTTAATCATAGTCGTGGAAAAGTTCCCTCCATTTTGTACCAGATTAACAAGGAGAAGAGAAGCTGATACTCACGGATCTGGTTGGTGGATGCACTATAGAAGGCATTGACAGTCGTTGGATTTGTAAACCACCTGTGGCAAGAGAAACAAATATCACCAAGTGCTCATCATTCTCCAGGCAGGAGGGCAGAAGAACAAACACTATGTTAACCAGGGAATAATGGGGATATGAGACAAGTGGGGAAATTATCGCTTCAATTTAGGGCTATTGCTCTGCTCAATAAACAATCTCATCCTAAACTGAACATGGTTCAGTGAGAATATATTAGCATGCCTGGTTATTTGCTGTTACTAACTGCAGAGAAAGTCAGTGCTTCTGAAACAGTTTAATGAGAAATTCTAGACTCTTAACGGGCTCTCCCTGCAGATAGAAACATGGCGACAAGCTGATGTTTGCCAGGCCCTGCTTAAGGGGCCCACGGGACAGCTGAGTTAATATGTGGCGTAACCTCTGACCTGTCCACATTTTTTTAAAAAAAATTGGAATAGTGTTAACACAGAGGTCCATATAAAGAAAGATTAATAAAATACAACTATGCTACCCAGAGTATCCACCTGCTCTGGTGGGAAGTTTACTGATTTAACCACCAAAAGATCAACTGACTCATTCTGCCACTCTCACCAACTAGCTGGGCCAGGGTGAACAGTCGCCTACTTCCTGAGGTTCGGCTTTAGCTATGAAAGTAAGGTTGCATTAGGAGATCTTGGGAGTACCTTCCAGCTATGAAAAATCTACACTCCACTTGGATTAGAGCTCAGGAAATTTTTTTTTCTGCGACAAGATATATGGTAAACATGCAGAGAGGCAAAAATCAAGGATGTTATATAGGTTCTTCTATAGTGAGATTTTTTTCCACAAATCTTTAATGAAATTCAAAACATAATAACAATGTACATTTTTTGTAATACAGGACTATTAATAAAAGAATGAAATTATTTTAGTGCAGGTCATTTTGTCTAATTATGGTTCAAAATTTGTGCTTTGCATCATCAAATCAACTACAAACATTTATCTCTAAAAATCATTCTTAGCTCATGAGCCATACAAAAACAGGCAGCAGGCAAAAACAGGCTTAGCCACAAGCCATAGTTTTCCAACCCTTGACTCAGATGGCTGTGAGTTTTAGCCACTGTCATTTATGATTAAAACAAAGCAAGTTGTTTGAAGCTAAATTGCTTAATGTAAATTCCTTTTCAGGACAATCATTTTACTAATTTATGTTTAATAGAATAATTATGTATGTCAGTAATCTGAAACTAGTAGGAAATCTAAGTGTTGATTCTAATTGGCCCACCCATACCTTCTCCCTATCTATAAAGAAGTCGATGAATATATCATTCTACTACTATTGTTGCTATTTATTATTATTATTATTATTATTATTATTACTACTACTACTAGAGGCCCGTTGCTCGAAGAGACTCCTTCCTTCCCTTGGCTTCCAACACCAGTTTTCCTCCAGCATCCAGGACCCAGGCCTTCCTCCAGCCAGAGTCTGCCTTCTTTGTCTTTGCTGTAGACTCTGGCCAGAGTCTGCCATCTTCGATCTTCATCTTCGCTGCAGATTCCAGAGTCTGCAGTCTTGTCTTTGCTGCTGTGGCACTCCGCTCCTGTAGATTCCTTCACACCCCTGCCCCACCCTCCCTCTCACAGCAGGTGTCCTGCCCCGCCTGGTCATTCTGTGCCTGAAGCAGCTGGGCATCAGCCATCTTTGGCCTTCTAATTTGCATACTCACCCTAATTGGCTATGGACATAATGGAGGTATGGTCAATTTACATGTTGGTCTATTATTAGGTAAGATTAACTAATATTCACTGAGCAATTACTGTGTCCTCAGCACTTCCTATTGATAGGTTTTTCCCCACAGCAACTATAACAATTATTATCCCATTACACAAATGAAGACAATGAAATTTACAAGCATTATATACTTGTACAAAGTCTGGTCAGTCTGAACTTCTAACCAGTTTCTCTTAAGTATTATAGTATACTGGAGACATTATTGGGTATCAAGAAAGTGTCCCTTCTCTTGTCAAAACTGAAACCTATACTCTCTTCCATAAGTGTATATTCCTTTCATTCAACTTTAATATTCATATTTCAAAAGGTCTTAATTATTAACACAAAGTTACTGACTGGACTATTTTCCTGAGGAAATAAGTGGATATAAAGCACCTTTATTTGTTGTTATCTATAGTAGGTAGAATTATGGCTCCCAAAAAGATATCTACATACTAATCCCTGGATCCATACTAATCCCCCCATCCCATCTCATGGCAAAGAGAACTGCAGAGTAATTAAGTTTAAGGACCTAAAAATAGAGAGGTGATCCTGGATTTTCCGTGTGTTCCATTTGAATCACATGAGCTCTTAAGAGCATTAAACCTTCTCTGACTGGAATCTGAGAGATCCAACACGGAAGAGGAGGAAGTCAGAAGAGCTGCTACACAACCAAGTCCAGTGATTCCAAGAGTGAAAAGGATTCCACACATTCTTTCTGGCTCTGAGATGTAGGAGCCATGTGCAAGGACCAGAGAGAGACCTCAAGTGAAGAGTGGCTCCCAGCTAACCATCATGAAGGAAGGAGGAACCTTAGTTCTACAACCAAAGGAAACTGGATTCTGCCAACACCTGATGAGATTGGTAGAGGCTTCTACCCAGAGCCTCCTGCTAAGGGCCTGCCCAGCTAATACCTTCATTTCAGCCTTGCAAAACCTGGAGTCGAGAAACCAGCCAACCCAGCCCACACTTCTAATCTACAGAACTGTGAAATAATACATTTGTGACTTTGAGTTGCTATGGTTGTGGTAATTTATTACAGCAGTAATATAAAAATAATACATTACCCAAAGACCCAGGCATTTCTATGTCTGTTTTGGGGGTCAAAAGTGGGAGAATCTATGATATATATATATATATATATATATATATATATATATATATATATATATATATATATGGCATAATGTCACAAGAAAGTCATAATATCCTGCCACCTGTGAAGAATAAGCCCAAGTTGCTATGGGATGTGTTATTCACAGAGGAACCAAACTTCAGGCACTCTGCTCTCTTCGCGCCCAATTAAATATTTTATATATCTCCTAAATATTTTCTAAACTTATTACACCCAAGTTTATTATGTACTAGAGGCCAGGTGCATGAAATTAGTTCATGGGGGGGTGTCCCTCAGCCCAGCCTGCATCTTCTCCAATCTGGGACCCCTCGAGGGATGTTCAATTGCCTGTTGAAAAAAAACAGGCAGTCGAACATCCCTCTCAAAATCTAGGACTGCTGGCTCCCAACCACTCGCCTGCCTGCCTGGCTGATTGCCCCTAACGGCTTCTATCCACCAGCCTGATCACCCTCTAACCACTCCCCTGCCAGCCTGATCGACACCCAACTGCTCCCTGCCAGCCCAATTGTCCCTAACTGCCCTGCCCTGCCAACCTGTCACCCCTAACTGTCCTCCCCTGCAAGCCTGCCCCTCCACAACTGCCCTCGCCTGGAGGCCTGGTCCCCCCAACTGCCCTTCCCTATAGGCCCGAGTTCCCCCCAACTGTCTTCCCCTATAGGTCTGGGTTCCCCCAACTGTCCTCCCCTGTAGGTCTGGGTCCCCCCCCCAGCTGCCATCCCTTGCAGACCTGGTCCCTTCCAATTCTCCTGATCGCCTACAACTGCCCTCCCCTGCCGACCATCTTGTGGTGGCCATCTTGTGTCCACATGGGAGCAGACATCTTTGGCCACATGGGGCAGCCATCTTGTGTGTTGGAGTGATGGTCAATTTGCATATTACTCTTATTAGATTAGATTTCATTTTATTATTCTCTAATATAAGGCTATCTGTGCTAGTTCTAATCCGTGTTTGCAATTTTTTTTTACATCCTCCCATTAAGTGAAATATAAGCTCCTCTCCCCTTGATTACGAGTTAGCCTCAGTGACTCACTTCTAAAACATATACTGCAGTAGACAATGACACCATGTAACTTCCAATGCTAGTCAGTTAAGGGTGATAAAACCTCTCTTCCCCCACCAGCTGATCACATGTGCTGCCCTTCCTCACTCTGTCCTTCTTAGGAAACTTGCTCTTTGAAGTTTCTTGCTCAATCAGCATGCTATAAAGAAGCCCAGTACCCACGGAGAGCTACAGCAGGCATTCCAGCCAACAGCCTGCATTAACCACTAGACCTGAGAAAGGAAGCCTTTCATGTAACTCCAGTCTCAGTCACTGTATGACTGACTTACATGAAAGACCATGAGCAAGAACCATCCAGATGAGCCTAGTGACCTCCAGAGCCACAAGAGAGAATAAGTAATTACTGTTGTTTTAACCCTCTAAACTTTAGGGTGGCATGTTATATAACATTACATAATTGAAATACTGAAAAGTTAGCTGTCCAGAGACTAAGTGCTACCCAATAGGTCGAATTTTTTCATAAAAATGTTTCATTTGCCCAATACAATGGTTTTAAAAGGTGCTAAATTTGAATCCCTTAAAATGAGGTGGACTAGTGTTCCATAGTATACACTCCATTCCCTACATTTACACCTGTCTAGGCCACCATTTGTTAGCTCATAGGCCTTGAAAGCATTTGAGTTTGCATAACTTATCTCCCAATAAGATTTTAAGTTCCTATGGGCTGAGACTATTGTCCAAGTGGTATGTGCTGAGCAGAAGATCACTAAATCTATTTAAATGAATTTATTGCTATGTATACAACTAGTTTTGGGTAAGTAATATCATTCACGTGCTTTAAATTCTTCTTACTATGTCTTTAGGGTGTTCCTCTATGCTATGTTTGGGAAATGATTTAATGGATAAGGAGAGAAGAGGTCTCATATAAATTTCAAATTCAAAAATATATGGAAATAAAATTATATGAGACAATGGGATACATAAAAGGACTGTAATACTGAAATCCAATAATCTAAAGAAAAGGACATTGGCACTCTGACTTATATGAACCCTATAAAATAGTTGTACATCAAGCTAGAGTTTTACATTTTACCAATCAACTCTTAAAGATAGTCTAAGGAGTACAGAATGGAAAAATCATAGAGTATTTACTGGTTTATTTCTAATATCCTGTAGATTATATCCTTCCCATTCCATGTTATAGATAATGCTTTTGCAAATAAAAATTCGGCACAGGACCATAATTTGTGTAGACGTTTGATATATTTTTACACATTTTTTAGAAGCTAGAGAAAGAAAATCCAGCCATGTTTGGTCACAGTAGAATGAGAATGAGTTAATAGGGAAGCTAGCTTAAAATCATTTCTGTCAAAGAAGGGGGATCCTGAGGGAAAGAAATTACTTTTGATTCAAGCTGAGAAATGAAGTAAATCCCCTATTTTTAAGCAAGCTGATGAAGTGACAATTCTGAGAACCAATACTAAATATATACCTTCAGGGATGACCACCCAATTAATTCCATTCTTGCTGACATTTATCATCACATTAGAAACTTCTTAATGCACATTAGTGCAGCAAAAATAGATTGCATGAAAATAAAAGATAGAGTATTTATCTCCTATACCTACAAAGAAGCAAAATGTTATTTCAGGGCTTTATAGAAATATAATCATGATGTGCTGAACTAAGTAAACTAGGGTAGTGGAGATACTCCACAATCGTCCTCACTCAATTAATTCATGAATTTTTAGACCTAAAAGATGTCTATTAAAGCCAATGGGTATCATAAAGCTAAAATTATCTACCATGCCAGAAAAGGACCAGCTCAAAATTTCTTTTAAAAAATTAACTATCACATCACCTTATCATGCAAAAAGGACCTTAAATTCCTTAATGTTGCTTTCCCTGAAATAGACATATAATCAGAGAAAACAAGAATTACTAGCATTTTGCTGATTTTCATTCCTGAAGAACTTTCCAGAAATATTAACCAATTTAATGTCCTTCTGAAATAGTTATTTGTGATGGAGAATAAAACTTATGCAAATCACAGTTTTTCTAAGCCCACAAAGTCAGCAAACAAAAAATTAGAAATAGTCAAGGCTTTTATTTTTTTATTTTTTTAAATATATTTTATTGATTTTTTTACAGAGAGGAAGAGAGAGGGAGAGGGATAGAAAGTTAGAAACATCTATGAAAGAGAATCATCGATCAGCTGCCTCTTGCACACCACACCCCCTACCAGGGATGTGCCCACAACAAAGGTACATGGCCTTGACCCGGAATCAAACCTGGGACCTTTCAGTCCGCAGGCTGACACTCTATCCACTGAGCCAAACCGGTTTCGGCCTAGTCAAGGCTTTTAGAACCTGATGTATTTTAGGATGATGTTAAAGATGACACAGATAGGAGTTTTTCAAATAGCAACCCAAATGAATAACGTCATTTTGAAACTGAACAATTAACTTGGCAGTATCTCCAATACAAAGGAGTCTCTGAGAAGACACAGAAATTTCACAGAAATACTGGTAAGAGTCTTGCATTTGCCACAAGTTAGGAAAAAAGAGTTTGAGTTGATCTGAAGTAGATCTGAAAGGACAGGATGATATGCACAGATCTGTGACTACCATACTACATGTAGATGCTCATTGGGATACTGGAAACCATTTGCTGTAGTCATTGGATTTGAGAAGCTAGTTTTAGAACCTTAAAGGTAAAATTACTGGTGAATTATTTAGGTTGGGAATGAAGTAGGATAGACTAAGCGATGCTATAATGAGGAGAGAACCAAGGGCGGTGGAGCAGTGGCTTTAAACCATTTATCTGTCATATCCAAAGAAGCTCTAAAGCCTTCTGCTTTCTTCCTTTGTGCTTTTGATAGGTGTCAGGGATGGGTAGGGGAGTGATTCAGCTTTAGGCCTACTCCTGAAGTCAAAGTTTTCACTAACTGTGTAGGTGCGTGTTGTAGGAAGGTTTGACTGGCAGGAGGCAGGAATGGCTAGATGGGAATCATGGCTAAGAGGGAGAGGGGGTAATCATAGCTTACGGCAAGGGATGGTATGGGACCTAGAGTGTTTAGAGGCCAAAATAGAACAGGGAGTTGGAAGGAAGAATAACAAGAAACCCAGAGAGCATAAAAAGAGGCAGCCAAAAACCTGGAGATCAGAATATAAGACAGGTTTAAAAAGTGGGCCATGAAACAAAGGTGGGCATGGAAGCCAGTCTTCCAGCTATGATGTATGAGAAGGTCAACAAATATTCCACAAAAATCACTTGGACAAAATTGATTACAAACAACCATTTTGGGGCTCTGGGAATTGATCAAAGGCAAACAACAAATTGAAAATAAAAAGGTTTAATTTAGGAAAAACTGCTAGAGCTGGAAGTAAGTAGAACAGAAGTCTATAGCCTAGCCAAGGACTGCTCCCATCCCTCCCAGCTCGGTCCATGATAACTTACTTTTATTAGGATATGGCTGGCTGGACAATCAGCAGCTTTTTGCCACAGGGGGGTGGACTCAATTAGGAGTGGGAGTGACAACTTGCAGCTCTGTCAGCTCAAACTGTTGAACTTGTTAAAAAATAAATAAGGAAGACCCATAGCTTTGCTAGCCTGAAATTATAACTCCCATTGGGAAGAGCAATGGACCAGCCAGAACTTTAAAAGTAAGATGCTGGAACTAAGTGTCTTAGAAGGGTGAGATAAGCTCTCCACACATCCCTGGCTGACTGGGAAACCAGGAGCACATAGAGGGGACAGCAGAGAGCGCCCAGTGGGAAGTAAAATCTAAGGCAGGTTGTAACTTTGAATGCACTCCCAACTCCCACCACAGACCAGCTGGCAGAGGGTAAAAGCTCTACAGGCTAGAAGTGTGTGAGTAAGGCCCAGTCCTGATCGCATGAGCAATAAACTATGCAGACACAAGGACAAACTCTAGGAAGTGAGGCTAATAAATTTTTAAAAAGAATTTAAAAAGTAAGCAGAGACCTCCACAGCTGCATACCATAGGGGACATGAATTCTGTAGTCTAAGTCCAGGAACATTACTTTTTAAAAAGCCTCAGAAAAAACAGAATCCACAGTTGCTAGAATGTATGAAATGTCATTTTCATACTTTTAACAATGAAGATTTTGAAAAGTAAAATGTCATTTTCAGTATGACAAAAATATGCTATTCAAAGAAAAAGTATAAAGTCAATAAGAAACAATCAATAAAAATTGATTCTAAATGATCCCAGTGGGTTTAACAGACAAAAACTTGAAAGCAGTCATTATATATTAGTTCAAGAAAATAAAATAAGCTATATTCAAAGAATTAATGGAAAATATTATGATAATGATTCAACAAATAATCACAACAGAGAAACAAAAACTATAAAAAGCATCCATATGGAGAGAAAAATCCAATAACCAAAATGAAAAATGTGTTAGATGAGTCAATAGCAAATCTGAGAATGCACAAGAAAGAGTCAGTGAATTTGAAGCTAGAGCAATACAAATGATCCAATCTGGAGAACAGAGAGATAAACACATTGGAGAAGTGGGCCATAGCAGATCAGAGACAAAAGTTCTAGCAAGAATGAACAAAAAATCATCTAAACCTGAGCAGAAGGGAGTCTCAATTGTAAGCCTCTTATTCATTTGTAAAATGGGATAATAAGTAGTAACTAGATCTCACATAATTGACAAGAGGATAAAATGAATTAAAACATACACAGAGCCCTAGCCAGTTTGGCTGGGTGGATAGAGCATTGGCCTGCGGACTGAAGGGTCCCAGGTTTGATTCTGGTCAAGGGCACGTACCTTGGTTGTGGGCACATCCCCAGTAGGGGCTGTGCATGAGGCAGCTGATCCATGTTTCTCTCTTAATGATGTTTCTAACTCTCTATCCCTCTCCCCTCTTCTCTGTAAAAAAAAAAATCAATAATATATTTTTTAAATAAATAAATAAAACATATACAGCACTTCCTGGCATACTATAAGCACATCACTGTTACCTGCTGTCATCATCATCACACACATTTTGTTAGGGGGAAAATATCAAGGCTAGCTCTAGCCCAAAAGTTCCTAAGTAGACTTTCTTATCTCCAGGGACAGTACCTATAGGCAGCTGGAAAGAAAGGGGATGAATCATTAACTATTATTGGGGGGAAAATGAGCTATCAATTCTTTCGCACTCATTATCTCATCAAAAATCCTCTAGTTACTTACTAATTATACAATTACTTCCATATTTATAATCATACTTTATTTTTTAATATTTGTTCTTTAAGATCTTTAAAGGTTCCTACCTGAATATGACATTCTAGAGAAATTTATCATATATATATGTAGATCTAGAAGTGCTTTAAATGCTGGCATCCTAATAAACCCTAATAAGCCTTCTTTTTTTAAAACATATTTTATTGATATTTTACAGAGAGGAAGGGAGAGAGACAGAGAGCTAGAAACATCGATGAGAGAGAAACATCGACCAGCTGCCTCTTGCACACCCCCTACCGGGGTTGTGCCCACAGCCAAGGTACATGCCCTTGACCGGAACCGAACCTGGGACCTTTCAGTCCGCAGACCGGCGCTCTACCACTGAGCCAAACTGGTTTTGGCATAAGCCTTCTTTTGATATGCATTGATACTAGGAATGAAAGAGCCCTAATTAAACTGAACAAGTGATTCATATAATAGCAAAAATAAGAGTTGCCAAAACATAACACAGATTTTGCCAAAGCAAGATAACTGGCAAGCCAGTTACTCTGATTTGAGGGGAATTACAAAGTCTGGTCCAGAGAGACTCCTCTTCCCACCAACATTATTTATCTATTTCACTTTTTTTTCTTACTCACTCTGTTTTCGGAACAGCTTTCCTCAGCCAGAAGAAATCAGACTGTGCTAAATACTTGCGAGTTTGCAGGACGTTGCCAAAGTAGTCAGATTCCGAGAACTTGATCTGAATAAAACAAACCATAAGGATCATTGTTCTAAGTGCAGATAAGAGGTGGCTCTGGGGGGAAAAAAAGACTTCAGCGCACAAATGAGTGATCAACAGAAGCTTCAATCTTTACTGCCTCTCTAACCGCCATCAGTTAACAAAGTATTCACAAAGCCGTGAAAATTTCATCTCAGTGATTTTCTTTTGAAATAAAAAGCACAAAAATCAATACGGTCATTTCTGGATCACAGTGAGGGGGGAAAAAAAAGAACAAGGCAAGCCGCAATAATTCACAATGTGTTTCCTTTGCTTTATAATTGAGAAATCTACTTTAACCCTTACAGAACGCATTATCTTAGCTTTGAAATTTCTTGACCCACATGATTCTTTGAAATTTTCTAAAATGTGTACCTTACTGTCACATGCGTTCTTCTAATAACATTTAGTTTTGTCAACTGAAACCTCATTTAGCTTATAGATGATTATTTTAGTCAAATGTTCAATCTAATTTACTGTATTCGACATTTACTCATGAAGGGAAAAAATAAAAGCTATTCAGAGACTTATTTTCCAGCACAGGCACAATTGAGACACAAGGACAATTTAATTATTAATAGAATTTATTTATTGACACCCAAAAATGTACTGGTCACCAAAAATTAATGAAATTACAGAGGCAAGTCATAGATTACAGCTTGCATGGAAAAACAAGAAGTTGTTGGTTCACTACAATGTTGCCTAATAAAATAGGAAAACAGAAATAATTGATTCTTGAGTTCCCTTTTCTTTTTTGAAAGGAAAATAGCAGGCAGTTTCAATTTTATAGGTACTCTCTACATAAAATTAGCAGTATTTAGTTAAAAATATTGTAAATAATATCTGTGTAAAAGTAAAAGCTATGGTTTTAATGACCTCTAATGCTTTGGTTTTAATATATAATATTGTATAAAAACAAAAATATATACTTGTAATAAGCAAATAACCAAGAGAATTAAATTCTTATTAATTGTAATATTCTGTAAATTTAAACCATAAAACTCTTTTATAGGTAAAAATTAAAGTACAGCAAGTGAATTTATAGAAAACCCACAGGGATTACAGTACAGATATAAATGTATATTTACAACTTGATGATTACAGACTTGACAGCAGCCTATTTGTTAGCCAATGTCTGGCTTAGGTTTATCTCTTCCCTAACATATAGTGGGTACCCATTATGTCTGTAGAGTAACTTTTGTTAGTGATCCAGCTTAGTCTTTCCAGGGGGCCAGGCCAAAATCGAAAGAAAGGGGTAAATAACTAAAAACACAAGTAGAAAAGGCAAGAATGAAATTATCAAATTCTGGAATCCTTGATGTTCTACTTGACAAACCAGTTATCTACACTAATAAAAGAGAATTATTCAAATTGACTGTACCTCTGTGATGCCCACCAACCAATCAGGAGTGAGCATGCAAATTAACCCAACAAAAAATGGTGGGTTAATTTGTATGAAAAGGCACTGAATGGCCAGGCGGGGTGGGATGCCTGCTATGAGGGGGGAGGCAAAGGGCAGAGTGAGATACAGGAGTGGTGCCCTAGCCAGAGCGAAGAAGACTGAAGGCTCTGGCCTGATCGAAGACAGAAGATCCAGAGCAAAGGCCTGGGTCCCAGGTACCAGAGGAAAATGGGTGGCGGCATACAAGGGAAGGAAGGCCTATTGCACGAATCTTGATGCAATGGGCCTCTAGTAAAGATATAACTTTAAATTGTCCCTCCATCAATCCTCTTATGGGGGGTATCTGATAAATAAATTGTGGTATAATCACATAATGGAAAACAATACAGCACTTTAAACAAATGGCTTGTATGCATGAATATGAAATCATCTGAAAAGCAATGCTAAGTAAGACAAGTTATATGTCTGAAAGAGTTTAAAATTTTACAACATATAAAACAATAATGCATGTTGCTTACAGATATGTACCTAATCTTTAGCAAAAGCATAAAGAAATACATGGGAATGATAAACACTGAACTCAAAATAGTGATTATACCTAGGGAAGAGGAAGGCAGGGGAGAATGACATTAGGTCAATGACAATGGCACAAAGAATTCCCAATATATGTTTTATTCATTTAAAATATGTGTGTGTGGGCATGTATAAAGTTAATATGGCAATATGTTTAATGTTTGTTAAAGCTATTTGTTCAAAATATGATTTTACCTACTTTCCCAATGTTTGTGATTCTTCATATTAAAAAGAAATCTTATAATAAATTGTATTTTAAGGTAGATATTCGTACTCAGTCTCAGAAGAAACAGTAAGCGCCTTGTTTTAGGAAGCAACCTCATCTAATAATTCTAATGTATTCCAAGTTTTAAAAATGTGTTCACTATTCAACCCTTAGCTTTTTTCAGTTTTGTTCTCAAGATAGTTCTGTCAGAACTCTCAGAATATGACTGTAACAGAAAATTCAGATACATTCTTGGGTTCAGAACAATTTCCAGGAAATTATCCCAAAGGAATTTCCATAAAAAATATTAACTTTTTGCCCTGGTCAGCTAGTTGGAGCTACTTCCTGTGCACCAAAGGGTTAAGGGTTCAATTCCCAGTGAGGGCACATGCCCAGGTTGTGGGTGCATATGGGAGGCAACCAATCGATGTTTCTCTCTCACATTGATGTTTCTCTCCTTTCCCCCGCTTCCTCTCTCTAAAAAATCAATAAAAACATATTTTTTTAAATATTAACATTTTTGGTAATATCAGTGGAATCAGTTGTTACTTTTAGAAGAGTTTACTATTTGTGAGATTATCCTGTTCATCTGAGAGAGAAAAACTTGACATTCAGGTTGTTCTATAGATATCAAAAGAAAACCCAACCAAAAGTTTCCTAAAGAAGAGACCCATGTCAAAAATACTTTTAAGTAAGGTCCTACCACATCCATGAAAATAACCATGAGGACCAAAACTCAGAGATAAATAATTACAATTTGTCAACAGCTTATCATCTATGTTTAGAAGAACAATTTAAAATATGTTTCATTAAATGGATATTTGCTATTAGTCTGGTTTAGTTGACCTATTCCATTTATTTAATGGAAGTTACAGTGATAAGAGACAAATTTTACTTTTTCCTGTGAGGCAGGTTAAGTGTGGGGGTAGGAAAGGGTCAGCCACAAATATTACCTTGTGATAGATGGGACACAGTTAAAGAAATTATGCAACTTGGCAAAGCCATACGGTCCAAATCATTAGGTTCATACTTCATTGTTATTTTCATTAGTCTTACTAAGAAAACCAGTGATTTAACATAAGGAGTACAGAGAATAAGGAGAAAAAGCTAAGAATTACAGTAAGAGAAGCAGTGACTAAATAAATCATGGTACAGTTTGGTTTACTTAAAATATGCAGCTGTTAAAATAATGGTAATGAAGGCTACAGAAGACAAGGGCAAAATAATAAAGGTCAGTATACAAAATTATATATAAACATCAATTACAGCTATAAAAATAGGAAGAAAGAAGACACTAACACGAAATTATGCATTAGCATGTTCGAGTACCAATATGACAGTACTATCATTCCTTTTCTCTAGTTCCCAAATTTCCACCATGTGAGAATACTTTGATAATTTCAAATATTTTAACAGGCCCTTGGGTAAGCAACAACGATACAACTCAGCAACCACTGGGCAAGTTCCACTTGTAGAGATAGTAGCAAGCATGAATGCACACGAATATTTTAAAACTACGTGTAATCTTCAAAAAATGTTTAAACTCTGCAAGGGACCATAGTTGGCTGAACAGCTTCTTGTCCTTTCAGTTACTGCTGAAAATCTAGGTCAAGTTGGTAATGACTTTTAATCAATTCCATCGCCTGACTTTTCAATTGAGCGACCTTTGCAAAATTAATTGGGGCTCTTCTGTCCTTTCCTAAGAATAGCTATCCAGATCATAAAATTCAGCGGAATCTGAATTTCTCACCAAATGCCACAGACTAAATAGAAGAATAAAGCTACCTCCCAACACACCAAAGGTGAAGGAGATGTAATAAGGGCAGAGCAAGTGTGTTTAGCTGCTCGGCAGAATCACTAAGTACATGTTGATTAAACACTACATAAGTCAATAGGAAGTATAGATTCTAGAACACTTTTTGTTAATGTCAAATCCATTTAAAGAGACTCAGAGATATATCCAAATATATATAAGCAGGTTTTTATATTAGGCACACAAAGAACTTTCTGAATACTTAATGCATCCAGACTTTTTATTTATGCTTTCCCTTATTTAAATAGGAAAGCAATATGCAAGATTGTTTGATTTAGATGGCTTTGTCCACAAGTATTATGCATGTGTATACATGTGTGTACACACCTACATTCAAAATGTTTAACAACCTTCAATATACGGTACACTACGGAAGATGCAGTTCCCATAAGCAGCCACATAAAGGTGGGGTAGCAGTAGATAGCACACCAAACAGGAACTAGATGGCACCAGATGCCCTGTGGCCACCACCAGGGCTAAAGGGAAGTGTTGGTCTGCTCTGGCCAAGGGAACACTCTACATGAAGGCCAGGGTGTGGGAGTTAGAGGGCTGGCTGGAAGGTTGGTGGACACCCCCTTCCTATGTACACTCTTGGCTCTCCAGGGCCATGGTGGCCAGAGATCACTTGGGAGGGCTGGGGGCAATGTCTTATTTTGATTTTCTACTAAATAGTAGAGAGGTATTTCAATGTTTGAACAACCTGTCTTTCTGGAGCATTCCACCTAAATATTACCTCACTCTTGCATAGTGGCAGTAGCACTCTCTGTCGTTTATACACATGTAAAACACACAACACATATAAATATTTATACATTTATACACACACACACACACACACACACACACACAACATATATATGAGTGCTCCACTGGCCATAGCAGACCAAGACACACTCTAGAGAATATTATGTGGGTTCACAAAATACCTATACATCTCTATATGTATGTTTATGTTTATATGTATGTTTGTATCATTCACCAGAAACATGGATCTTTTCTGAAAATTTACCCATATCCAGCCCTGAGTGAGATGTCTCAGTTGGTTGGCATTATCCTGTACTGTACACCAAAAGGTTACCGGTTCAATTCTGGGCACATGCCCAGGCTGAGGGCTTGATTCCTGATAAGGGGCATATAGGAGGCATTTGATTGATGTTTTGCTCTCACATCTGTGTTTCTCTCCCTCTCCCTTCCTCTCTCTCTAAAAATCAATAGAAAAATGTATTTTTAAGTTACCCATGTCCAATTCTCCTAAGTCAATGGATGTCAGCTGTGATTCTGACTTTAGTCCCTACTACAATTCTCTGCTAGCTTTCACAAGAATGAGTAAAGTGTCTAATGGTGCCGATTACTTACTTATTGTCTCTCGGATGCATGCCCGCCCTTTCACTCTGTTCTAGAATGCTGGGGCTGGGCATCTGAAACCTATATTTCCCAGGCTCCATTGCCAGTTAGCTCCCAGCCAATAGGAGGGACTGGGGGATATCAGCAGGTGGCAGGAGGGGAAGAATTCTGTGATTGATCTCTTTCATTCTTTCTCTCCTCTTTCTTTTTCTAACATTGACTGTAGAATCTTCATCTCCTCACAGACCCAGCTAAAATGGCAGTTCCTCCTCCCTTTCTCCTAAATTATGGTGCCATCACTTCCTCCCTTTTGTGCCCCTAGATACAGGGATGGTAGTAGCTTCCTGAAGTTATTATCTCTGGTCTACTTCACCTTCCTGATGTTTGCCTTCCCAACTAACTCCTGTATGAAATCTCTCTTTGAAATACCTAGTGTGATCTGGGCTTTTCTTGATGATACCGCAATCTTTCCAAGGTTGATATCAGACCAGTCTTGAGTCCATTTCCACCAAGGAGCAATAAAGGACCAGTTAGTAAGGCTAATTTGAAAATGTACTAACACCTACCTTTTTTGGCTAACTAGTAGGCTTTCCTGTATGCTACTGGGGGTTCACATAAAGGACACTTCCTTCATTCTTACTCTTTCCAAAGACCACAAAAAGGTTATTATTCAGAAACAAATGGGTGTATCAATTTATCTTCTCTTCCTCAAAGGTTGGAGAGGACAAATTTTCTCTAATTCTTTACATTTGCCTCTAAGGTCTTTCCGATTTGCTCTTATCTCAACACAGGCCCAATTTCAGTTTTCAGCCTTTCTCCTTGACCTTCATAGAATCCATTACCTAATGTCTATCCTCTTTCCTTTTGTGTTTGTACCTGGTAAATCATATCTTCACTTGTGTCAAGTAAACTAAGCTGTTTTTCATTTGTAAAAGCCTCTCTCATGCTCAGAGATTGTATAGCCAGACATTCCTTATAGGCCCTATCGTAGTTCTTATCTACATATTTCTCCACACTGAAAATACAGTCCCATTGTGTACCTGCGAAACTTTAGTCCTTTTGCTATTAACATCAGTGACACTATTGCTATCACATCAAGCAAGCATCCTTTACTATTTTCTTTTTTTTTCAAGTTGTATTTTACTCATATTCTCTATCAGTTTCCAAACACAAATATATTTTATTTTCATATATTTCAATAATGAAAATATTTTCAATATTTTCATATATTTCATATAAAGAGAGATTTCATACAGGAGATAGTTGGGAAGGCAAAAATCATATATTTGGATTTTTTTCACTGTCTGATTTTTAAAGTGTTATAAACTCTTGGGTGTAATTGTGTCTGCTTTTTTTAAAAAAAATGTTTTTATTGATTTCATACAGGAAGAGAGAGAGAGAAACATTAATGATGAGAGGGAATCATTGATCGGCTGCATCCTGCACACCCCCCACTAGGGGCCGAGCCCACAACTCGGGCATCAAACTATAACCTCCTGGTTCATAGGTTGATGCTCAACCACCAAGCCACACCGGCAGGGCAATTGTGTCTGCCTTGGCAATGAGTTACACAAAAACCATTTCTTCGCCAAAGTGCTTAAAAATCTTTGTTTCTAATGGCTTCTGTTCAGACCTTGAAGAAATGAGGGAAAATGCCCAACAATGCATCCTGTTCAGCATTTGTGTTTTTTTACAAAAGATACCATATTCGGTGAGTCAAAACATGTGGGGCACTGACTTTAAATAGCAGCACACTGCCAACAAAACATGATCAACTAAATAGTGTGAGTGAGTCCCAAATATACCTTATTTGACTAAAACTTGAGACTGTTCCATTTGTACTGCCTTTTCAATCAATTTGGGATACCTGGATACTAGATGAGTTCATTCACAATGACTTTTCCAAACAAAAATAATTTACTATCATAAGTGCAAACGGAAGATGTCATAATTAACTCTTATGTTGTGCTTATTGTGCACCAGGATCAGTTCTCAATACTTTAAATGTGTTAACTTATCTGATCCCCTCAGCAGCTTTATAAGGGAGGGATTATTATTATTATCTCCACTAGAGGCCCGATGCACGAAATTTGTGCAAGAGTAGGCCTTTGCAGCCCCCTCTGCCTTGAGATCCTGGCTGCCTCATGGCCCTGCCCCCACTCACTGGTCATTTGGAAGGTCTGTCCTCCTTCTGGTCTAACGAGCATATTAGCTCTTTATTATATAGGTTGTTGACATGAGGAAACTTAAGTACAGAGATCCTACCTAGTTCACATAGCTATGAAAGGTAGGCCACTTCACCAAACTGCCTCTCGCACCTTCTTATCTGTATCCCTAACTCAGAATATTTGCCGATCACAGGTAATTGTACAGGTTCTCCTGCAAAGGTACTTTGTGCCCTGATGATGTTCTTCTTAGCAGCAACAGTTCTCATACTAATCCACAAAGTAGCAGCTACCGTGTGTAGGGAGCCTACTTATGTGCCAGTCATTATGGTAGGTGCTTTTACATTTATATAATCTCCCTTAATAATCCCAGGAATACTAAGACTTGGTTGTTATTATGTCCAATAGCCACATAACCAAAAGGAAGCTAAGTGAAGTTATGCAAGCTATACAAAACCAAACTAGTAAGTGGAAGAGGCAGAACCACTCTAAAGCCTGCGCTGTTAACAACTGGATAATTGACCTTCCTTCTTCTCTCTGCCCTTCCAAGCAGCTCTAGGCATCCAACCAATTCTTCAAACCCACCCCTCTGTCCCTCTAGCACGGCTCCCTGACAAGTGCCTGCAGAACCCCCTTTCAGATGACAGGCAGAGCTTCCTAGGCCCAGATTTCAGTCCTAGCTCTGATACTCTGTGCCAGTGGTCGGCAAACTCATTAGTCAACAGAGCCAAATATCAACAGTAAAACGATTGAAATTTCTTTTGAGAGCCAAAAACCAACTTCTGCGCATGAGCCACGAAGTTTTAATCGCACTGTACGTGCGCACCTGCATGTGGTGTTCTGTGGAAGAGCCGCGCTCAAGGGGCCAAAGAGCCGCGTGTGGCTCGCGAGCAGCAATTTGCCGACCACTGCTCTGTGTGCACTGAGGAAATCGTTTAACTTCTTTGAGTCTCTACATCCTTTTCTGCGAAATGGGGCTAAGCACCATGTACTTCAGAGTATCACTATGACACTTAAAAAATAATGTACACGAATGTGTCAAGTGCATTAGTATTTTTAATGATCATAATAACTGTGAGCTTTTTCAGCATCAAAACAATGTAGAATAAGATGTGTGTCTGAACTTTGGGATACTGTGAAGCAGAATTATCTTCCTCCATGGCAACTAGATCAATACTTGGAAAGGCATATCTTAGAGCCCGATGGAAAAACTCTCTAATTAAAGCCTTCACTCACTTTTGAATAATCTCGCAGAATTCTGACATTCATCTACAAAGCTGGAATTGCTTTCAGATATACAACTTGTCAAGCCTCAATTTCGGGAAAAGAGCTATACCTCAGAACCAGTTATTTAAATAATTCCCAAAAAAAGTACTTTTACAAGAAAATCCAGTGAATGGTTCAAACAGGAGTTTTGTAAGGAATCACAGTTCTTTGTCAGAAGTATTTAAAGAAAAGGAAATACCAGTGGTTGTGATTAGAAATACCTGTAATGAATATATCTTTTGGAAAATACATGTCCCAAGATATTGGAATAAAAAAGAATTATTAGTATTCCTACATCACTAACTACTGAAAATGTACAGTCCAAGTCACAGTAAATTATAGTAATATGTATACTCACTTAATTTGCAAAAACACTCACAAAGTTTAATGAAGTTAACTCCTAGCTGGCAGATTTATTACTAGTCATTTAATATGAATGAAGCACATAAAGATTAACAACAAATATCATACATTCACCTTAAGAACATACCCACTGATTGCAAAATACTCGATTTGCTTCATTCTCTCCTTTATAATTAAATTAGGCCAAATCCAAGCGTTTTTGCTTTATGGTACCTACTCAGCTATACATCCTTTCTGACACTTCCTTATTTTGAATCTGTTCTAAATCTTGGGATATGCCTGAATATTAAGGCTCGTTTCTAACCAAGGGATGAATAAAAAGTTGGTGCTTTCTGGCACCATCAGGTTTAATTGCTTGGACTTGGGTTAGCTGAAAGGCATGAGGCCAGTAAAACCTGCCAGAGGAAAAAAAATACAGTAAAATTAGCACTTACTGCTTTGAGGTCTTCATTAACGTAAGTATCATTCATTATAAACTCAGGATAGCCAACTTTTGACAAAACAGCTCTCGCCTATAGAAAGGAAAAAAGAAAAATTATGTCAGCGTTTCAGCACTTAAACCATTAATAATCACAGAATGTAGGAAAGTCAACCTTCACCTGAAAACTACATTTACAGAATATCTACTATATGCAACCCACTGTGAAGGGCAAAAAAAAATTGTTAGTCACTGCCCTAAAGCACTAAAAACGAAACTACAGTGAATGTAGCAAATCACTGTATGTATAACATAAATAAAATAGAGGTTTTAATAAAAATAGACACTATTGTTATCAAAGTCCAGAGCAGAGATTGTTTCCACATGGGGAGAATGCTTAATGGAGCAGGGGCCAAACTGACTCGTAATAGAATGGTTGGGATTTCAAATTGCAGAGCCGAGCAGAAGGGCACTCCAGGAGAGGAAGCAGCAGGGGCAAAGTCAGGGAGAGGGAAACAAAGGGCATGTGGGAGAGAGGGTGAGTAGCTGCTATACTTGGACCAGGAAGCACATGGGCGGGAAGCAGAGAACAGTTCAGGATAACTGGCTGGAACTAGATCACAGGGATTCCTGAATGCCAAGCCAAAGAGTCTAGATTTTATTCTGCAGATAACAGAGAGCTAAATATTTTTAGCAGGGGTGAAGTGAGAGAAGCCACGCTTCAGCGAGATTATCCGTGCCAAATTGTGAATGGTGAAAGGCTGGAGGTAGGGGGTCCAGCCTAATTTGGGGTGCATAATAACCATCCTTTTGACAGCCATCCTAATTATTCCCTGTGTTTTGCAGCATATGCAGAATGGATAAAGGAATCACCTTAGGCACATACAAGGAAGGAGAAACAGGCAAACTATGGCTCCTAGGCCAAATCTATTACTCCCTCCCTCACATCTGCTTTTATAAATAAAGTTTTATTGTGACACTGCCATGCCCACTCATTTACATGTAATCTATGACTGCTGTTGCACTACAATGATGTTGTTGACTAGTTGGAACAGAAACTCTGTGGCCCGCAAAGCCTCATATAATACTACCTGGCCCTTTATAGAAAAGGTTTTCCAACCCTTGCATTTGCAAATGAAAATTTTTCTCTCTCCTCTCCTCAGATTCTGGGTTTCATAAAAACAAAAGAGCAGTTTGCTCAAAGAGTAAGTACGTTATTGGGGCTTTCCCCAAGTCTACTGGGATCCCTTCAATCACTTCTGTACATCCCCTCCCCAGCATCTATATTCTTTTTCCAAAATATATCTTTATTGTTGATTTCAGAGAGGAAGAGAGAGGGAGAGAGAGCTAGAAGCATCAATGATGAGAGAGAATCACTGATCGGCTGCCTCCTGCACGCCTCACACTGGGGATGGAGCCCGCAACCAGGGCACATGCCCAGACTGGGAATCAAACCATGACCTCCTGGTTCAGAGGTGGGCACTCACCCACTGAGCCATGCCAGCCGGGCTCTTCTTCCTTTCTAATGGCCAGCACCTGAGAGCCTGCAGGTCCCTGGGAGTTTATCTTTCTCCAAACACATCCCCACACCAGCAGCCCTCAGCTGGTGACTCACTGCAGGAACGTGAAAGCCCAGCAGCTCAAGACAAACTTCAAGGTATAGGCTGGGGCTCCGGTTCCCCCAGGGGTCAGTCTGCCTGAGACTTCCCCTGAAATTCGGCCCTGCCCCTCTCTCACCCTTCCCTGCCTAGCTTCACTCATTCCCTTGCTGGTTGCTCTTGAGAGCACCTGCTGAATAAATCAAAAATCACTTGCACAAAGGTCCTCATCACCAGCTTTGCCTCTGGCTTTGCCAAGGTAAGACCCCAGGCAAGCCCAAAAACATGGAGTATTTTTCCAGCAAAGCAAAATCAGTAACCTTTACATACTGCTCTTGGTAAGGAGTTTGTTTTTTCCTTCACTCCCTTTCAATTTTCCTCACTCAAAATATAAACAGAAGATAGTACATTTTCCTTATCTTCTTTGAGATAATTCAAATGTTAAATATCAGCAGACACCTGAAACTCAAGACTCAGAAAGGATTTTACAAGTGCCGTAGGACACAGTTATAATGGAATTTGCTGTTCTGGAGACACAAATATAGCATAGGTCAAATTCTGTCTTCAAGGCTCCGCAAGTTACACTGAAAGCCTGATGTGACCCAGATACCAGCTAAGTAAGAGATTACAACAACTCTCTCAACACCCAACAATATGGTATCTGTCTATAGGTTACCATGTTCCAAGATTGTTGCATTATTTCCCTCATTGTATTTAATACCTCATTGTATTTTATCAGCTCACCACAAGGCGCATACATACCTGCAGCAAATAAAGAACTCCAGACAGTTTCCCCCAAAATAAAGACATGTACAGGCTGAGTCATCCACGGCTGTTTTCTGAACACTGGTCTTTCCACAGCACACGGGTGAACTGTGCGTTGTTTACAAACATCATGCTCTGAGACTCCCCACTGCACTGGGAAGCTACACAGAATATATTATCTTATGCACCAGCTATGCGGGTCACTGATTTTTTTTTCTTTTAGCAACACCATAGCTTGAACAGAGCCAGAGCAGAGAAATGACTCCTATTCATCTTCCAAGAACACAGAGTTTGAATAAGGTAATAATAATACTAGTAGCAACATTGCCAAAATCTGAACAGAGTTCTCTTCTTCCCAATATGAGCCAAATGGATGTCTTTATTCAAACTTAAATGCCCCTTCTGCCAGACAGTCTGTTGTCAATTCCACATATCCCATCCCACCCCATTCTCCATTCTTCCATGAGAAGCTTCAGAACTACATCTCCCAAAATTCCATGGGCATGGTTCCAGGTTAGTCTCTGCCAATTAGAAGCACTAGCAGTCACTAGCTGGACAGGTAGAAAGACATCCGCAGACAGCAAATACAACACTTTGTCAGAAGCTTCTAGGCATTCTCCTGAGAAGACCCCTTCCGTGTTAGGGCAGCAGAGATCATGGGCAGACTGCTCTTCACTCCCCAGCCTTCCCAATGGCTGCATAAGCCCATGTTTCCCCACATTACATATCTTCCTACTTCATATACTTAGAAGGGCACCTCTATTCCTGAATAAACTCTAACTGATATACACTTTAAGGCAAATAGTGATCATATCACCTTTTAATTTTTTTTCAGAATAAAGGCAATGAAGCACCAACAGTTTAATGACTTGTTGAAGGGTAAAGTGTTAGTGAGGCAGGCCTGAAATCAATTGTCTCACAGGCTACATGGACAAGAAGCAAAGGCAAGTCCCACTGCAAATACTGAGAGAATAGTGGCATTAATAGCAGACTGTATATTATGTCCTGCAAAAAGAATATTTCCTAGCCTACTTGTGGTTGATTAAAAAAATTCCAGTTTTCCTTAACCAGTGCATGTATCCCCATCCCTTATTCACACAAACCTCTGGAAAGAGTGTGCACATAACAACTGCCTATTATCTACCCAATATCCATTCTCCTTTCCTTCCCTTACTATCAGACCCAAATTCTGATCGGGGAGATAATGAACCCAACAAAAAATAGATGCATTGCCCAGCTTCCTTTGCTGCTAGAGTTGGCTGTGGGATGAGATTCTGGCCAATGACATACAAGAAAATCTTTGGTCCACTTTCACAAATCCATTTTCAAACAGGATAGACTCGCCTGGCATATGCTTTTTGCCTTTATGCCAGTTTCTCTGTCTTAGCACTACTGACATTTCAGGCCAGATAACTCTTGTTGTGAGCACTGTCCTGTGCACTGTAGATTTAGCAGCATCTTTGGCTTCTACACACTAGATTCTAATAGCACACACACACACACACACACACACACACACACACACACACACACCAAGGTTGTGACAACCAAAAATGTCTCCAGGTGTCACCACATATCTCTTAGGGACAAAAACACACCCAAGTGAAAGCCACTGTTTTAGCCTTTCCTCTTCTTCCTCTCTGTAATGATGATGCAATTCTAAGGGTAGAGCAGTTGTAACCACAGGCAATAAACATGAGAAAGAAATCTACAGGCTAGAGATGCTGGAAAGAAGCATTAATAGTAACTGAATCCCACCATATCAGGCCTGAAATGCCTTCCCCCCAGCTCCAGGACAGGAGGAAAATAAACCCTTTATTTAAGGCACTGCATGACATGTTTTCTATTAGCTGTAGTTGGATGTAATCCTAAAACACCCTCCTCTTCATCAGATATAGTTCGAAGGGGAAAAACCAGTACCTACTTCATAAGGTTGTCTGCAGTGATTCAGGATGACATACATAAAGCGCTTTTTATGCCTTGGTCCAGACGACATGGTGAATAAACATTGCCTGTATACTACACAGGGAAGTAGAAACATGACTTCTTCCAAGGATTTAGAATAACTGTTGGGTGCCTGTTTGGAGGGTCTTGGAGAGGAGCTCAGACCACATGACACCCTGACTTGAATACCTGAACTCCCCTGTGGACATGTCACTCTCTTTGGTCATGGGCCCAGTTTCAGGGGCCTCACAAAATGATGAGAAAGAAGGGCTGTTGAAGCAACTCTGAGATCAATGGGGAGACAAATATACCCACAGTGAAAATTTTCTGGATCAAAGCCAGACTCTATGCATGAGCCAGATAACCCAGACTGCTCACATCCTCCAAAATTCTGAGGATCTTTTTGAGGGACCCTATTTGCACACCTTAGAAAATGGATACAAGAAACACTATGAAATATGATTCTAGAAAAGATCAACAGTTGCCTTTACTATTTGCCATCTTAATTTTGCCTTCCCCTCCTTTCTCTTTCCAGCATCCATTCCTCTCAACACCTAGCTAGCAGGCCCTGGGCATCACAACACTTGCTCTCTGATCACACCCAAACTGGCCTTTCCTTGGCAATACACTGTGCTCCAAATTCATCTCCCTTTCCCTCTTCAACCATCAGAAATGTTATTCCTGCAAAGCAGCTTATCCATTAGCTGTCATTGGGTCCTCAAACTAATTTAAAATAAAATGTGAGTGACTAATAGGAATCATTAACCCTGAAGAAATATCTGTATTTAAGAATGGTTCGTTAACCAAAGGGATAAATCCAATTATATGGGAGATTTTTATAACTAAGAGAGCCTTCCTTCTAATACCACTCAAATGAAGCCAATGACCTGTTCCACATAATCACCATGTGTTCCTCACATGGAACACAGTGGCAGGCACATAGCAAGTGATCAATGCTCAATATATATTGACTCCTATAATTATTAATTTAGTTGATAACCCCATTCTGATCAACATCACCAGTCGTATCAAAAAATATGAAAAGTTATAGTCTAAAATATGACCAACAACATCATTCAATGCTGCTCACATCATGACATATTTCCATGTTAACTGATCTTACCACAGGAGAAAAATGGGGAGAAAGAGAGAAAGACTTTGTAAGAACCTAGGGAACTTTCTTTAAAATGAAGCAATGTTTCAAATCCTTTAAAATCTAGTCTTGATGATAACCAAAACTATATTTGTAATTTATTTATAGTGTGTGTGTGTGTGTGTGTGTGTGCGTGCGTGTGCGCGCACACACGTGCATGTAGGTTAATTTAATGTCATAACCCTACAAAGGACACAGTTCCTTAACATTATTGGAAGGTAGTAGATTTGGAATACCAAAAATATCTTCCTTTATTTCAGCATTTCTCCATGATTATAATAAATCATCAAGAACCAAAATATATGAAAAGTGTTTAATTAAAAAAAGATTACATCCATGTTCAATCTCCCTGATAAAGTGAGAAGGTCCTCTTAAAAAGATAAGATTGCTTATATTAAAGGAGAGAACAGTTTCACGAGGATGATGCCTTATTTCTTTTTAAAGTTTCCATTAAAATCTTGGTAATACCAAATTTAAAATATATATTCTTAAGATTGCCAACAAAATAGGAAATGGACTTAGATATAAAACTATATTTTTAACATAGCTTTTCCAATCGATTGACAAATACTGATAATGCAGTCTGGGCTCAGGACTCTCCTCAGTGCTAAAAGAACATAATATATAAATGATCCATGGCCTCCCTATATTTGTATAAAGGAACTGAGGAAAAACATTCTATGACTACCAGACATTATCATGACTACAAACAATCAGCAGTACCTTAATTTTCTGAACCTTTCTGGTCCTCAGTTTCCTCATTTGTAAAATGTGGAAAGCTTACTTCTAATACCTGCACAGTGCAATGGAGAGTTTGAAGGAGACATTTGGATGATAAAGGAATTGGGAAAGAGGTTGAATTGTTTATATCAGGGATGAAAAAACTTTTCCTATAAAGGGCCAGACAGTAATCTCAGTTTTGCAGACCAGATGATCTCTATCACAACTTTTTAAAAAATACTTTTATTGATTTTGGAGAGAGGAAGGGAGAGGGAGAAAGAGGCAGAAATATAAAAGATGAGAGAGAAGCATGGATCAGCTGCCTCCTACATTCCCCCTACTGGGGATCGAGCCCAAAACCTGGGCATGTGTCTTGACCAGGAATTGAACTGTGATCTTCTGGTTCACAGGTCAATGCTCAACTACTGACCCACACTGGCTGGGCTCTATCACAACTTCTTAACTCTGCTGTAGTAACTGGGAAAGCAGCTGTAGATGACACGTACATAAATGGCTGTAACTCTGTCCCAATAAAACTGAATTTATAAGCTTCCAGTCAAGATGGTGGAGTAGGTAAATTTGTATTCTCCCACAATCACATCAAACTTAGAACTAAACTACATAACAACCATCATTCATAACCACTAGACAGCAGGCTGAATGGAAGTCCTACAAGAAGGGAATTAAAGCAGACTTGTAGGAGGGGGCTGTAATGCAGGCACCACCCCCAGATATAGAGGTCTTCCCTGAGAAGTGAGGCGTCCCAGGCCCCCCAGCCTGTGGTTACAGTGCTAGGAAGAGAACTCCCCATAGGTTTTGTCTGTAAAAACCAGCGGGGATTGCGGCTGAGATGGAGGGCAGCTGGAGCCCTAGGCAATCCTCTTAAAGGCTTAGGCACATACTTACTTGGACTCACTCCGTCTGAGTGCCAGCACTAGGACAGCAGCTCAAAAAATGCCAGGAATATACGGGGAGGACATAGTAAGTGCTCAACAATGCTTTCCAAATTGAACAGGATTAAGTGTGTGTGTGTATGTATGTGTGTTTGTGTGTGCACGCACATGTGGGTTTGTGCGTCTGCAGCTTAGCTACATTTTTTTGGTTTTGGTCTTTGCTATTACTTACATGTATATGCAACAAATCTTAATTGCTTAGTTTATTACTTGCCCTAAAATCTTAGGGCTACAGCTTTAAAAACTACAATTAATTTCTGTGGAAATAACAGAGAGTTCATAAAGTGCAGATTATTATTTTGAGAGAGGAAAATATCACAATTGAACTCCGAAAAACATTGAAAATTTAAAACACAATGATTTAAACTCAAGGATAGCCCCCCCCCCCCCCAGAAGTTTCCACAAAGTATACTACAACTTGATTGTACTGGGGGAAAGAACAGAACCAAACATAATTCTTTTCTTTCAAACGTAATTCTGCTTTATTTGGCTGTGATCTCTGAAACAGCATACAAGTTTTACACAGATGACCAAACTGATTTAAAGACTGGTTAAGTTGACTGCTCTACTTCTGAATTTTCAAAGCCATTTACCGGTAGTATTAAGCTGATCGGCAAAGGGCAAGACAGAAAGCTCATTTGTTTTAATCCCCACTGACTTGTCTATTTAGGAGAGTCGGGTAAATTTCAAACACCTTACATGTATTACATCAAGGCCTTCTCTTTAATCACTTAATTAAATAGCTTTGTGTTTTTTCTCTACATAGTTAAGTCTCCGCATATTTTTCTTTTTTTATTAAATTAGCCAACATGAAAAAACATGGAACAACTGATGATCAACTGCCCTTTAATAAACAATTTATAGCACAACATTCTTAAGTTTGCAATGGCTTTGAACGTTTCAGTCAGGCTTAACCACACCAAGGCCTCGTTCTCTGATGAGCTCTGTAATAATTAATAAACATAAATCAAAATTCTGAGCTTTAAGCACTCAGAAGTTCAGCAGAGTGTACATAAATTATGCTATCCTTCAAAGCAATGTCTGTTTCCATAATGCCAAACAAATGATTGGCTGAAGATATTATCCTAAGCGGAGCTAATGGCACTGATGGAAATTAGCCTGAGGAACAGGCTTTAATATCCTTCGAGGCTATCTGGATCCCACAAATAATAACAATGTAGTTATCTAATTTTATCGTCTCGATAAGAATGGCACTGATGTATTATGAATCTTCAAAAACTTTAATTCTGCAAATTGCTTTTGGGTGTGGTTCACAGGCTCGTGCATCATGTTGGGGTGGAGACTAGGCAAGCATCCTCAGAATCGGAGAGCTTTACGAACACAAGTCACAGTTTTGATTTTACAAGCGCTGGCAGACAGGAATGCACAGATTTCGGGTCTCCCATCCTTAACCCTGCCTGAGGACCAATCATCTCAGTGCCGCAGACAATCCCCATTTCTCTCCAATACGGACACCATTCTAGGAAGGCATGTTCCAAATTATAAGCCAGCTCCATCCACCCATCCTCTCTTAAAAACACCAACTGCATGTATCTTGGAGGTGGGCAGTTTTTCTAGTCTGTAAAAGGAAACTGCTCAGGCCCAGGTAAGTCACAGTTGAGCCACAATGACGCTAACCATGTCCCTGGTGTCTCTGTGGTGGTCCTCTCATTTGGGTGGGTACTGAATCCAGCAGAGTTAAAGAAAGAAATCAATATTTCTGTTTTCTTAGTAAATAAATGGAACAGGGAGTAGCAATAGAATTAAGAACCCCAAACCTTCCTATGATTAATCCATAAAACAACACATCCTCCTGAGTATAGCAGCAATATTACCTTAAAAATAGAGACAACTCTCATATATCACCTTTAAAACTGAATAGGAGAGTGGCCAAATCATATAATCTTTTTTAAAAAAATAATACCTTTTTATTATTTTCAGTTACATGTAGTAAATTGCTCACAAAGTTTTTGCAATACAATAGCTACTAGACCTGCTCAAATGCATATCCTAAGTCTCAATTAGTTAAATCTGTATGTTCAGACACAGCCAAGATAGATATATGCCCACAAGGCAGAACAATCCTATAGTATAATTAGAGTTGTATACGGGTAAAAGTAAGTAATATCTTTCTCTGGCCAACACACCAGGCTCTGTCATCAGCGGTCAGTAAACTACAACCTGCAGGCCAAAACCAGCGCACCACCTGTGTTTTTTTTTAAATAAAGTTTTACTGGAACACAGTGAAGGGCTCCAACATATATTGCTGTGGCGTAAGAATTATTTTTACCCGGAGGCGTTTGAGAACCAGCAAATGCAACAAGAGGCCTTCTCTGAACTACCCTTATCTGCCCCAAAGCAGAGACTTCCAAAAGAATTCTATGTCCTAAGTCCCCCTTAATGGAGGCTTCCCATTCTAGGGAGAAAGCATGACTCCTGTCTCCAGAAATGAGAACTCAGCACCAGGATGAGAAACTGAACAGGCCTCACTTAGACAGCCCTTACCTTCCATTAGTTCCCCCCCTATATTTCTCATCCTTTTCCCAACAGTTAGCGTCCCTTGAAATCCTAATTGCCTCCACCTGTTAAGATGGTAAATAAGGCCCGAATTTTCACTGCTTCTTTGAGCTATATGTTCTGTGTTCTCCCGCCCACTCAAGGGAATACTTTGTCTTTCCTCTTGCTGATCTGTCTCTTCATTCACAGGCCCTCAAACACTGAACCTAAAAGGGTAGAGGAAAAGTTTTTCCTCTCCAACAACAGCCATGCTCATGTGCTGATGTATCGTCTATGGCCACTGTCATGCTACAGACACAAAGTTAAGTAGACGCAACAGAGAACATAGGGCCTGCAAAGCCTAACATATTTGACTCTTTGCAGATAAAAGTTTGCCAACACTTCTATATAACAGGTTCCAAAAATTTTCAAAACCAACAGTAAAAAAAAAAAAAAAAAAAAAAAAAAAAAACAAGGAAAAACTAAGGGACAAAGTCTAATTTTTATCGAGGTATAACTGACATATAACATTGTATTAGTTTCAGATGTTCAACATAATGATTCAATATTTGTATATACTGTTAATTGATTACAAGTCTAGTTACCATCCATCACCATACAAAATTACAAATGTTTTTCTTTTTTTTCTTTTTAAATATATTGATTTTTTACAGAGAAGAAGAAGGAAGAGGGATAGAGAGTTAGAAATATCAATCAGCTACCTCCTGCACACCCGTACTGGGGATGTGCCCGCAATCAAGGTACATGCCCTTGACTGGAATCGAACCTGGGACCTTTCAGTCCGCAGGCTGATGCTCTATCCACTGAGCCAAACTGGTTTCGGCAAATGTTTTTTCTTGTGATGAGAACTTTTAACATTTACTCTCTTAGAAACTTTCAAATACATAATATTCACTGTAGTCACCATGCTGTACATAACATCACCATGACTTATTTATTTTATAACTGGAGTTTGTACGTCTTGACGTTCACCCATTTTGTCCACCTCGCAACCCAACTCCCCTCTGGCCACCACAAATCTGTTCTCTGTATCTGAATTTTGTTTTGTTTTTTATTTATTTTTCATATTCCACATATGAGTGAAATCATACAAAATTTGTTTCTGCCTTATTTATTTCACTTAGAATAATAACCTCAAGTTTCATCCATGTTGTCATACATAGCAAGATTTCATACTTTTTATGGCTGAGTAGTATCTACATACCACATCTTATTTATCCATTCATCCATAAATGGACACTAAGGTTGCTTCCATATCTTGGCTATTGTAAAAAATGCCACAATGAAAATAGAGGTGCATATCTCTCTTTTTAATTTTAAATTTCTATTTCTTGGTGAAAGTATTACAGATGTCCCCCCACTTCCCCCCCAATTGATCCCCTCCATCCAGCTCCCATTCCCTCCCCAGGCCTTCACAGCACTATTGTCTGTCCATGGGCTATGCATATATGCATATAAATTCTTCGTTAATCTCTTCTCAACCCCCATGTTTCCTCTGAAATTCATCATATATCTTTTTAAATTAGTGTTTTCATTTTCTTAGGATAAATACCCCAAAGTGGGATTGCTGGATCATTTGTTATTGCTTGTCTTTTTTATGACAGCCATTCTAACAGGTATGAGTATGAGGTGATAGCTCATTATGGTTTTGATTTATATTTATCTGATGATTAGTGATGTTAAGCATCTTTTCATGTGCCTGTTGGCTATCCATATGTCTTCTTTGAAAAAATATTTATACAGATGCTCTGCTCATTTTTAAAATCTGATTGGTTGGGGGTTTTTTGTTATTGAGTGACATGAGGTCAACATATTTTTTGAATATTAACCCCTAAAAGGTTCATATTTTTGGACAGTTCCAACAAGATATAAAAATATGATAAAACTGTAATAATGCTTCAAATTTTGTTGAAGTAAATACCTGAATTTCAAAACAGAGCTCACATAAAAATATTAACCAGAAATGGGGATCGATACCATGCAGAAAAAAATCAATGCACGGGGGTAAAGAAAAATGTATACAAATTATTAAAAATAATTTGCAAATGTCAAGAGTCAAAGGGCTTAGAAATGCATAAGCAACATCTTGTCCCTAACACTTAACATTTCTCAGCTAAGTTTAATAAGCTCCTTAGTCCTCCTCCAATTGTTAAATTACTTATTTAAACAAGAGGCAAGCTGGAGATTAACTTAAATAAGCATACCCCCATTCTCTCATCAACAGCTCAATTGAGTGGGAATTGTCATCCATTAAGATTTACCTCTGAGAAAGGCAAATACCATACAATTTCACTTATATGGGGAATCTAATGAATAAAATAAACTAACAAAAATAAAGAAACAGACTCAGAGATACAAAGAACTGACTGACAGCTGTCAAAGGGGAGAGGCATTTCAGAGCTGGTTTAAAAAGTGAAGGGACTATAATGAACATAAACTGATGAACAAAAATAGATTCAGAGACCAGACCATTAAACCTCAGAGGGAAGTAGGGGAGGTGGGGGTAAGGGGAAGAGATCAACCAAAGGACTTGTATGCATGCATATAAGCCTAACCAATAGACACAGACAACAGGGGGGTGAGGGCATGACGGGGGGTAAGGGAGTAATGTGGGAATAAGGACACATGGGTAACACTGTAATCAATAAAGTTTTTCTTAAAAAAAGTGAAGAGATTAAGCAAAGAAAAAAAAAACCTCATAGATACAGATAACAGTATGGTGATAACCAGCGGAAAAGGGGGGTCTGAGGATGTCAAAAAGGATAAAAGGTGAATAAATGGTCATGGAAGGAGACTTGACTTGGAGTAGTGAATACACAACAAAATACAGAGATGATGTATTATAGAATAGTACACCTGAAACCTATATAAGCCAATGTCAACCAATAAATTCAATAAAGATTAATAAAAATAAAATAGTTTCCTCTGACATGAACAATTCTTTTTTTTAAATGTATTTTTATTGATTTTTGAGAGGAAGGAAGAGGGGGAGAGAGACAGAAACATCAATGATAAGAGTCATTGATCAGCCGAAACCAGTTTGGCTCAGTGGTAGAGCATTGGTCTGCGGACTGAGAGGTCCCGGGTTCGATTCCGGTCGAGGGCATGTATACTGGTTGCGGGCACATCCCCTGTCAGGGGTGTGCAGGAGGCAGCTGGTCGATGTTTCTCTCTCATCGACGTTTCTAGCTCTCTATCTCTCTCCCTTCCTCTCTGTAAAATATCAATAAAAATATATTTTTAAAAAAAAGAGTCATTGATCAGCTGCCTCCTGCACACCCCACACTGAGATCAAGCCACAACCTGGACATGTGCCCTGACTGAGAATCAAACCCTGACCTCCTGGTTCATAGGTTGACACTCAACCACTGAGCCAGGCTGGCCGGGCTGAATAGTTCTTTATTAGCCTAAAAAATAACTTTGAACCGCGATCCTCATAAAACTGGGGGAGAGATCAAATGAGATAACTTTTCTGAATTGTCACAGTTCTTCTAACAGAGGTGGATACTGTAGGCCAATGCCCATACATACTGCATGTTCCTTTGACCCCGGAGTCCTCTAGTTCTGGGCTTTTTAAAGCTTTATGCTTACACTGGCAGCATCAGCACCACTTGGGAGCTTGCAAAAAATCCGAATTCATGGGCCTACTTCAGACCTACTAAGTCAGAATGTTTTTGGGTTGCAACCCAGGAATCAGCATTATAACAACCTGACCATAAAGCAGCGTTTCTCAACTCAGTACTACTGACATTGGGCCAGCTTATTCTTTTTTACAGGCTTTATTCTGTGCACTGCGGGTTATTTAGCAGCATCCTGGCCTCTATCAAATGCCAGTATTTCTCCTTCCCATTTCCCAGTTGTGACTAAAACCATCTCCATGCCTTGCCAAATGTCCCCTGGGGTACAATGTCACCCTGAATTAGGAATAACTGCTATAGGAGATTCTCACGCATGCTCATGTTTGAGACACTCTTTGCCCTAGGTTGTGGAATTTGCTAGGTTTCTGAACCCACTTCTGGGAAGCGCTGACATTGTAATATCCATTCATAAGAAGAAGGTTCCTCCACTCCTTCAATATTCTTTTTTTTAATATATTTTATTGATATTTCACAGAGAGGAAGGGAGAGAGATAGAGAGTTAGAAACGTCGATGAGAGAGGAACATGGACCAGCTGCCTCTTGCACACCCCCTACTGGGGATGTGCCCGCAACCAAGGTACATGCCCTTGACCGGGACCTTTCAGTCCGCAGACCTACACTCTACCACTGAGCCAAACCGGTTTCGGCTCCTTCAATATTCTTTAGGGATTTCTCTAATAGTCACCACTATTATGCCATTAAGAGCACTTTATGGAAGAAAAAAAAAACACAGCATAATATTCTTTTCCACAAATTTTGTGTGTGTGTCCCAGGTATTTATAGTTCAACTTAATTTCTGACCAATGCACCTAAATCCCAGGATGATGGGAGCAAAGAATTAATCAACAACTGGAAAATGCTTTGCTGTAAGTCACAATATAAATGTAGCCCAAGATCTCAAAGTTGTTTAGATTAAAAGTTCCAATAACTTTTTCTCTCAGTAATTTGGCAAAATCCATTTGTAAGTACTTTGAGTCATCTAAAAAGCCACGTTAATACAATTACGGTTCACTGAAAAATTAGCATGCAATCCAGTTTGAAAGCTAAAATCAGTCATAACAGGGTAATATTCCATTTCATTATAGAGATTAATTCAACCTTCATTTATTTGTGTACGTGTCTGGTCTTGTCATTTTTCACAGAATACCTGAAATTCAAATACCATCTGGTAGAACTGCTGCACAAGTGTCAGGAGCAACTATTAGAGTTGCAGATTTCATTTCAAAGTAGAATTGATAAAAAAGGACAAAGGGAAGGAAGAAAAGCTGGAGGTGAAGGGAATGAAGACTCAATTAAAAAATGAGGTTTTCCACCCATTTGATGGGCATGTCTCCCTCTTTCTCCTTCATTCCCTGACATGCCACCTGCACACATGGTCCCAAATAACAAGTCCTGACATGCCAATTTACCATATTTCCTGAAACAGTCAGGTGAAGATTCAAAGTGTCACGAGTAACAGTGTGAACTCTAATTATGATTATCACCCACCGTGTTTTTCCAAATTCTATTTGCAACTTCCATAAAACTTGGCCTTTAATCTTCCTTAATCATCTGGTGATTAAGACTGACCACACTTTCTTCATCAGAACATCAGTTCAATATTTGACCTTTTACTGAATGACTCCCAATTGCCAAACAAGCTCTACGGACTGGAAAACAACTTTTAAATTTTTTACTGAATTATAACATATACAAAGTATACAAATATTAAGTGTGCAGATCAAAGATTTTTTTAAATGCACACACATGGCTGTATTTGTAGCTCTGAGATGAGATTTAAAACATTTATAGTACCCAGAAGGCTGCCCTGGTGCCCTGCCAGTCAATAAATACCCCTTGTGATAACCACTATTCTGGCTTCTACCTCCATAGATTAGCTTTGCCTGTTCTTGACCTTAAAAAATGTATTCTCTTTGGTGTTTGGCTTCTTTCACTCAACAGTGCATCTATGGAACTGGATGTGTTATGTGTAGAAGGAGTTGAGATACACAGTTTAATAAACTGCATTCCTGTCCTCAAGAAGGTGACAGTTGGTCGCATAAGGAGAACAAGATGCAAAATAAAACTTTAAAAAGCCTACTGGAAGAACGCAGAAGATGGGATAGGCCAGGATAGTCTGGAATGGGAAGGAAAAGAAAGTTTCTTATGAAAAGGTCATTTTCAAAGAGCAGAGCTAAGTAAAATTAGTTACACTACAAACATTTTTATTAACAAAGATAATGCTCTTCACTGAAACCCTACTATGGACTAGATGCTGGACTAAGTATTTCCTCATAGTGCCTAAAATTTACTTCAATTCCACAAGGGGGTACAGATTATTTCTATTTCCTAGCTGAGGTGCTCAGAAAGGAGAATTAACTCTCCCCAGTTTCTGAACCCAGATTAGTTTAGCTTTAATCTAATGTCAGAAAGCCCATGTTTTCCCAAAATGCCCTGTATTTTGCAGGCTAAAATTAATATTAAATAAATATTATCAATTTTTATAAATCCAAAGGAACTAAAAATGTATAACATATAGACCACCTCTGTATTAGTAACCATATCCAACATGCTAAGGCATATAAATTTTTCAGCTGTAAGAATGGCAACACCCTTGCAGATTGAGTTTATGTATACTTTTAAGAAATTCTCCTTCCTGCCCCAAAAATCTTACCACTGAGCTTTTGGTTCTTGATACCAGTAATACTAAACTTTAACTTCGAGCCACTGACAGACCAAGACTTGGCCAATAGAGGAGGTCAAAACAGAAAAGGAAAGGTAGGAAAAATTTCCAGTAGGAAATATCAGAACATCTATTTTTCAGACCAGTCTAGGTAACGAGCTAAATGATATTTCATCAGGAAGAGAAAGGTCCAAGGGAACTAGGCCCCAGGGAGAGAAGGTTGCCAACCTCACGGAAGAGATTCACTGGCAAAAACACCCTGAGAAATGGAGTCTAGCATGAGCATCCCTGGCCCAAGGATTTTTGGCTTTCATCCTCCTGTTGCAAAAGAAGAATAACATCTCTCTCCCTTGGGGATCTTCACATTGTCATAAAGACAAATGAGAGCCAGTTTCAATTTTGAACCAATACAACTCCAAACTGGCTTTGGAGTTACAAGTGCAGTAACGTACCGTAAGCAGCAGACCAGTAACCTCTGAACCTTTCCCCAGAAGCCTATGACATGGAGCATGGACCTTCTGAATAAAGAGTCCTTGGTTCCAAATTTGGGTCCTCCAAAATTGACAATTTGGTCCTGCATTATCTGCTTGTAAGAATATATTACCAAAAAAAGAGAATATATTACCAGTGACTTTCTGCTGCTGTAATAGCCATAACTCTGGGTATGGCATACGTCACTGTGAATCACGTGTCCAGGTGTCTCGCTGCTCTCCACCTCTCAGATAGCCAGAGTGCCAGCCTCCATCCCTACAGACTAACCTCCAGAAGTGAATGGAAGAAGACAAAGAAACCGCAACCCAAAGCCACCCTCTGCCTCCACAGTGCAGACCTGGTTATTTATTCTGGGATGCCCATGGGCCACATTTTGGAACAAATCTTAGCTCTGTTTTGATCTGTCTTTGAAAAGGCAGTCTAAAAGAAGGAACTCAGAAAGGCCACCTATACACAAAGCAAAGCAATGAGCCACAGCCAAGGGACAACGTGGACTGTTTGTAAACAGCAGCTTAAATGTCATCATCAATTATTCATCTCTCAACAAAGCCACTGAATAAACCCGTACAAAGCCACTTAATTCTTATTCAAGATCCAGCCCAACAAGAGAGGAAAGCAGCAAGATGTTAGTCAAAAACTTGAGACAGAAAGTTCTAGACGAGGTCGGCAAGCCATGGCTTGCAGGCCAAATTCCAGCTGCTGCCAGTTTTTGTAAATAAAGTTTTATTGACACACGCCATACCTGTTTGTTCACATGTCACCTATGGCTGCATTCATGCTATACTAGTACCTCTGAGCAGCTGCAACAGAGACCACATGGTCTATAAAGCCCAAAATATTTCCCCTCTGGTCCTTTGCATGAACAGTTTGCCAACTCCTGCTGAACACTATCACTTCTCAAAATCTGGTCCAGGGGCATCAACCTCTCCTGGGAGCTTGTCAGAAATGCAGAATCCCAGGCTCCACTCCAAATTTGCTAAAATTCTGTATTTTAATAAGGTCCCTGGGAGACGGGTATATACACTCGATTTGAACAGTGCTGCTCTAATAGGGCTCTGCTTCTCAAACTTGATTGCTTCAGCATTTACAACAGCCAAGACATGGCAAAAACCCAAGTGGCCATCACTGGAGGAATGGATAAAGAAGTTGTGATTCACATACACACATGAATATTATTCAGCCATAAAAAGGAGAAAACCCTACCATTAGCAAAACATGGATGGACCTTGAAGGCATTATGCTAAGGGGAATAAGTCAGACAGAGACAAATACAGTATGATCTCACTAATATGAGGAATCTAAATTGGTTTTCAAAGCCCAAGCTCACAGAAAAAGTTGTCATATTTGCGGTTTGCAGAGGTAGGCGGTGGGGAGAGGGGGAATTGAAGGAAAGTGGCCAACAGGTAAATAAGAACTAGGATGTAATGTACAACATGAAGACTATAGTTAACACTGCTGTATGATGTATGTGAAAGTTGTTAAGAGAGTAAATCCTAAGACTTCTCATCACAAGGAAAACATTGTTTTGCTTTTGAAAAATCTCTATGAGATGATGATACTAACTAAACTGATCGTGGCAATCAGTTCATAATATACATAAGTCAAACCATTATACTGTATACCAGAAACGTATACAGTGCTATATGTCAATTACTTCTCAGTAAAACTGGGGGTGGGGAGGAGAGAAACATGGCTGCTTTTGGGGGATCACCTTAGAGAAGTTGTTTTTTAACTACTAACGGCCTAGGTCTGAGGGGCATCCAGAACGAAAGTTTGCAGAGCCTCCAGCTCCTCACAGGTCACATGGCACCCCACACAGCTCTCATCCCCATTAGATGTTGAGAAGGAACACTCATATAAGTTACCAATGGTTAACAGGGACCGTTTGGGAAGTGGGGAGAGAGAAAAAGAAGGGGAAGAGATTCTCTCCTCTTCTATTCTCTCATTTTCTCATTTCAAAACTGCTCTAACGAGCTCCTTTTTTGTGGATAATTTTTAATGGAAATTAGAAATGACTTAGAACTTATAGGAGCTCTTGGAAGACAGTTTATTACATATTTATACAAACCACTTTGCCAAACCTTAACTTTCATTTCCAAAAGCCTAGAACCACCAGCGGAATCTATTTCATAAACTGGCAGATTCGTTTCACAACTTAACATCAATATCAAGCAAAGGCTCTCTTCGGCAGCCCCAAAGGATGCAACCTCAGCCTTTTCCTCGACTTTATCATGCTCTGGGACAGTCCTATTCGGCTCATTAGTTTAATCCTTACAACCCCCACCGGGAAGCTCTCATTAGCCTGCAAAGCAAGTGTCAGTGCCGGGAACACCAGCCTGTATCCAAGTAGCCTAGCTGCCCCCTTACCTTGGCTCGGCAAGAACACACAGTGAAGCGAGGTCCTTTCAATGCCAGGAGTCTTTGGTTACGAAGGACATACAGGCAATCAGCGTGGGTGGTGTCTATACTGAGCATCAAGTTTATTTAGTAAGGGACTCAAGTGTAAAACTGGGGGGGAAATGATTTGCCTGCGAAGGTGGGTTTGAGTTCCTTTGGCTTAGTGCAGTCCTGGGCTCTAATGCCCAATGGGAATTTCTTACACCTATGCAGCCTGAGGCTAAGACCTTTCCCCGTCATAGTTCAATAATAACTAGGTTTGCTCAAATAATTCTCTGTGTTAATATACATACTGGTCTTGAGCTAAGGAAAAAAATTCAGTCAATAATAAGAAACAACCTAACCAGTGCAATAGGAAAAGAGGAAAAAAAGTTAAAGGCACCCAGTAGTCAGGTATTAACAATGGGGTAAAAATACTTCAAAACCATCTAATGTAAGCAATACAAAACTGAACACAAATGGGAGAGGCGAAAAACAGAGATTATAGTTAAGTACTCTCCAAAGATGGCTGCTGATAACGCCTACCCTCACTGTGTATTCATGTTGGTCCTCACATAGAGAGATGGAGTCATTCTCCTGCCCTTGAATATAGACTCGCCTTGTCTCTGGGTCGTACTAAGAGAATATAGCACATAGAGCATTATGGGAGTTCTGAGCCCAGCTCTTAGGAAGACTGCCAACTTTCTCCTTCTTGGAACCCGTAGGTCCCTGGAAGAGTATAATGGTACCCTGCTTGAGAAAGAAGCCGGAACAATGAGATACCAGACAAGTGACTGAGGAAGCTACTAAGACATTCAGCCATGGCCACCATCTGAATGCAACTGCATGAGAGACTCCCAGTGAGACCAGTGGAAGAGCCATCTAGTTGAGCCCCAGCCAACTCAGAGAATCCTGAGAAATAATAAAATGCATGTTGCTTTAAGCCAGCAAGTTTTGGGGTGGTTGGTGACACAGCAATGGGGAACTCAAGCCCAGAACCACTGCAGTGAGTGAGTCATTCCACTGGCATGAAGAAAATTAAAGCCTGCTCTCTTTCCTCTGGCAAATGATCCAGAACAAACACAGCACAGAACTCCAAAATCTACTATAAGGAATCAATCCTTCCATACATTCTTTTTTAAAAAGAAATTTTATTTGTTTGAAACACCAAGAATAATACTTAAAATCACACGGAAATTGGTTTTGTAAAATTGTCAGTTGCCTCCCTTCCATCAGAATACTTTGATCGTGTCATTTCTTCCCAGCATTGCTTCCAACCCCAAATCTTTACCTTCTCTTCCAATTTCTTTCACTCGCCCTACTGTTGGTATCAGGCTGTTTCTCCGGTTCATAAATGAGATTCTGTCAGAAGTGGATTTGCTGTCACACCCTCTGCCTTTCCCCAGCTATACTAGGGTCTAGAAATGACAACTCAGAAGACCGGGTTAAATACAATTTCTCTCTCTTCACCTGTTTTCCACTCTCTGCCTGTCTGGCCCTCGGGTTATTAATGGAACTGACATTCCCATACAACTAACTGAGCAGGACCAGCAGCCAGATAAGAAGGGAGCCACTGACAGCAGCAGGCGCATCCCAGAGATAGCAGATGAGCAAACACGCCATGGCTATTAGTTTCATCTTGGGCTGAAAGAGAGGAGCATCACAAAATATACACAGGGAACGTAAACATTCCTAATGGACTCTTATGAAATTTAAAAATCAATACATCAAAATTGAGTCTCCTTATTAAACCAACTAAACATGTATTTTTAAGTGAATTCCTAACATACTCAATTTGGATTTGGACCAAAAACAAATAATAAAGACAGGCTTCAAACCTCCCCCACCCATGGCAAGAATAAAAGTAATAATAATTTGCTGAAACCGGTTTGGCTGAGTGGATAGAGCGTAGGCCTTCGGACTGAAAAGTCCCAGGTTTGATTCTGGTCAAGGGCATGTACCTTGGTTGTGGGCACATCCCCAGTGGGGGTGGGGCAATAGGCAGCAGATAGATGATTCTCTCTCATCGATGTTTCTAACTCTCTATCCCTCCCTCTTCCTCTCTGTAAAAAATCAGTAAAATATTTTTTTAAAGTAATCACAATTTTTAAAAAGCAGCTGTTGGCTTTGGGCCTCTGGAATTTTACTCTCAGGCTACCATGGCATTTCCTGATTGCTTTCAAAGTCCTACAACCAACCAGTCCCTTGACCCAAAATAATCCCTAATATACACTTAAAAACTAAACATTTTTACAGTACCACATTTATACTATTACTACTTGCTGATATTATAAAATGTTTAAATATTTACTATTCCAAGTTTCATCTTTTAATACAGTTCCATGGTTCCACATTGTTCAAAATAGTTCTATTCCTTGACACTGGCATTATTTTTTAATGTACGGCACGGTCATACACTAACTAGACATTTATTTATGTTCTTGATGAAAAACATTGAGAATGAACACTACAGAACTTTTCAAAACCCACAGAATATATATTACATGTACATCCACTGACATGCCCCTTACAAATGATAATTAACATCAACTTCTCACCCATATTTCTGCAAATTTGCTTAGTATTGAAACTCAGCAAGGAGCCTCTCTCCTTCCCCATGACAACAAAAAATCAGTATATGCACTACTCACTGGTGAAAGAACTAATTAAGCCCCTGATTATAAATTGTTCAAAACAGTTTGTGATTAAATAGAAGTCAAACACTACAGAAGATATCTTTTCAAGCCAGGAAGCAAAGACACTGGCAAAAACAATCGCAGTGGAGTCAAAATTCCCTAAAGGATGAACCTCAAGTTGGCCAATATGAGACAATTGGAGATATAAAATAATAATGATTATAATGGATTTAAACAAATAAAATCCCCTGGGTTTATCTAATTCTTTTTTAAAACTGCCTTGGCATCTTTGGAGTTACTAAGCCACCAACTCATTGTGAAAATTCATAAATACAGAGAGACATTTATATGCTGCCTTGTCAGTAATTTATATCATAAATTATATTCAACATAATCAAGTGGTTGATGAGAGAATATTTTTTAAAAATATTTTCATTTATTTTTAGAGAGAGCGCAAGGGAGAGGGAAAGAGGAAGGAAGGGGGGAAGAGAGAGAAAGAAACATCAATGTGAAAGCGAAACGTTAATGGGCTGCCTCCTGCATACCCTAACCAGGGATCGAACCAGCAACCTTTGGTGCACAGGCCAACACCCAACCAACCGGGCCACACTGGCCAGGGTGAAAACCCTTCATAGTTTTTTTAAAAAAAATCCAGCTAATAAATGAAGAAAGAATGATAGAATTTTGAAAAGTGCCAGTTGCAACCCCTAATGAACTTGTGCATCTACTCGATAGAACAATGACTTTAAAAATAATTAAGACAATGGTTTTCAAACCTGGTTGCACACTTGTATCTCCTGAGAAACTTTAAAAAATGCTCATGCATGCCCGCCCCCCCCCCCCAAGAGAATCTGATGTCATTGGTCTGGGGTTTGGGCTGAGCATTAGGATTTTTTAAGCTCTCCAAGTGATTCTAAGGTACAGGCAAGGAGGACCGCCACTTGAGGTGAAAGGTGGACGGGAAGTTAAAAGGGAGCGTTCAGGCTGACAACACCTGAAATCCACTGCTCGGCCTTTTCAGTGGGCGTGGGAGAGCCTGGCATCACGCGCCTTTTGGTGAGCTGTACTGCCCACGAAGCCTTCTTGGCAAAAGAAAATTCAACCTGTGTCAATTCAAACCTCTGTATTCAACTACAATTTCCAGTAAATGTAGGGAACACGTTAAAAGATGACATTAGGATATAATCAGCCATATCAAGGTTGTTTAAGATTCTACCGGGCAAATGACAATTTCTTAAAGTAAATTTCATGGGCAAAAGAGAAGAGGATGGCTCTTAAAATTTTTTTCAAGTTTTAAAAGATGTACCTATTAACTACATTACGGACACCCTGCTTGGATACCGATTTGAACCAACCAACCAGTTATAAAAAAGAAACAAACATCTTTTAGATAATTACAGAAAATTGCACACAGACAGGATGCCAATTATCTCGGTATTGTTGATAGTGTTGGGCTTGTTAACGGTATTGTGGTTAGTTTTTGAAAAATCCTTATCTGTTGGAGGTGGATAATGAAATGTTTACAGTAAAATGATGTCTGGGATTAGCTGTAGAATCCTCAAGCACAAAAACAGGTGGGGTGGGGAGTAGATGAAATCAGGATGGCAAACTGATCTCTCACTAGCGAGCTGGGTGATGAGGACCTGGGGGGGGTTGTTATATACACTTTGGTGCACATTTTTAAATACACACAATAAACTTTTCAAAAATATCAAAGTCAAAATTAATAAAAATCCATTTTCTACCTCTACCCCAAAGAAAACAATGTAACTGCCCTATCTTTGCCAATTATAAGAGACTGCAATAGGGCACTAGATTATCAGGTGAGGAGGAAACAAGAGAAAACTTGGGGGAAAATGAACATGTCATTTCACTAATAATGAACATTTGCTCTTTGCTAATCACTGTGCATATATTCGTTGTTTAATCTTCTCAAACACTCTGTGAAGACAGTAGTCTACTTCTCATTTCATGGGTGAGGAAACTGAAACCCCTACCTCCCCCCCAAAATGTGCACCTTGCCTAAGGGTTTGGTGGAGCCATGATTCTTAATAAGGTCTGCTCCGTGACCAAAGAAAAGAGTGCCAAGCCGTGTTAGGTTGTAAGCACATTAGCGTAAACCAGCCGGCCATAGTTCTTCCCCTTTATTTTGGGGGTAGTTTTTCAATTATGGATAAGCACTATGATGGTATTTCAAAATCTCAGAAAAGACAGAAAATATCTATCAGAAATGGTAAAAAAAAAAAAGGGCTTGCTATTCTCTTTCCAAGACTTAAATGGGAAATTGGATAGAAAAGGATGAGAGGGTATGTTACACTATGGATGAACCTAGAAAAGGTAATGCTGAGTGAAATAAGCAAGGCACAAGAGGTTACATGTTATATGATTCTATTTATATGAAATGTCCAGAACAGGTGAATTCATAGAGATAGAAAGCAAATTGCTGGTTGTCTGAGGCTGAGGAAAGGAAAGAATGAGAAGTGACTTCTTAATGAGTCTGAAGTTTCCTTTTAGAAACTTATGGGGTGATGAAAATGTTTGGAACTAGATAGAGGTGGTGGTTGCACAGCATTGTGACTGTAGGAAATTGTACACTTTAAAATGGTTAATTTTGCCAAAACTGGTTTGGCTCAGTGGACAGAGCGTGGGTCTGCGGACTGAAAGGTCATAGGTTCGATTCTGGTCAATGGCACGTATCTTGGTTGCGGGCACATCCCCAGTAGGGGGTGTGCAAGAGGCAGCTAATGTTTCTCTCTCATCGATGTTTATAACTCTCTATCCCTCTCTCTTCCTCTCTGTAAAATATCAATAAAATATATTTTTTAAAATAAAAAATAAAAAAATAAAATGGTTAATTTTATGCAGAAAGAATGATAGAATTTTGAAAATTGCCAGTTGCAACTCAAAAGTCTAAAGGGATAAGAAGCTAAGGGAGGAAAGAACTATGAAACAGAAATGGTAAAGATCTGAAAAGTTGTTTGGAAGACTCAAGGAGGTGTGAGTGCTCCCAGCTGGCTGGGAGGGAAGACTGATATTTCTGGTCTGGGAGTCTGAAAAGCTGGCTGTCCCCATGGGATGATGTGCTCTGTAACGAGGATAACACAGGTCTTAGAAAGAGGGGGAGCCCAGAGAATGTTCGTTCAACTTAATCAGGTTGCCACTTTTTAATAGATTGCTAAATGGTGTAATACCCTACAATACGGTGCAACTGGGCTATATCAAGGCATTGGAAATATCTCATGAACTTCTTGCAGACAAAATGGAGAAATCGGATGACAGTTCCGTGGAGTTGGTGGACGTAGAACAGCTGGACTAAAAATCTATTGGTCAGTGAACTGATTAATACCAATAACATAAGATTGTCACAGAGCAGGTTCTCCATGAAGATGCTCAACAGATGAACTTGGAAGGAGTCTCCAAAGGAAGAGCAAATAAGCTGATTCCAGTTCCATTTTTTGAGCTTGCTCATCAATAACACAAGTACACAATCATATTAAAAAACAGATTTATCAAATTATGAATAAGATAGAGGTGAAGACAGTAGTTGATATAGTGAATGAGATACAAGGTTTTTAATAGTCTTTTGAGAGGCCATTCTAAGGAATTAGTCCTGAATTTGGGGAAAACTTTTATATACAAAATATTTAGCATAGTATTGTCAATAATAATACATCCTAAATACTCAACTTTGGGGAACTGTTTAAGTGATCTCCTACACAACCACTAAAAGAATATGCAAGGGCAGTGAAAATTCTTTTATAGAGACTATGTAGTAACAGGGAAAAATGCTTATAATAAAAATGTTAAGGGAACAGAGAAAAAAGGAAACAAATTCATACACTCAGCATTATTCAAACCTATGTGTAGACGGAAAAAACAAAGTCATGCATCAATATGTTAGCAGCGCTTATGTTTGGATGACAGAACGAGCAACATTTGTTTTCTTTCTCCTTTTGTATTTCACTTTCCAGATTTTCTTTAAGGAGCACAGGACTTTATAACAAAAATAAACACAGAGAAAATTCAGAAATATATACTTTTAAAAGTCAGAGCCATGAACAAAAATTAAATTGACTTTAATAAATATATATATGAAGTTCTTGAATGAGGTGTTTGTTTGTTGGGTTTTTTTTTTAAATGCCAAGTTTAGGACTTAAAGTGACAAGACCTAACATTGGTTCCTATGGAATTTAAAAATAGACCTAGAAATTAACTGACTGTAAATTCATTATAAACCAACAGTGACATGGCTGAGGGGAAAAGATAGCCATAATATAAACTTCGGATTTCTTAACATAATTTGTATGCAAAACAAAGGCAGCAATAATATTCCCATTGTGCTATGTGAGTTGAACTATATCTAGAATATTGTGTTCAGCTTTAAACTTGAGCGTTAAAAAAAGATGTTGAGCTGAAACCGGTTTGGATCAGTGGACAGAGCGTCGGCCTGCGGACTGAAAAATCCCAGGTTCGATTCCAGTCAGTGGCATGTACCTTGGTTGCGGGCACATCCCCAGTAGGGGGTGTGCAGGAGGCAGCTGATCCATGTTTCTCTCTCATTGATGTTTCTAACGCTCTACCCCTCTCTCTTTCTCTCTGTAAAAAAAATCAATAAAATATATTTTCTTAAAAAAAAGTGTTGAAAGCTGGAGAGCAGCCAACAGGATGAGGCATCAGAACCACAGCCCAGAGCAGTGGTTCCCACACTTTGGCTCCATCAGAATCACCTGAAAAACTTATTAAAATCAGATTTGCCCTACCCTGTTTGGCTCAGTGGATAGAGGGTCGGGCTGCAGACTGGAGGGTCCTGGGTTCTCTTCTGGTCAAGGTCATGTACCTTGGCTGCAAGCTCCATCCCCAGCTCTGGTCAGGGCACGTGCAGGAGGCAACCAATCAATGTGCCTCTCTCACATTGATGTTTCTCTCTCTGTGTTTCTCACCTTCTCTTCCACTCTCTCTAAAAATCAATGAGAAAATATCCTCAGGTAGGATTAACCAAAAAAGTAAAATAAAATAAAATAAAATAAAATAAAATAAAATAAAATAAAATAAAACATCAATGAGAGAGAATCATCGACCAGTTGCCTCTTGCACACCCCCTACCGGGGATGTGCCCTCAACCCAGATACATGCCCTTGACCGGAATCAAACCTGGGACCTTTCAGTCTGAAGGCCGATGCTCTATCCACTGAGCCACACCAGTTTCGGCAGTGACTGCATTCTTGAGTGGTTACGCAAACAGGCTCGAGTCTGTACCAGGCTAGGACAGGAGATAGTCTGATCAAGCCTTCCCTTTGCCTTTCCTCTACAAAACCATTTAGAAGGAATATGGAAAGTGAAGCAGGAGTGGAGGCACCAAGGGAAGTAACAGCTGGACCCAGAGTTGTTGGGATTAGGGAGGGAGGGAGGGAGGGAGGGAGGGAGAAAGGGAGGGAGGGAGGGCGGGCCAGAGGAAGCCTTGCCCACAGGCTGCATGCAGGGGCACATGCAGTGATGAAGAAGGGGGAGCAGCAAAGTGGGCACTCCCTGAGTCCGGTGCCCCCACACAGCATGTTTGGGCTCCTTAGAAGCATCCTCCCCTAGACTCCCAGGACCACTTTGTGTCTCCATCACATCAACTAACACTTCTCCCTATCTGCCTGGAATCCACGCCCTGCTGTGCCTTCGAGGGCGGGGGGGGGGGGGGGGAAGAGATGTGAAAAGCCCTGCAGAAAAGGGACTGCAGTTGATGGCCTCTGAATCTGCAGCTCCTGCTACACTGTCAGTTCCGGAAATGTTTGTGGAACTGAATTTGCTGAAGTGATGCTGGCACCCAGATGCTGGCATCCAGGGTGTTGTCACCTTAAGGCAGGAAGGATGGAAAGAGCACCTACCCCCGGGGCTGTGTCCTAGTTGGGGAGCCCCTAGAATTAGGCCCTGAGACAAGGATTCTCGTGCAAGCAGTTCATTTGGGAGGCAGAAGAAACACCGAACACCACCGAAGGGGTCTGGCGAAGTGAAAGGAAAGAGGCAGGGCACCTGTTTGAGCCAGCTGGCAGTGTGAGCAGCTGGAGTTCACCCCACTGGAGAAGTGCTGGGAGCCTGTGCAGAGCACACACTAGAGGAGGAGGGCGTTGGGGTGCATACATGACAAACCCCATCAATCTCTGGGTGTGCTCATTCCCCAGACTACTGGACCTTCTGTGTGGGTGGCATAACAGACTCCAGCAGGAAGAGAAAGCTCTCGGGCAAAATGCAGGTGCTGGCAGTTGGAAGTCAGACAAGGGTGCAGTGAAATGGTAACGGCAAGGGCAGTGGGCCTCAAACCCGAGGGTGCACCAGAATCACCCGAGGGCTTGTTAAAATGCAGGTCACTGAATCCCACTCCCATAGATCAGCGGGCCTGGGGAGAGGCCCAAGAATGTGCATCTCTAACAAGTTCCCACGTGAGGCCACTGCTGCTGGTCTAGAAGCACCTCAAAACCACTGGGCTTGGGATATGGGTCCAACATAGTTGGTACAGACTGGATACTTGGGGGAAATCTAAAACCTAGGGTCAGGCAGAGCTTAAAGATGAAGGAAACCAGAATGTCACCACAAAATATGTCTCTTAAACATAAAAATTATTTTGAACTGAAGGTAACAGAAGCAACAGATACAAGAAAAGTTTCCTGTTCTCCTCCACTTTGCAAGACATAAATTTTCAGTTGCAGTCTAGAGATGGAGGACGCTGATGATGCCTTGCCATACTAGCAGTCAGCAGCTGTGTGTTGCCCAGGACCAAATCAGAGAGGGTCGGACCTGCATTACCACCATTTGTCCACCATCCAGAACTGAAATACCATTGCTGACATGTACACATAAGGAACTGTTAGACACTGAAATTGGGACTCAAAAGAACTGTTGGCCCAGAATGAAACTCACTACAGACTAATTCATTTGCCTCCCAGCATAACCATAATTGCTTGTCTCATGGTTCTTATAAGTGTATTTCTTGTATCACATGATCTCATTCATCTAGGGGAAATAATGAACAATATAAACTGATGAACAAAAACAGACCCAGAGACAGAGAAGTATTGATAAGACTGTCAAACCTCAGAGGGAAGGTAGGGGAGGGCGGGGTAAGAGGGAGAGACCAACCAAAGGACTTGTATGCATGCGTATAAGCCTAACCAGTGGTCACAGACAACAGGGGGGTGGGGGCATGTGTAGGGAGGGGTTTGGGATGGGAATGGGGGGATGAGGACAAATATGTGATACCTTAATCAATAAAGAAATTTAAAATAAACAAACAAATAAATAAATAATAAAATAAATTTTCAGTTGCCCCCCCCCCCTTCTATATCAGGAAGGATAAAAGTGTATCACTGGAGACAACTTCAGACCCTAACAGCCGGAGATATACCAGAGGAATCTATGTAACAAATTTCACTAACTAACCTGTACCTACCATTAGTTCCCAATATATTTACCTTCCCACAACTGCCACATTTGGAAGTCTAAAACCACCTTCCTTTGTCTTGTCATTTTTCTCTACAAATTTATTGTTCTTTGTGGAAGATGTCATATAAGCCCGAGTTCTAAGCCAGCTCTTTGAGTTACTCATTTCTCTGAGTTTCTCTCAGAGATGTATGAGATATACATGTGAATCAACTTGTTTGTTTTTCTCTTATTAACCTATCTTTTGTTATAGTCAAGAACTTAGAATTGCAAAAGGAAACATTAATTATTTCCTCTCCACCAGAGACAAAGCCAAAGAGATGAGATACACTTTTGTTTGTCTCTATAGGAAAATCCTTCCCACCTCACCAAAAGCCTGTGCCCATGAGTCACATGACTGCGGAACTGGGGCAATACAGCAGGAACCCTCACACCTGCCAAGGTTAAGGCCAGTCACAGCATCCTAAGGATAGAGCTACTCTAGGAGTCCCATGCAGGTCGTTTTCTCTGGGGGTGGCTTTTTGGCAAGCATAGGTTTCAGGGGCAAAGAGTACAAACAAGCCATTTTTCCAAAATGATCCAGCTTCTGGCTACAGAATCAGATCCAACTGGTGACCAACAGCGTTCAGGAAGCTGCTCCTCCTGATCTGACACAGCCCGCCAGCAGAAACCTAGCCCCACAGCCAGGACAGTGGAGGGCAGTGCTCTGCCCCTTCCTGCCACACTTCAGAATCCTTACGTAGCGACCTTGAGATCCTCATGCTCAATTCAGGGAAAAGCAAATCTTTCAGAAGATAACCCCCCCACACACACAAAAAAAAAATCTGTATCATTGTACATGCACTCAACATCTATGATAACTCAAAAAATAGCAGGCCTCCTGTCCTCTGCTGCTTGTTTACAATAAGAGCACCTTCTGGCAGGGAACACAGAATCCTAAATAAAAATTGGTGCTTATTTCACCATATTAAATTCCCAACTGAAACCTACACTGCCGGTTTGACAACACAAAACCATTGGCGACCTCTTAAGTGATGAGAGGGAAGGCAGGGAGATAGAGATAACAAATGTATCCTTTGGAACAGAGACATCCTTGTTTACCTTTTACAGTGATCGCCCCTAGCAAAGCACATGACAAAGCCACACCCCCACACTTCCATCCTGAGACCTGGGTCACTGCCACTAAAGCCCAGGTGTTAGGCCTCAGACCACTGCAGGTACCTGGACACTGCCCGTTCAGGAGGCCAGTCACTAGGGAATGCTGAGGTCAACCCCTTGGGAGACACTGTAATTAGCTGCAGGCCAGAGCTGAACAGCCAAGGAAAGAAAAGCTTCTCCCCTTGCGATTCGGAACATTTTTTTCCATTTTCCCAGTGGGTTGCCAAGTGACTCAGCATTGGCCCGTGTGGGCACTATAATTGATGAGAAATCTTCCACTTGGGTGATATGCTGCATACAATACATGCCTAAAGAACAGTGCCAAGTCATACCAGGAAGAGCAGGGCAATTTTTCACCTCCACTTCCAATGCAGGCAAATCCTGTCTTAATGCAGGGGCTACTTAGTATCAGAAAGACAAAGCCCTAAGATTGTCAGAGTTCCTTCTAAGATTCAAGGAATTATTAGGCTGAGTCTCTCCTTGCTTGTTGACTATTAAAAGGCAATCAAATGGAGGACAGCAGAGAAAAAGGGCAAGAAAAAAAAAGAATTTTTCAAAAACAACCCCAGAGCAGAAAAGCTGCATAAAAGCCTTCAACTGTCTAAACACTGTCTTTATGAGTACTACGAGCTCCACCCAGAGGTCATTTCTAGAACTGCATGTGCGTTGACTTCGGAGAAAAAAAATCTCCATCTCCTGGGGTCCAGGGCCTGACCTGCCTTTGAGAACTGTTGAAAATTCTTGGACCACATTCCCTCTTTCTTGCCTTTCATTAAAGGATCTTCTCTGAACTCTGAAATACAGCTGTACTCAGGGAACCGGATGAGATCCAGTAGAACAACTGCCTTTGATACCTGCACTCCTGGCAGGTTGAACTCAGCTCAAAGACAGCCTGGAGTGTTCAAAGAATACAACAGGTTCTCAGATCACATTGTTTCACTCACCATTGTTTTGTTATAACATTGATGAGATACCATAGGAACTTAACTCTTGTTTATATCAATTAATCTATAGTAAAGCTGGTTTAATTATATATCATATCATTTAAAGTTGATGACCTTAATTGGGGACTTATTGTATCTTTAGAAGAAAAACTGAAGAGTGAAGAGCAACTCAGGGGGGCAAGCAGGAACATGCCTAATATTAAGATTGGGGCCGAAACAGGTTTGGCTCAGTGGATAGAGTGTCGGCCTGCGGACTGAAAGGTCCCGGGTTCGATTCCGGTCAAGGGCATGTACATTGGTTGCGGGCACATCCCCAGTAGGGGGTGTGCAAGAAGCAGCTGATCGATGTTTCTCTCATATCCATGTTTCTAGCGCTCTATCCCTCTCCCTTCCTCTCTGTAAAAAATCAATAAAATATATATTTTTTAAAAGATTGGGAATAATCCTCCTTAGAGAACAAATGGCCACCTGCCTATAAGGCCTAAAGGTAAAGCAACCACTCCCTTATGCAACTCAGAAGATCTCTGTGGGGCAATCACCAGCCATACTTCCCAAAGAACTGACTGCAGAACCCAGAATATTCACCTAGTGCCCATCCATTCATAATAGGCACGCGCCCCTCACCACACTACCCCATCCTCCACACTGGTGACCCTCAGTCCAAAAGGGGTCCGGCTCGGATCAAGAGCCCACAATGCACTGAGCTGTCATCTACCCAGGAGAGAAAAAAAAACACCCTATTCCAGATAGCACAAGCTATCCCTACAAATAAATGAAGCCCTTAAAAACCACACAGTATGTTGGTGCTGAAAGTTGCATCTACCATCTGGAAAGCTTCTCCTCACAGCCTGTGTGCTCCCGTCTTCGTCAGCTTGCGCCTTGCAGGACTTAAGACAGCTTTGACAGATTCTGAAGGTGGAAAAAAACCAAACTTGCCCTTTGTCTCCCTCCAACACCCCCAACCCCTGCAGTCCCATTCTTTCTTCACTGTAAACACTGAGCAGCCTTTTCCTGTCTATTGACAAAAATCTCTATGGCAATGTTTATCCAGCTCAGGAGTATTTGAGCTCTAGGAAATATCCTTGCTAAACCTCTGCATATTCTCATTTCAACGAGGCTAAGCATTCCCAGAACGCTGCCCTTTTTTTAATGGACTCAGTTTTTTAGAGCAGACTTAGGTTCGCAGCAAAATTGAACAGAAAGTTCTCAGATTTCCCACACACCCTCCGCCCTCACACCTGCAAAGCTGCCCCATGAACAGCATCTGCACCCGAGTGGTACATTTCTTACTGTCACTGAACCCACACTGACACATCATCACCACCCAGAGTCCATAGGTTACACAGGGATTCACAGAATGTTGTGCATTCTGAGTGTGGACAAATGGATCATGACATGTGTTTACCATTACAGTGTCATACAGAGTAGTTTCACCGCTCTGAAAGTCCTCTCCCTCTTTGTTTCTTGACCATATGGCAAAAATATCTGTGCACAGCATGCCTCAATATGACTAAGTGGTGTTCCTTGGGCCTGCCTAGTGATAAAAATCACCAGGCTGACTGGTTATCACAGATGTTCAGACTGCACCCTCAATTCACTAAATCAGATCTTGTTGGGGAGGGGCTCAGAAAGCTATAGACTCTGCCCTTGCATAGTATAGAGATTCCAGACACCCCAGGTGATTGCTATCATCAGAAAAGTCTCAAAAATACACCTCTAAAGAAAAGATGCCGCTAATTTCAGAGTTTCCCAGCTGCGCAGCAGCATCTGTTAAGGAGGTAGCATGTATTGCCTACCCACTTGGGTTCCAGCTCCATCAGAATACCTAGGATTCAAGGTGGGTCCCATCTTTTATTTTCAAAAGTATGGCTGCTAATGCTTTTCTCATTCATTCCCTGAGCTTGTTGCACACAGTACCAGAAACTTTTACAAGGCCTAGCAAGTGTCCACTTGTATTAGGAAGTATTTTTTTCTATTCCTCCACAATGGTCAACCACTGGTCTACAGTTTGCATGCGTGCGAGGAAGACCATTTGTGCAAAAGGGTGGGTTAGAAAGTAAATCTGCTAGGTTACAGGAAAGGGTTTGCCTGAGGACATTTGCACACATCATGCCCGAACAGAAGGACACATGGCCAATATGGATTTTTCTCTTTTGTGCCTTGAGGGCTCTCCTGCCAACTGCTCCCTGAGGCTCCCCACTGCTCTGCATTCTGCCATAGCCAATGAGGGTTTATGGCAAAAATGCGCTGGGCAGCAGGCCATGTGTCGCTTACAGACGGCAATTAGGAGGAGAGAAAGAAGGGCTGAATTGCAAGGTGTTTAAAAATGTCGTTCAAAAAAGGAAAAGTCATCTTATTTTCTCTTACCTGCTGGTGATGAGATCGATGTATTCATCCCAAAAGAGACACCCAACTTTAGGGTCATTGGGAGTCAACAGCTCAGTCGATATAAAAATCAACTACATAAAGTTGAGCATGAAAAGCCCTTAAACCAAGAGTCAGGGTTTGGTTTCTTTCTCTTTTTTTCCTTCATAAACTGCAATCCTTACCTTTTCTTTGGCTTTCTTTTTGGTTCCTGCATCCATCCACTCATTTTCCTTCTCCAGCATGTCAATAAAGGCCCAGCGAACACCCTCAATCAATTCTTCCATCTACAAAAAAAAAAAAAAATACCCGAAGGTGCAGATAAAAAATCAAGAAGTTTCAGACCATGTTTTCTAGGTCAGTGGTCAGCAAACTCATTAGTCAACAGAGCCAAATATCAACAGTACGACGATTGAAATTTCTTCTGAGAGCCAACTTTTTTATTTTTTTATTTTTTAATAAATATTTATTACTCAGATTATTACAATTGTTTCTCCTTTTTCTCCCCCAAAGCTCCCTACCACCCAGTTCCCTTCCCACCCTCTGCCCTTACCCCCTCTCCCCCCAATTGTCTTCATCCATTGGTTATACGATTTCAATCCAGTCTCTCACTGCTTCCCCACCCCTTATCCTCCTGATAATTATCAGTCCACTCCCCTTCTTTGCCCCTGATTCTACTATATTCACCACTTTATTCTGTTCCTCAGATTTATTTTTCCTTCTCTTTTCCTTTTTTCCGTATATGAATTTCAAGTGGGACACTCTCATTTGTTTTTGTAGGGAAATACAACAGAATGTTCTGTAGCTAATGGCTGCAGACTGTCCAAATGTCTCAGGACCACACGAATAGAATCCGCTCCTCCTCCAGTTCACACGGCCTCCTCCCCCTGGGTCCCACCGCTTCCCCAGGGCACACCGCTCTCCAGGTGTACACGGCTCCCCGGGTCCCACTGCCCCCCTTGGGCACACGGCTCCCCTGGGGCACACGGCTCTCCCGGGGCACACGGCCCCCCTGGGGCACACAACTCACCCGGGGAATATGGCCCCCTGGGGCACACGTGAGAGCCAACTTTTTAAAACTTAAACTTCTAATGCTACTTCTTCAAAATAGACTCGCCTAGGCCATGGTATTTTGTGGAAGAGCCACACTCAAGGAGCCCAAGAGCTGCATGTGGCTAGCGAGCCACAGTTTGCTGACCAGAGTCCTAGGCCATGAGAAAGTTCAGTTCTAAACATGGTGGGAAAGAGGCTCCTTTCAGCTTGGCTCTATGCTCTAGCAACATTATCTTTCCTAGAAAAAATCTCTGCCCCTCCTCCTCCCCACTGCTAGAGATAATTAACCATTTCTTTCTATGAGAACAATTATTAGCCCATCCTTATCAAGGTAGCAACTAAGTTCAATAGTTGGGGTTTGAGAGAGAGAAGCAAAGGCCCGGGCTGTATATTTTAGACAGGTATTACAGAATAAAGTGAGTGAACAGTTGAAAGAGATAGTGTTAACAAAGAAGCAGGCGGGGAGAACTAGCACCCCAAAGCATACACCTTTAATATCAATCACACTTATGTCAGAACCCCAGTTCTTTCCAAATTTAGTGCCAGTGGCTAAACCAAATGTTTGGCTCTTCTCTGTTGTCTTCCTACTCTCCTCTCTACTCCCTTTCAGCTCAAAAAAATGTTATTTAAAATCTCATATGGTAGGTTTAAGGGGTGGGTGCTATTAAAATACCTGTCCCAAAGCGTTTCATCAGTGAGACCACACCCATGTTCATAATGTGTTTGCCCTGGCTTTTCTTCCAGCGTGTGACTGTGCATCAGCAGAGGAGACTGGGGGAGGGAGATGCTAACACTTAACTTCAAGGGCCCTTCCTGTTTATGGATGTAAACTTCTCGAAATTCCATTCTCCTTCTGAGATGCTCCAGTTTTCTCAATAGGAGACTCAAGAAAGAATACATACTGGGTTTAGCACCAGAATTAAATTTTTCATTTTATATTATGGGGTTGTAAATCCATTTTTAGAATTATTTCTAGAAGGGAAAAAGTTTAGATATTCCCTTGGTTCTATAATAAATTGTTAGCACAAAGCTCAAAACAATTTTTTCTGTTTAATAAGTTTTCAGCTATGTTTTCAGTTCAATAACAGTTGTAAGGGAACCAGAGCTGTAAATCAGTGGGCTGGATTCCATCGTATGTAAATAAGAACAAATAGCAGATGGAAAAGGGAGGGGGGAACTTCACAGCTATTTCTTCCCAACTTAGTAAAAACATTAAAAGAGAAATCTCAACTTGGGATTGGGGCATGATAAAAACATGAAATGACAGAAGAGCAAAGACCCTTTAAAATTACTAAGTCACTGATCCTCAATCTCGTCTGCACATAGGAATCATTAGAGGTAGCTTATATAATCCTGAGGCCTGAGCATCAGGATTCTGATGGCATTGGTCTGTCTGGGTGAAGCCTGGGTGCTGGGAGTTTTTAAATCTCCTAGGTGATTGTGCACACAAGGTGGACATGCAGTGTGCTGGGGAAAACCATCTATCTATATATATAAGGACCCAGGGTCTGTTACGACCAAGGCTCGACGGAACACTGATGCACTGATGCCAGTGCAGCGACCCAGCACTGACTGCCAAAGAGAGAGGCCTGCAGAGAGATAGGCAGGGTCTGATCCTCAGCCTCCGTGGCAGCTGTTGATCAGTTGTTGCCTCTCTCTTTCTCTCCTGGCTTTGCCAGCAGCCATGCCCTAAACCGGCAGTCGAACATCCCCAAGGGGTCACCAATTGGAGAGGGTGCAGGCTAGGATGAGGGGACTCCCACCGTGCACAAATTTGTGCACCTGGCCCCTAGTTTTACAGATTAGGAAATAGTCCATAGCTCCAGCTCTTACAGCTAGGGAGGGTCAGAGCCAGGACCTCACCACAGTGCTAAATGACATTCATGAGCTCAGAACTCCTAGAGGTGTCCCTGATACATTGAGGAAAATGCTAGGGAAAGAGGAGGGAACAACAGAGAGATGCATAAGCAAACCTTTCAGACAGAAAACCCACATAAGGATGGTGTTAAAACGACAAGGAAGTCTCCAGGGACTGGATCTTTCGCCTGTGCAGCTACCAACACCCCTTAGTCTTTATGACCTCATCATGCAGCAACTCACATCATCCAGTCCATCACCTTCACATGAAGAGAAAAGCAGTATCTTCCCAAACTAGAGGGCAATCGGGATGGAAAGAAGTGACTGGATCAACCTGAGAGGGGTTCAGTGATCAAATTAATGGAATTGGGTGATTAATTTGTATGTGGAGAGGTGATGAAAGTGGGGAGATCAGATTAATTCCCAGATTTCAGGTGGATCCTGCTGCCATTTTCGAAGACTGGGAAAGAGAATGGGCTGCAGACAGAAGCCATACATCAGTGGGATGAGGAAGGCATGAGAAGAGAAGACAGCAAGTCGGAGAGAAAGCAAAGACAGAGTAGGAGTGGTTGTAGGGTTCAGAGAGGGGTCTGTGGGTTTTGGGTTTGGGTTTGGGTTGTGTGCATGTTTGTCAGTGCTGCTACTGCTGCTGCTGTGTGGTTGTTGACCATATGAGAGATTTGACTATTTAAATAGCAATGGAAACTCAACAATAAAAAAAGACACCTGATTTTTAAATGGACCAAAGACACCTCACCAAAGAAGACATACAGATGGAAAACAAGCCTATGCAAAGATGCTCCACATCACGTCGTCAGGAAAATTCAAACTGAAACAACAATGAGATACCACAATACCCCCACTAGAATCCTCAACACTGGCAACACCAAATGCTGGTGAGAATGTAGAGGTCATGAGAATACAAATGGTATATTCACTTTGGAAAACAGTTTGACAATTTCTTACAAAACTAAACTCTTACTATAGAGTGCGACAATTGTGCTCCTTGGTGTTTACCTAAAGGAATGAAAAATTACTGCCCACACAAACCTGCACATAGATGTTTATAGCAACTTTTACTTATAATTGGCAAAATGTCCTTCAGTGGGTATTGAATGAATAAACTGTGTACAGCCACACAATGGAGTATTATTCAGTACTAAAAATAAATGGCTCCATGCCTCAGGTGGTTGGAACATGGTTTTAGGTTCAATTCCTGACTAGGGGACATACCCAGGTTGTGGGTTTGATCTCCAGTCAGGTATGTTAGGGAGGCAACCATGCCACGTTTCTCTTTTGCATGATCTCTCTCTCTCTCTCTCTCTCTCTCTCTCTCTCTCTCTCTCTCTCCCTTCCTCTCTCTCTAAAAATCAATAAAAACATATCCTTGGGTAAGGATTTTAAAAATACATTTAAAAAATAAATATGCAGCCGAAACCGGTTTGGCTCAGTGGATAGAGCATCGGTCTACGAACTGAAAGGTCTCAGATTCAAGGGCATGTACATTGGTTGCGGGCACATCGCCAGTAGGGGGTGTGCAGGAGGCAGCTGGTTGATGTTTCTCTCTCATGGACATTTCTAGCTCTCTATCCCTCTCCCTTCCTCTCTGTGGAAAAATCAATAAAATATATATATTTTTAAATATGCATATAAATTATTTGATTGATCTCTTCCCTCCCCCTTCCCTTTGAGAATCCTCAGTCTGTTGCATGCTTCCAGGTCTCCCATCTATTTTGCCAGTTCAATGGGGAGAGGAGTGAAGGGGAACATCTGTAATTCATCTGTAATACTTCCAACAATAAAGATAAATTTTAAAAATTAAAAAAATACAAAAGTTATATAAAAAGAAGTGAACTATCACATGATAAGAAAACATGAAAGAGCCATAAATGCATATTACTAAATGAAAGAAACCAATCTGAAGAGGCTACATATTGTATGATTCCAACCATATGACATTCTGGAAAAGGCAAAACTATAGAGATAATTCTTAAAAATCAGTGGTTCCCATGGTTTAGGGTGAGGAGAGAAAATGAATAGGCAGAGCACAGAGAATTTTAAGGCAGTAAAGATACTCTGTCTGGTATTATAATTATGGATATATGTCATTATACTTTCATCCAAACTCATACAATGTACAACACCAAGAGTGAACCCGAGGTAAGCTATGGACTTTGAGTGCTTATGATGTAGCAGCACATCTTTGGTAAACAAATGTATCCTTGTTAAGTGATGTTGTTAAGTGACTGCATGTGTGGGGTCAGAGGGTACATGAGAAATGTCTGCACATTGCTCTCAATTTTATTGTAAATCTAAAACTCTCTAAACTGTCTTTTTTAAATTGGGAAAAAAAGATACTGATTTGACCCTGTGAGGAGGAAAACACTGAAAATATGGGAGTGAAAAAAGACGTGAATAAACCATGAGACGGTAAAAGGGAACGGTATCCAAAGAATACAGATGCCCCTTGAACAACACAGGTTTGGATTGCCATGGGTCCTCTTATATGTGGGTTTTTCAATGCCATTCCTGGGCATTATAATGACTATCAAATTAACTAACATTTTGAGCATTTTGCATAAGCCTTCAAAGCTCTCTGTCTGTATACTGCTGACTGGAGTGCTAAATGTAAATAAAATTTGAGGCAAAAAAAAAAATTCAGCCTTTTGCCAAGATGAAGAGCAATAAACAGCTGACTCATATGCAGCTTCCTTCTACCTCTTCCTTTCCTTCTTGCCCCTCTCCCCGCCCCCCACCCCCACCCCACACCCGTGTCTTCCCTAAATATCCATTCTTTGGCAACCCGACATCTTTGTGGCCCTCTCATCGGTGTCAAACCCAATAGTGATCACTCCCCTCTTTGCTTTTCCATGAGCCCTGATACTCCCTGCCCTAGGCCTCTCAGGCACCACCACCCCTCGCCCCAGGCCCCGTCACTGGCTCTCAACTTTCTCTTTTTTGTAGACTTTACAGGCTGATTGTATGAAATTTCTGTGAAATGGTGCTGACCTACCCCAGCAGACTTCAAGGACGAGGACAATCTTTGAAGCTGATTAATGTCATTAGTTGGCATGTCAATACAAATAAGAGAAATAATGATTTTAGCATGCTGGAACTACAAAGATAAATCCACCGAACACTTCTGATTTTTATCTTTAAACTACTCTACAGCATCACATAATAATATCACCTTCAGTCAAGTCATGTTCCCTGAGGCAGCAGAAGCCTGCTATAATTTTTAAATGCATAAAGAGAAAGAAATTGTATTACTTCATCAAACCTTGACCTAATGCTCCAACAAGGCAACATATAATATTAATAGAAATTACTTAAAGTGAAAGTCATAGGGTGAAGTTATCCATAGAAAAAAAATATTTACTTAGAGTCAAAAGTCAAAATATAACATGGAAAAATTAACTCAAGTGTTGTGATGATAAAATCGGTCACATTCAGGGTATCAGCCCTCCAGGCAAAGCAGCAACTTGTTAGGCATCTATTTATTCCCAATGTTAGGGATCTGCACTGTGAAAATACAGTTCATCTGATTGGTCTGTGGGCAGTTGTTACTTCCTTACCTCAACCAGTGTTATTTAAAAGCTGGTTCCCCTTCTCGTTCTCTGTACCCCAGGATTTTTCCCATAGTGTTCTACATCAGACACACATGCATATGCGTGCTTCCATAAAAGGTTTTGTGTAATGAGCCGAAACTGGTTTGGCTCAGTGGTAGAGCGTGGGTCTGCAGACTGAAAGGTCCCAGGTTCGATTCTGGTCAAGGGCATGTACCTTGGTTGCGGGCACATCCCGGGTAGGGGGTGTGCAAGAGGCAGCTGGTCGATGTTTCTCTCTCATCGACGTTTCTAGCTCTCTATCTCTCTCCCTTCCTCTCTGTAAAATATCAATAAAAATATATATTAAAAAAGGTTTTGTGCAATGAGATTCTTCTATCTTAGTAAATTACAATTGTCTCACCTGCTATTTCTCTTTTGACCTCTCCTTAACCTTTTTCCCATCATGTGCATATAGGAACTGCATGTGTTTTATAGTCAAGATGGTTCAATTAATGCATTTGAAGGGATATATGCCAATACAGGTATGCCTTGTTTTATTGCACTTGGCTTTATTGTGCTTCTTCACAGTTATTGCATTTTTGTCAACATCTCACAGACACCCCCCCCCACCAGCAAAAAAGATTGCTATTTACTAAAAGCTCGGGTGATCATTAGCATTTTGAGCAATAAAATACCCTTAATTAAGATATGTAACATTGTTCTTAGACATAATATTACTGCATGCTTAAAAGACTATAGCACAGTCTCTAGCAATAAAGACATCCTAGGTGGCCACATCAGGCATGTGCCCTGACCAGGAATTGAACCTGGGACCCTTCAGATCCTACCTCATAGACATGAATCCCAAACACTTAAGCCCACACATTCAGTGCCTTCTCTGAGATCTGTTACATATAATCAGAATATAGGTGTGTGTTTAATTGCCATTTATAGTTATATTTATTTGGATCATGATTTAGATCAAATGAGATCATAGATATAGAAGCAAACTATACAATGTTGAAGGGGATCAAAATTTGCAACCCCACAACATTCCTCTTTGGCCTAAGGATTACTGTTAAGAAACAGAAGACAAAGGAAAAGCTTGGAAAACTTTTGCAAGAGACACGGACATTCATAAGGGGAATCTTCATTCGTCAGGTTATCTCCTCTTTACAAGGGAGAGGAGGATGATGCAACATCTAGAAATAAGATCTTATCACTAGCGAAGACAAAGATTTAAATCTGTATTACAACATTATCTTCATTTACTATGCTTTTCCTGTCACCCCCATAACTGGCTTCCCTCCCCCCTCAATATCTTTTCTTTTATCTTTAGCTGGGGATGGTATTTAAGGTGGAAGCTTGATCTATTTTGAAGAGTTACTCAATTGTCCTGGATCTCTCCCATGTATACAGGAGGTGTACATGTTATTGAAATTCTGTTTGTTTTTCTTCTGTTAATATATCTTTTAAGTACAGAAGGGCCTCAGCCAAGAACCTAAAAAAGGTAGAGGGAAAATTCATTTTTCTTTCCCTACAATGTTCTGTGAATTTAAAGTTGTTAGTTACAATTTTGTGTCTTACATATTTTTCATGATATGATTTCATCTCTCATAGTATATAGCAGTTGCTCAATAAATAAAATTCATTTATGCTTTCATAACCTCCAGTAGATATACAGCAAATAAGTGAAATTTAATCAAATATTGTTTACACTAGAAGCTTGGTGCACGAATTCGTGCACAGGTGGGTTCTGGCTGGCCTGCCCTGATGGAGGCCGATCAGGCTGGACTGACAGGGAGGTTAGTGGGCAGGGGGGCAACTAGGGGTGTGGCTGAGGGAGGCTGCAGGGGGGGATAATCAGGGACCTAATCAGGCCAGCTGGCCACCACAGTGCATCATAGCAACCGGTCATTCTGGTTGTTACCTTGTTTTGGACACTTGGTTTTTAGATAGATAGATAGATAGATAGATAGATAGATAGATGATAGATAGATATGCTAGCCAAAACTGGTTTGGCTCAGTGGATAGAGCCTCGGCCTGTGGACTGAAAGGTCCTAGGTTAGATTCCAGTCAGGGGCATGTACCTTGGTTGTGAGCACATCCCTGGTAAGGGATGTGCAGGAGACAGCTGATCGATGTTTCTCTCTCATCGATGTTTCTAACTCTATCCCTCTGTAAAAAATCAATAAAATATATTTTTTAAAAGAAACTAAAGGCTAGAAAATACATTTATGTAGATAGGCTAAAGTATAACAGTTATCCCAGCAGTTATTCCAAATATAAGCTTTAGTGGAAATCAAATGACTCAGTAAGTTAGCCCAGCCTATTCTGAAATTGGTAATTCCAGCATGGCATAGAACAGATGGCTAAGAATGGTTTAAATATATATTAATATATCTGGTAGAAATACTCATAGGCTGGTAGTGTTAGCATTGTAATTAGCTAGCTATTCATATTAATGATAGAACAGATGTGAAGGGAAGACAGACATTATAAGCATGGCCATCTGGGCAGCTTCACCAGGAACTTGCAATTTCAGACTCCCTGCAGATCACTGGAAGAAGGGGTTCCACAGAGGGGAAGATGAGCTCATGCGCCATAAAGCTGAGGGGATATAGAGGTGCTTGTCTGTCAGTCTAACCTGGGAACAAAGACAATTGCCCAGAGGGCCTGGAGCCATCATCCCCAAAGGAATTCTCACTCTCTTGCTCCTTTTGTTTCACACCTGCTTCCTTGCACTCTCCCATGCTCCCTCCATAGCCATGTGACCCCAGGAGCCCACAAGCAATGGACTGCAGCTGGAAACACAAGCTATCCCGGCCAGATGTGGGACTGGACTGTGCAAATATGGAGCAGAAACTCTGGACAGTGGCTTTGCTCTTAGCCCCGCTGAAGACAAAGTGGGACTTTTTCTATGTCAGGACGGAGGGAGGTGGGACCTGGGAAACTCAGGAGTTTAATTTCACAGAAATAAAACTTTCCACTATACCTCATCCTCCTGTGAGGGCCTCCGTAAAATCCTTTCCTCATTGTACCCCAAGAAGCCCACTACCACTGGCAATTGGTAGAAACACAGAGGACAGACACCCTATCAATCACAATAGAGTTCTTAAAAAAGGAGAAAAAGAAAAATCTTCAAGGTCGAGTACGTGTATTAATTTTAAAATAATGTAATTTTAATGAAATTCTTAAATAAGACAATGCTGAATAGATTTTACTCTTTAATAATTTAGAAATTATAAGTAATATCTTAATAAAACCTAGCATTAAAAATTCTTCCCTAGACTGTTTTTCTCAGTGGTTAGAGCATCCATCGGCCCGCAATCTAAATGCTCTCGGGTTCAATTCCAGTCAAGGGGATGTATCTCAGTTGCAGGCTCAATCCCCAGCATTGTTTGGGGCTCACGTGGGAAGCAACCAATCAATGTGTTTCTCTCACATCGATGTTTTTCTCTGTCTCTCCCCCTTACTTCCACTCTCTCTAAAAAGCAATGGAAAAATATCCTTGGGTAAGGAATAATAAAAAAAATTATCCGGTATCCCCATTGTCTTGATCAGGGCAATATTTCTTAAGTTATAACCACTTGATTAGTGAATGTGAAAATAAAAATCATTATCATTAATTTATGTGGCTAGCCCTGAAGAAACAGTCTACCATCTGAGGGAAGTCTCTAAAAGTTCTCTTTCTGGCAATTTACTAGAAATAGAGACAATAAATAAATCAATGTACCAATAAATATTCAATATTTATTTATTCACTATTTACATGGGTTTGAATTGATTCTTGATAAAGATATGATAATGACACTAAAATAAGAAGTAAAGAAGGCCCATATTGAGGTGCGAGAAGTGGTAAATTCAGAAAAACTAAGGATAGTTAGAAAATGCTGAGGTTTCTAGCAGCCAAATGAGCTAATAAAACAGATCATACCAATTTGTCGGGATTAACAAATTTGCATAGCTAGTTTGCAAAAGGAAAATCATGTTGGCAAAAGAAAAAAAAGGATATCAAGTTATTTGAGCCCCAGACATGCTATAAAGCATGCTAGTTTTGTGGTGCAAAAGTTTAGTGTATCCTTTTATCAAAAAGCCTGAGACTAGGTCAAGGACACATGCCCGGTTGCGGGCTCCATCCCCAGTAGTGGGTGTATAGAAGGCAGCTGATCAACGATTCTCTGTCATCATTAATGTTTCTCTCTCTCTCTCTCTCTCTCTCTCTCTCTCTCTCTCTCTCTCTCCTCTCTTCCTCTCTGAAATCAATTTTTTTTTCTGAAACTGGTTTGGCTCAGTGGATAGAGCATCGGCCTGCAGACTCAAAGGTCCCAGGTTCGATTCCGGTCAAGGGCATGTACCTTGGTTGCGGGCACATCCCCAGTAGGGGGTGTGCAGGAGGCAGCTGATCGATGATTCTCTCTCATTGATGTTTCTAACTCTATCCCTCTCTCTTCATCTCTGTAAAAAATCAATAAAATATATTTTTAAAAATACATTTTTTAAAGAAAAGCCTGAGACTGGGATGGAGGAAATAAGGAGTAAAATCCTATTTATTGGATTTGAACAGATAGGTTGTATTCTAAGTTCATAACTCATCTTTTCCTGTTTTCCACTTTCCATAACTGAATGGGAATGGAATAAGGACAAGAATAAAATTTAGAAGTCAACTGGTCTCATAATGATCAGATCTTGGGTTGTGGGTAAACTCCCCTGAGCAAAATAATTCTGCCTGGTCACTTCAAAAATTCATAAATACTTTCTTCCGGTGAATTAATTTCCAGTATAGGGTCTTTGCAGTCCACAGATGTGATCAGATATGCTTGACAAGACTCTATGTGGCAAAGGCAACAGGGTCCAATGTTAGCCAGAGATGTAGACAACAATTAAGAAATGTGGACCAAATGTGCTGTCATTGTAGAAGCATACACAAGGACAAGGCAAGAGAAGTGTCCACACTTATTTCAAGAGCATTCCAATGAGATTTCTAAACTATTTGTAGAGCTGGGTGTCATTTTATCAAAGGCTGCTTAAAAAGAACTGTCATAGCCGAAACCGGTTTGGCTCAGTGGTAGAGCGTCGGTCTGCGGACTGAAAGGTCCCAGGTTCTATTCCGGTCAAGGGCATGTACATTGGTTGCGGGCACATCCCCGGTAGGGAGTGTGCAGGAGGTGGCTGGTCGATGTTTCTCTCTCATTGACATTTCTAGCTCTCTATCTCTCTCCCTTTGTCTCTGTAAAATATCAATAAAATATTTTTTTAAAAAAAGAACTGTCATAATTGGGGTCTGGTTAAATTCTTGTGTGAGATTTAGTGGAGAGTTGTGGAACCTGGATCTGTTATAGAAATTGCATTTGACTCCTTGAGTAGTTTCATGAGATGCTCCTCTGAGCCAGATTTAGCATTAAATGGTAGAGCAGGTTCTGAAACGTGGCCTGGGCACTAGCATTAAAAGGATCTTTACCCCAACTGAAAACTACTACATGGGCATGCATGGAGGGCCAGGAACAGCCAAAACCCCAGGCACCTTCCTCACTCTCAATCTTTCTAAGAGAAATTAGAAAGAGACGAGCTCTCAGTGCAGAAGAGTTGTCACAGTTCATGCCAGGACTTTGATGATATCAATTATCTCCTTATGGTTAATCTTAGGCACGAAACACAGTAATAACAGTAGCTAACATTCAGTGGGTAGTTCCTATGCACCAGGCATTGTGCAAAGCCTTCTTTGAAAATTATCTTACTCGGTCCTCACCGTAAACCAATGAGGTAGGTGCAGTAATCCCCCTTTATCCACTGTTTCCCTTTCTGTGATTTCAGTTACCTGTGGTCAACCACAGAGTCCAAAAATAGAAAATAGAAAATTCCAGAAATAAACAATCATACGTTTTAACTTGTGTGCTGTTCTGAGTAACATGATGAAATCTTATGCTGCCCCACCCAGGATGTGAGTCATCCCTTTGTCCACACTATATATGCTTCCCACCCGTTAGTCACTTAGGAGGTGTCTTAAATATCAGATCGGTGATGAGAGAGAGAATATTCACATAACTCTCATTACAGTATATTGCTATAATCATTCTATTTTATTGTTAGTTATTGTTAATCTCTTACTGCGACTAACTTATAAATTAAACTTTACCATAGGTATGTATGTGCAGGCATACCTCATTTTACTGTGCTTTGTTTTATTGCTCTTCACGATGCTGCCCTTTTTACAAATTGAAGACAAGAGCCTCCACCAGCAAAAAAAACATTACAACTCACTTTATTGTGGTGGTCTGGAACTAAACCCAAATATTGCTAAGGTATGCCTGGATAGGAAAAACCATAATGTATATAGGGTTCAGTACTATCCATGGTTTTAGACATCCACTGGGGTCTTGAAACCTCTCCCCCACAAATAAGGGGAGACTGCTGTACTTTTGTATCCCTATCTGATTAAATCCTATACCCCTTCCTGTATCCATACTCGTGGCTGTGTAGCCCTGCAGTTCCTTCCACTAAAAATGCACAGTCTACCAAGAAACTAAAAACACCAATCAGAAAGGATATATGCACCCCTATGTTCATAGCAGCACAAGTTACAATAGCTAGGATTTGGAAACAGCCTAGGTGCCCGTCAGCAGATGATTGGATCAGAAAACTATGGTACATCTACACAATGGAATACTATGCTGCCATAAAAAGGAAGGAATTCTCATCATTTGCAGCAACCTAGAAGGAATTGGAGAACATCATGCTGAGTGAAATAAGCCAGTCAATGAAAGAGAAACACCACATGACCTCACTCATTTATGGATAATAAAGAACATTATAAACTAATGAACAGAAAGATAGATATAGTGACAGTAAAGCAACAAGCAGACTGTCAAATGACAGCGGGGAGGGTAGGATGATCTGGGGGAGATAAGAGATCAACCGAAGGACTGGTATGCATGCATATAAGTACTACCAATGGACACAAAACTCTGGGGAGGGAGGGCATGTACAGGAGGGGGGGCAACGGTAAGCTATGTACACATATAATACCTTAATAAAAAATAAATAAATAAAAATGCACAGTCTACTTCCCTACTCTGTCAAGCTGGACTGGCCTTGTGGCTTGCTTAAGTCACCAGAATGCAGACATGTTATTATGCCAACTGTGAGCTTGGGCTCAAGAGGCCTCGCAGTCTGCTTGCTCACTTGCACCTCTGCAGTCGCTATGAGAACGTGCCCAGGCCAGCCAGGCTGAAGGAAGTAAAACACCTGGAGCAGAGCCAAGTCATCCAGATCACCTCCACTGAAGCCAACCTAGACCAGCCCAGACATTTGAGAAGCCTGCCAAAATAGCAGAGTTGCCCTTGCGAACCCAACTGACTCCAGGTGTATCAGCAATAATTGTTTATTGGTAAAGCCCTCTGAGGTTTTGTGATTGATCATTATGCAGCATTACTATAGCAGCAGAAACTCCTGTACCATTTATACAGGAAGACAGAGGTACAAAGAGATTCACTAAATTAATAAGAATGCCTAAATTAATAAGAATTGAGCTGGGCTATGAGATGCTAATGCAACTTTGCAGAAAATCGGATGCAATTTTTATATGTCAATATCTTATAACTGTATTTAAAGACCTTTAAAATTCAAATCCCAGAGAAACTGATCTTGACATTGTAGCTGATATTACTGACTAGACCAGGGGTGGGCAAACTTTTTGACTCAAGGGCCACAATGGGTTTTTAAACTGGACATGAGGGCCGGAACAAAAGCAACCTGACCATGCGGGCACTCTCATCTTGGGCTGCTGGTGAAGGAGCAGAGGGGAGAGCAAGAGAACCCTCCGCTCTTTCGGCTCGGAGGGCCGGATAGAACAGCCGAAGGGGCCGGATCCGGCCCTCAGGCCGTAGTTTGCCCACAGCTGGACTAGACAAACAGAAACATTTGGTGCCCTAGAGGATATACTTTCTTTGCATGACTTGTGGAGAGTGGTTACCCAGAGACCAACTCTCATGAGTACCAGCATCTGCAGGGAACGAAGAACCCTTTCATGTCAGAGCATTGCTAAAATGAATGACACTGACTTTCATGTGACTTCTGCCATCAACGTTAAGAGTTACATCTCATTTACTCAACCACTGAGAGAAACAGTGAGTAGGGGAATGGGAGAACTTGAATATTAATTGCAGGACATCAGTTCAATTATCTTGGTTCACTAATGAGGTGAAATCCTAGTGTATGGAGGTTGCAAGTTCAAACTCCACCACTGCAATTGGACCCATGTGGGTGCTTAAGGCCTCGGCACCAGCTGCAGCAGTATGGGGTGGGAGGAGAAGCCTGTTCTTGAGATGAGAATTACTACAGGAATTGCGCACCAGAGCAGCTCAGGAACTTGGAAGATACCATAGGTCATCTATTTCATTACTTTAGGACATGAACAATGTCTTTACCATAAAAAGAAAAGAAGAATAAGCTACTAGAGTACAGGAGATATTAGAGGATTGTTTTACACAGTAAGTAACATTTTAATTATTCACTCAGTAAAATCTGTAGCTAAAGTGTAATAAAAGGTTTGTTCCTTGATAACTAAATTAACCGTCTGTATACAGGATGTTTTAATGTATAAGAAATCAGTGACTTTAGCTTTGATTTGAGGGTTGACAAAAACTCTCTCCTTGACTGAACTTTAGTCAGATTCCTCTAAACCACTGGTTCTCAACCTTTCTAATGCTGCGACCCTTTAATACAGTTCCTCATGTTATGGTGACCCCCAACCATGAAATTATTTCGTTGTTACTTCATAACTGTAATGTTGCTACTGTTATGAATTGTAATGTAAATATCTGTGCTTTTCTATGGTCTTAGGCGACCATGCTAGTGGTTCTCAACTTGTGGGTTACAACCCACAGGTTGAAAACCGCTGCTGTAGAGCCTAAGACCATTAGAAAACACAGCTATTTACGTTATGATTCATAACAGTAGCAAAATTACAGTTATGAAGTAGCAATGAAAATAATTTTATGGTTGAGGATCATACAACATGAGGAACTGTATTAGAGGGTCGAGGCATTAGAAAGCTTAAGAACCACTGCTCTGAGCCTTCTTCCTTTTTTCTTTTTCATTTTTAAAAATATTTTCAATTGATTTCAGAGAGAAGACAGAGAATAGATAGAAACATCAATGATAAGAGAGAATCACTGATCGGCTGCCTCCTGCACACCCCCTACTGGGGATCGAACCAGAAACCCAGGCATTTGCCCTTGACTGAAATTGAACCCGGGACCCTTCAGTTCACAGGCTGACACTTTATACATTAAGCCAAACCAACTAGGGCTAAGTCCTCTTCTTTTTTTAAAGATATGTTTTTATTGATTTCAGAGAGGAAGGGAGAAGAAAAGAGAGATAGAAACATCAATGATGAGAGAATCATTGATAGGCTGCCTCCTTCACACCCCCTACTGGGGATGGAGCCAGCAACCTGGCCATGTGCCCTTGGCTAGAATTGAACCTGGGACCCTTTAGTCCACAGTCCAAGGCTCTATCCACTGAGCAAAACCTGCTAGGGCTAAGTCCTCTTCTTTATTAGGCCTTGACCTTGGCCTCCATCCTGTCCTTGCCAGGCCTGCATAGCCCAGTTTTAGCAAGCATCCTGATTAAGTCAGTTGTGTTGTTGTTGCTGTTGTTGTTTTATGTATAGGGCATCATGTCACAGGAATGCCATAGTCTCCTGCCACCTGTGAAGAGTAAGCCCAAGTTGCTGTTGGGTGTGTTATACACAGAGGAGCCATTCTTCAGGCGCTCTGTTCTCTTCACACCCCATGATTATGTCAGTTTAGAGAGAATCCTCTACTCTTTATAACTGAACAACATACATATCTATTTGGTTAAACTCCTCAAACTCCGCTCCCTTGATATCTGAGCACTCTGGCCTGCCTTCAGCAAAAGTCCCCTGATCCTTGATGTCTCCTCTTAGTAATTTTCCATCCATTGATCCCCTCAGATATGCTGGTTGGCTATAAATCCCCATCTGTTCTTTTTGTTTGGTTGGTTGGTTGGGTTTTTTTTAAAAATATATTTTATTGATTTTCCACAGAGAGGAAGGGAGAGGGATAGAGAGCTAGAAACATCGACCAGCTGCCTCCTGCACACCCCCTACTGGGGATGTGCCCGCAACCAATGTACATGCCCTTGACTAGAATCGAACCCGGGACCTTTCGATCTGCAGACCAATGCTCTATCCACTGAGCCAAACCGGTTTAGGCTAAATCCCCATCTGTTGAATCCAATCTCTCTCCCCTACTGTGAAAGTCTTCACACTTTGCAATAGTCCTGAAAAAAGTCTTCCTTAGCATTTTAACAAGTATCAGAATTTTTTTTTTTCTTTAAAAGGGTTCACCCTATAACAAAAACACAGAAAATTTGAGGGAGCAGCAAAAAAAAAATGCCTATGGCAGAACTGATATATATGAATAAAGATAAGTAGTTGGGACACTATCATGAAATAAAATGATAAGGTTTAATAACTTGCTTCAGTGAAAATATTTAAATAGGAGCTCCAATTTCACTGAATTTTCTAGAAATGAGAGGTAAAGCAGAAAAATCGTCTGTAGTTTGTTTGTTGTTGTTGTTTTGCTTCAACACTTAATAGAAAATTGTTCTTGGAAAACTTCACATTTGCCTTAGTAACTAAAGGATGGTAAACTTTTTAAAGAGACTTTTTAATGAAAAATCTTATAGAGCCTTAAGTCACCATGCCAAAATCAAGGATCACTCCTCATAATGATATATGTAGAAAATATTGGAAATTGCACTCAGTATGTGGACTGAGCCAAAAATACACCTACAAAGTTGCTCTTAGATGAATTTTCTGATATTCAACTTATTTCTTTTTGTTTCTTCTGAAAATTATGGAACATAAAAATGCAATGTCCACTAGTTAGACTTGAATTGATTAAGATTTCAACTGTTTCTCTTTAAAATATTGAAATACTAGAAGCAAATCTATTGTTTCCTATCTCTAAATTCTAATAGAAAAATGTGTCTTTTTTATAATATATTAATATATGAATAAATAATATCCTGATAAAGGTGAATTAATTATTTAAAAAGCTGCTGAGTCTCCTCATTATGACAGGTCTCTTCATTACAGTCATGAAAATGGTGAAAATTCTAGTGTTGTTTTAGAGAAAAGCCAGGGAATAGAGCACTGGCTTAAAGTTAGATCATCTGAGCTTAAAACCTACCTAAACCATTTTCAGGTTGTACATTCTTGGGAAATTTACTCTCTGAACCTCAGTTTCGTCATCTGAAAAATGGGGGCAGTAATAGCAGTTATAGAGCCATTGTGAGGATTGAATAAATTGACTTATGGAAAGCACTTAGAAGAGTGCCAGGCATTCAGTTAAACCTCAGTAAAAGTTAACTACTTTATTACCATTGCCATATTTTTTAAAACATTATAACCTGACCATTACAGTCACACTAGGCCCATGGAGACCATCCCTTCCCAGCCATCACTGGAATCTTCATGGATGTGGATATCTATGTGGGAGCATATATTCACATATTACAGATATCAATTCTCATCTTCTATATATATAAAAGGCTAATATGCAAAGTGTCCCCTTGGGAGTGCAACTGGGAGAACGGGAGTTTGATCACTTGCTATGATGTGCACTGATCACCAGGGGGTGGTACGGAGCATGGCAGGCGACCAGTATTGGCAGTGGGGCACTGAGGGAGCAAGGGAAGAAGGAGGCAGGGGGGCAAGGAGGTGGGGAACCTAATTGGCCCTGATCGCCAGCCAGGCCTAGGGACACTACCCACGCATGAATGTCGTGCACCAGGCCTCTAGTTAATAATAAAAATGGAAGAGAAAAATTTTCAGTAATAACTTTAGACATCCCTCTTCCCCTCATGCACACACATACCCCTCCCTAATCCTCTCTCCAGTCATGTAGAGGTCATGAACTTACAGAACAGGGTGTGTCACAGTGGCCCTGGAGCAACATCTCTATTCACAGTGACGGTACATCATGGATTCACTAAAGGAGTCCCACTTTCATGCCCTGTGTATAACTTTCCACACAATGTGTTCAACATTCAGCTAACATGCTATATTTTAAAATTATGCATGATATTCAACTAAATAACAATTTTTTTAAAAAAAAAAGTTCTCTGATATACAAGGTCCTGATTTGGAGTTCTGAAGATTGGAAAGAGAATGTTAGTGTTTAAAAGCACAAAATTGTATTCCCCAGGATATATTAAATTTGGCTTCCGAAGTATTGACCAAGATTTAAAATGTGGGAGTTTTCACATAAAAATCCATATTTCTGACTTTCCTAAAAAACACTCCAGAATCCTAGTAATCCTTGATAGGCATCTGCAACCAGACAGCCTGAGCTGAAATGTGGATAGCGCATTCATGCCTCTTCATCACTACTGTGTCCCAGACACCAAGCCCCAGAGACAATTACCATTCATTGTTGGACTTCCCTTGTATTTGCTGATACCAGCCAGCTTCATTCATGTATGTTATTCAATGTTCCTAACTGACTCTGAGGGTTTTGAGCTTGGATCCTCTGGCTTTTGATTGAGTCCTTTGCACCTCCCAACCACTAAACACCTTGAACTTCCAGACTCCACCCAACCCAGTCCCTGATCCAAAGACAACCAAGCCTCCAGGATGCTTACATCGGAGTAGGGTCTGGAATTCCCCTCCTCCTCTAAGCTGGTATGCCTGATAACCTGAAACATCTTCATCAAGTAGCAGCTTGGCTCCCCTCCTATTCCCAGGCCATGAGTCCGGTATTGTTTGAGTCCTTCCCTGCTGATGCCAGAGTCCTCCGTGAAACCCAGCAGGTCAGGAACCGAGGACCTCACCTTCCCAATCCTGGCTACTAGCACCTGCTCACCCAGGGACTGAACTCTGCTACACTGAACTCACGAGATCCCTCTCCAATTCTTTAGATGGTCACTGCTCAATATGGTAACCACATGTCCAATATAAGAGCCATACATGGCAATTGAAATGTGGCTAATCCAAACTGAGATGTGCTACAAGTATAAAATACATATGAGATTTCAAAAACTTAGTATGAAATGAAGTATATAAACTATAACACCAATAACTTTTATATTAATCACTTGTTAAAATGCTCTCTCCCGGCATGTATGCGGGGAGGGGGGGGGGCAATGGTAAGCTATGTACACATATAATACCTTAATTAATAAATAAATAAATAAATAAATAAATAAATAAAATGGTCTCTCCCAAACTCTATGACAAAGGGTGCAAACCTGCAAACCTGCCATTCAGAGGCTATAGAAACAGAAATACTGAGAAGCAGGAAGTCCCTTGGAGGAACCTAGGTACCAGTTTTCAAAGGAAAACTAAATAGTTGGGGGGTAGAGGCCCGGAGGCCATCACACAGGGGTTGGGGCAGTCCATTTAAACCAATGTGAATCAGGGAACAGTTTCAATGATCCAAAAACTGAAGAGGTTCCTTGTACTAATGTAATGTATTTTTGTACATGAAGTGCTGCTGTCCAACTCAGCAGCCTGCCTGCTCACATGAATCACCAGGATGGGGTTTCTTAGTGGGTGACTGCAAATGAATGATGTGAAGGCCTTGCTACTCCAAGCATCCCTGGAATCACAACATCAGCATCACTTGGGAGCTTGTTATGCAAATTCCTGGGTCTTATCCCAGACCCAAGTTAAAAAGATTCTTGTTAAATGCAATGAGATGCTCCTGTGATTCCTGTACACAGCAGAGATTGAGAAGCACCTGAAGTTGAACCTTCTGGCTGTGTTCATTTGCTTAACAACAGATTTTTGTAAATAAAGCAAAGGCAGCCTTCCATCTGAGTGTGAGTCTCTGGAATTTGTCCCATTGGGGATCTTTCTGTTTTTCTTTTTCTTTGGGCTGTATCTAATAATAAGAAAACATTTTTCGTGTAAATAAATCAGTAGTTCCAGGTAGTTATTAAATGGGAGCCCTGTAGCAGGGTATAAAAAATAAAAATAAAATCAGATAGATAAAAGGTAAAAATTCATATAGATATTTCTCATGTAAGTTTCCAATTTAAGCTTTCCCTGAGGCAAGCAGCTTTAGCTTAAGGGATGCAAATAAATTTATGCAAAATAGATGAGTATCTATGTAACTATCACACTACTTCCATGCCCATGTACATCAAAATAAGGGGGGGGGGTAGGAATGCCAAAATCAACTTTGTTTTAGAATGTCACACCCTAACATGAAAAACTCCCACTACATAAAAAAAAACACACCATTGTTTTTATATCCTTCCAAGGGGTTACGTTACCACTGTGATTATCTGATAAATTTCAACCCATTTATGCCAACCAAGGAGTGAAAGAAAGCACAGAATGGGAATACTGAGTTATTTTGAAATAAAACATCAATTCTTCAGTGGAATTATTTGCAAGAAGAGGACTTTCAGGTTCAAATATAAAATCGCAAACATGACTTAATTCTCCAAAGTATCAAAAGACATCAATAATCCAGGGAAATGCATTTAGACTCATGGCATTCCAAAACGAACTTCAGCACAGAATACATAGTTATGCATTACATATCAACACATAACACCAACCAGTTGGTATCATGTAGCAGCCCATAATACCACCCATGCGAAATAGCATAACAGACTTTCTTTTCTCTTTGCCTTTAAATTCAAGCTGCTGTTTGCCTTTAAATTCAACCTGCATCCAAGCTGCTCAGATATTTGTATAAGGTTGACTATAACATACTGTCGTTAGTGAATGGGAGCAAAAACCTACCACCCCAAAATACGCCTCTTTGCCATAGTAATTATTTGGGGCTGATTAGATTTGAGAGGCCCCAGACACAAGAGGAGCTCTAAAAAGAGACAAGTTACCTTTTTGTGAGAGAAATTAACATTTGCCACAAAAATCTCCACTGTAAGGGTGTCTGCCTCTGTGTACCAGGAAGAAAAGGATGACTGTCTCCAGAAACTTTATCAATAGAGAAGGCATGGACTTAAATCTGCACAACCTTACCTTCCTTCACTGCGCTTTTCCCAGTCACCTCCCAGAACTGCCCCTCCCACTGCGACATCTTTGTCTCTGGGACTTAATCTCTCTGGGTCCTCCCGTGTATACAGCAGGTATACAAGTTACTAAATTTGTGTCTGTTTTTATCCTGCCAACTGGTCTTTGATTATGGGGGATCTTAGAACCTAAAAGGATAGAGGGAAAATCATTTTTCCTCCCTTACATTAGCTAATCATGCCTAGATATTTTGCTTCATGCCATTTGTAAAACATATTTCTAGCCTATTTGGATCAGTGGGATAGAACGTCAGCTTGCAGACTGAAGGGTCTCAGGTTCAATTCTGGTCAAGGGCACATGCCCAGGTTGCAGGCTCAATCCCCAGTAGGGGGCATGCAGGAGGCAGCCCATCAATGATTCTCGTTCATCGTGTTTCTATCTTTCTCTCCCTCTCCCTTCCTCTCTGAAATCAATATATATATATATTGCCGAAACTGGTTTGGCTCAGTGGTAGAGCGTCGGTCTGCGGACTGAAAGGTCCCGGGTTCGATTCCGGTCAAGGGCATGTACATTGGTTGCGGGCACATCCCCAATAGGAGGTGTGCAAGAGGCAGCTGGTCGACGTTTCTACCTCTCTATCTCTCTCCCTTCCTCTCTGTAAAATATCAATAAAATATATTATATATATATATATATATATATATATATATATATATATATAATGCCCAGCTTCCTCCAATGCAGCTGAAACAGAGGAACAAGAACACACTGCCAAGATACAGAATCTCTTTAAATTTATGACCTCCAAACTCAACCTCAACCTTTACTGCCTCCAGTCAGCCATACTGCATTTCCTCAGTTTCTTCATTCTCCCACTCCCCTGGACAATTATTTCACACCTTCTCCTCTCCCTACCAACCTTCAAAACTATCCTAAACTCAAAATGTATGTTCCTTACTGCCTCCTTGACATCTTCACTTGGAAGTCTAATAAATCTCAAATTCGACAGGGCCAAAACTAAACTCCTGATCTCCTCTTCCAAACCTGGCCTTCCCACAATATGCCCCTTATCAACGCACAACTCCATACGTCCACGTAATCAGATTCAAAGCTCTTACTCTCAGATCTCTCATCCGATCTGTCAACCATGGACTCTACACTTCTGAATATATTCACCACCCACCCCCTTCTCTCACTCCTACTGCTACCACCTAGTTCAAGCCACTTCCATCTCTGGCCCAGTGCCTCCAACAGTCTCCTAACTCCTCCCTGCTTCTATCCTTCATGTCTCTTCTCAACAAAACAGCCTGGGTGATCCTCTCAACGTAAGTCAGGTGACATCAGGCCTCTGCTTAAAAGCCTGCATTCCATCTCCACTTCACTCAAGGGTAAAGCCTACATTCTTACAATGACCTACAGGCCTTCCAAAATGCCACCATCCCCATTACTGCCCTGACCTCAGAGTCTGTTTCTCTCACCTTCATTCCTCCCACTGCAGTCTTGAGGACCTCCCTGCTATTACTCTCTCTCCCCAGGCACAGCCCTGCCTTTTGGCTTTTGTTGTTTCTTCTGGACACTGTTCCCCCAGATCCGTGGTCGGCAAACTGCAGCTTGTGAGCCACATGTGGCTCTTTGGCCCCTTGAGTGTGGCTCTTCCACAAAATACCACAGCCTGGACGAGTCTATTTTGAAGAAGTGGCATTAGAAGAAGTTTAAGTTTAAAAAATGTGGCTCTCCAAAGAAATTTCAATCATTGTGCTGTTGATATTTAGCTCTGTTGATTAATGAGTTTGCCAACCACTGCCCCAGATAGTTGCCATACCTAATGTCTCACCTCCTTCGAATCTGTGACACATGTCATCTTCACAGTGAGGTTTGCCTTGACCATCCTATTTAATCCTACAACACAACCCACACACCCACATAATCTAGCATGCCTGATTCCTCTTTACCCTAGCTCCTTTTTTCATTTTTCCAGCGTTATTGTCATCTTCTAACACACCTGTTAATTTATACATTGTGTTTTCTATTGTCTACCCCCCCCTTCCATTTGGATGTCATCTCAGTGAGGTCTTCTTTGTTCTCCTATGTATCCCATGGCCTAGAACAGTGTCTGACATACAACAGGTATTCAACAAATAGTTTTTGACTGAATGAATGAAACTAAACCTCACTTCTTATTAGATGTATCTGGCTGGGCCGTTAATGCCACTGCATCAACTACAAACAGCCAGGGACCCTAGGTACCGAGAAATTCATTACGCTGTTCTTTCCACTTTCATATGTTTAGAAATTTCCAAAATAAAAGGGTTTCTTTTTATGTGTATGAAAAAAATAGACACGTGTTTTCTGTGAGATAAGTGTCACACCCCTTTAGTTTTTAGAAAACAATATGAGAGAAGAAAAAACCTGCATCTTATTTTTAAGCCACTTAAAAATAGTTAAATATATTGCAAATCACTCCATCTCTGGGTCTCTGGCTTCCTCATCTCTAAAACAGAGTCCTGCCGAAACCTGTTTGGCTCAGTGGTAGAGCGTCGGTCTGCGGACTGAAAGGTCCCGGCTTCGATTCCGGTCAAGGGTATGTACATTGGTTGCGGGCACATCCCCAGTAGGGGGTGTGCAAGAGGCAGCTGGTCGATGTTTCTCTCACATTGACGTTTCTAGCTCTCTATCTCTCTCCCTTCCTCTCTGTAAAATGTCAATAAAATATATAAAACAGAGTCCTGACTGGAAGAACCCCTACCTTTTGCAATCACAACAGTTCAAATAGCCAATCATAAAATTATCTTGGCCCTTTTTCTCCTAAGCATAGAATTCACAAATGTAATTTCTCCAGGGGAAATTCTGACTCTATGTAGCTTGATTTCATACTTTTCTCAGTACGAAATTCTCTTCATTTTCATGATTACGTCCTGTGTTTGAGTTTTCAGTCAGTATGAAACTGCCAGCAGCCTGATGGCCATGTCCGTGTCAGATGTGGTTAGCTGCCCTGGCTCTCAGTTGGGGAGAAGCACTTACCATCTCCTTCTTGTCTTCCTGGAAGTGCACATCCACAAACATTTTTCCAACAACATAAGGGAGGGCACTTTCGATAAAGTTTACACATTTGTCCCATTGAGGCAACAAAGTTGTCGTCCCCTGGATTACCTGTGGGAGACAATCAGTACGGATTTAGTTTCACTTGGATAAAACCTATGGCTGAAAAACAAATCAACCTGAAGAAAAAAGTCCATGAAACTGTGCACACCCCACCCATATACCTGTGTCTGATAGTAGAGCCAAAGGGAAAATCAGATGAAGAAAAAATGCATGCTTGTCCCCAGTTATATTTAAAACTAAATAAAGCCCTAGCCAGTTGGCTCGGTGGATAGAGCATCGGCCTGGGGACTGAAAGGTCCTGGGTTCAATTCCGGTCAATGGCATGTACCTTGGTTGCAGGCTCCTCCCCGACCTGGGCCCTGGTCAGGGTGTGCAGGAAGCAACCAATCGATTTGTTTCTCACATCGGTATTTCTCTCTCTTTCCCTCTCCCTTCCACTCTCTCTAAAAATCAATAGAAAAATATCCTCGAATGAGGATTGAAACCAAATAAAAACATCTGACAGTGAAAAATAATGTAATTCTCCATCCCTTCCAATCTATCTCATAAAACAAATGATCTATAATAGCATAGCTTGCCGAAACCGGTTTGGCTCAGCGGTAGAGCGTCGGTCTGCGGACTGAAAGGTCCCGAGTTCGATTCCGGTCAAGGGCATGTACATTGGTTGCGGGCACATCCCCGGTGGGTGGTGTGCAAGAGGCAGCTGGTCGATGTTTCTCTCTCATCGACGTTTCTAGTTCTCTATCTCTCTCCCTTCCTCTCTGTAAAATATCAATAAAATATATATTATAATAGCATAGCTTTTCTGCAGTTTACAGGGATGTGGCGGGATGCTGTCCAAATGTCCGGGGAATAGTTAGAATCTACTGAGAACTTAAGTTCCACCAAGAAAGGTCTAGAATCAATAGGGGATCCAAGTTCTTGCCCAGCGAGGGTTTCCTTATTCTGGGCAGAAGCTCCCAAGGCAGACCAGGAGAACGCGGCCCAGCATGAACAGCCCAGGAAGCACATTTACGTTGTGTCATAGCAAGGACACCCTGGTAACCAAGGAAAATCCAGACGTAAATGTTTTTCCCATCTGTCCCAATTAAGTCATTATAAGAAAACATTTACAAACAAGTAAGGAGGTTCCAAAACAGGACTTTCAAGGCTCAAAGATTTACTTTTGGGGATGAAATCGAAGAAATAAATATTATTTAGTTGCCCTCGGAGGCTGAGTGTCCGGAGCACTCAAAACGTAAAGTGAAGGCAGGCAGTGAGGAAGGGAGGCCCCTGGGAATGGCGGCCGGAGGCGTCCCTTGAACAATGTGAGACCCAGGTTACTGACACAAAGCACAGGGGATGAACATCTAAGTTCATCTGTTCTTCCTCTACGCTCTGGTCACAGAACCCCTCTCAGAGGAAAGGAATGAATTTATTTTTAAAACCTCTAGAGAGAACGACCCTACAACTTTCTTTGGCAATTCAATATTATATTTAGCACTTTACACTCAAGAAACATCCTCTCAGACCTAACCTCACAATTTCCACACTCTGCTGCTTACTCCTCTCTCTCAGACTCTCTCCACAGTGGCAGAGAGCAGCTGGGTGCCATCTTTTACGTGATCCATAAGAGTTAAATATATATACATATATGAAATCTACTAGTTGTCATTTAACTCTTTGATATGACCTCAATATATATAGTTGTTTTATGCTATTCTATTTAAAGCTCAATATTCTAGTGACTTTGAAAGGCCAAAATGTACTCAAAATAATTGTGTTACTCCTCAAGAGTAATGATCCACTAAGAATTTCTGTATTTACCAGTTTCAGTGATAACTAAAACATTTGTTAAATGAAACCATAGCTTATAAAATTCATCCTTCAAATACAGAAAAAACATTTTTAAAGTCACTAAATTCTTAAAATGTTATTTTTTAAAAACATATTTTTATTGATTTCAGAGAGGAAAGAAGAGGGAGATAGAAACATCAATAATGAGAGAGAATCATTGATCGGCTGCCTCCTGCATGCCCCCCACTGGGGATCAAGCCCGCAACCCGGGCATGTGCCCTTAACTGGAATCAAACCCAGGACCTCCCAGTCCACAGGCTAACGCTCTATCCACTGAGCCAAACCATCCAGGGCTTAAAATGTTACTTTTTTTTAAAAGCCACAAAATTATTAAGTCCTCTAGTGGTGGGAGAATTATTAAGACAAAAGCCCCCAAAACAACCCTAGCCGGTTTGGCTCAGTGACTAGAGCTGCAGCCTGTGGACTGAAGGGCCCCAGGTTCGATTCCAGTCAAGGGCACATACCTCAGTTGCAGGCTCCCCCACCACCCCCGACACCCAGGCAGAGTCCTGGTCAGGGTGCGTGCAGGAGGCAACCGATAAATGTGTTTGTTTCTCTCACATTGATGTTTCTGTCTTTCCCTCTCTCTCCCACTCTCCCTAAAAATCAATAGAAAAATATCCTAGGGTGAGGATTTTTTTTAAAAGCCTCTAAAACAAAGACAAAAGTTAACACCAATGTCAAAGGAGAATAAGAGTGGCAGAGAAGTAATGGTCAGAGAGTCAGATGAGGAGGGAAGGAGAAGAAAGTGTTTCAGACAGTTGAATGAGGTCTCCCAGGAGTCTAGATTTAGGTGTCTCTGGCCTAGCAGTTAAGAGAGATTCTAAGATTGAAGATCAAGATAAAGTTAGAGACGAAACTCTATGCCTAAATTAAAGATGAAACTTTACTATCTAGTACATATGCAATGCACATTTTAAATATATAGAATACTGACATGAAAAATGGTTACATCGCTAAGATATATTAAAACTATAATTATAGTGAACCAGTTAAAAACACTGGGAGCCTTCGGCCAGTGTGGGTCAGTTGGTTGGGCATCATCCCTTGCACCAAAAGTCTGCCAGTTCCATTCCCAGCCAGAGCACATGCCCAGGTTGCAGGCTTGATCCCTGGTGGGGGGTGTGCAGGAGGCAACCGATCAATGTTTCACTCTCACATCAATGTTTTTCTCTCTCCTTCTCATTCTCCTTTCCTCTCTCTCAAAAAAAAATCAATACAAATATTTAAAAGAAAAAACACCTGGGTGGAAATGGGAATAAATTGACAAAAGGTGGAGAGTGAAAACAATGTGATGGTCCCAAGTATTTCCCTAAATATCTTTACATGGCCTCATCAACTGTATTTATTGAGGTCATATCAAAGGGCCATAACTGTACCTTACTCTATGTCCCTATGAACCTCAATAAAAATAAAGAAAAGGAAAAAAGTAGAGCTTGGCCTGCAAAACTCCCTCTGTCCAATTCCTAAAGATGGTTTTTATTGGATTAGCTAATATATAACCTATTCCTGCATGTAAAGTTATCAAGTGATGTAACATTGCAATCTTTTTAAAAACTTACCCTTGAGAATTCCAGCCACCTATACTGAAAGCGCCTGCTAAGGTTTGGAATTCTGGAATACACCATCCTCCACACCAAGTAGTTGGCAATGGTCCTGTTAACAGAGAGATGCACATTTATTATATTTAGGTTGCTATCTGATGCTCTGCAGAACACCTTAGGGAAAACTTCTGGCAAAGCCCCTTGGAGGAATCTCTTGATTAAAAAAAAAGGAGGGGAAAAAAAACAACTGCAGAAATTTCACTTGAAAAATGACATAAGATGATACAATGTCAATACACTTAACCAAAATTGGCTTGCTTTTCACCACCTACTACAGAGAGATGAAATGAATGTTCCAGCTCCAGGCCTCATTTGTGAACATTTTGCTTTCCCTCTCAGGGCATGGAGTCGGAATCCACTGTTGCCCAGCGTTCCATGTCTAGAAGTTGTCCACAATCACACCTTTGCATTATTAGGCAACTTGATAAAAATGCAGACGAATTCTTATCTTTGGAAACAAACAGCTATATATTTGCTAATACCAATTATCTAGATTTGCACCCTGGTTCTATACTTACTAGATATGTGAGCTGGGGCAAGTCATCTAACCTTGCTGATGTTATCATCCTTTGTCATACAATGGGGATGATTCCTACCTTACACGGTTATTGTGAGGTTAATATAAATTAAGAACATACTTGACAAATTATAAATTCCAGATTTTTGTTATTGTTATTCACTTCCAAACATATAAACAAATCCATATGCTCATGTAATACTCATAATACATATCTTAAAAATCCACTACACTTTAAAAGTGTTGCCTTTTTCTATAAGCAAAAGATGCCTTGACCTCAGAGGATGTGTGACCGGAGTTAACTTCTAACTCAACAGTGATGATGAATTTTTAATGGCCCATCTCCTCCCAGCTGTGCCATTATCACAGTGACTAATAACACACATTCCTGAGACAGTTCTTGAGTCAGACAGCCATGTGAGAGCAGTGTGACATGATGATGATAACTGGGCCATCAAGAACAGCCCACGTTTGTACTAGACTTACGGGGGTGATCACTTTGTAAGTTATATCAATGTCTAATCACTATGCTGAATATCTGAAACTAATATAATATTGTATGTCAACTACAATTGAAATATTAAAAAATAATTTTTAAAAAGAACGCTCTCATTTGCCTGGCACTCTAACCCAGTAAATGTGCACTCTTAGCAATGAAGTGTTGTTCAGCATATATAGCCAATATATGTGTAGTTATTTTCATTTACATAGAGATAAGCTATTGGACGAACATATTACAAATGTTTTGACAAATGCAGAAATAGAAATTTTGATGTTAAAGTGAAATAAAGATATTTTCAAAAATCATTAGTTCTTCAAATACCATTAGTTAATTCTTCCAGAAACATTATCCATATAGGATTAGGATAACACAATGACAGTGGCTGTAGATCCACATTTCATTATAGTTTTCTTGGCCATTTCAAAGCATTTTGGGCCATATCCTTGTCACATCTGGTTACACCACCACTGTTTTTACCTTGTCATCTGGCTAACCAAGATGACAACCTAGAGTTGGAAAAGAGGCACTTCTGCCATTTTCTTGCCATTCACTTGTGCTTACTTTACTAGTAGTAGCTACAATTCCTGTTTCTCCGAAAGAATTTTTAAAGTCATTTGTCCATTTTGGGGGGATTAAACTAGATAATAAAATTTATAAATCCACATGTATACGTAAAGAGTTCTAAATTATTTTCCATATATCTAATGAAAACAAATTACTGCAGTGACACTATCACCCCTGACCTCCATGTGTGCCATACAGATCAAATGCAGAGTTTGTGACCACCTATAAAGAACAATATAAAACCTAATTCTTTTTTTCGATAAAAAATAGACATATAGACGTTTTCAGATTTTCTCTGAATTCAGTGGATAATGTTGGGATATATGTACTCCTTCTCAGAAGCCCCTGTTCTTATCAGTAAAGTCTAGCCCTTATCCATGCTCTGTTGAAGCTATAATACATATGTAGTTTTAAATCATTCCCTTGGATCTTTTCAGTTCACATTCCTGAGCAAGACAAGAAGTGCTCACTGGGCATTTACCGCTGCCCAAGTATTGCTCCGGATGCCATGAGGAATGTAAACAAATAGGAATCCAGGGCCTACATTCAGAGAACTTAGAGCAGGGGTAGGCAAACTTTTTGACTCGAGGGCCACAATGGGTTCTTCAACTGGACCGGAGGGCCGGAACAGAAGCAACCTGACCATGCTGGCACTCTCATCTTGGGCTGCTGGTGAAGGAGCAGAGGGGAGAACAAGAGAACCCTCTGCTCTTTCGGCTCCGAGGGCCGGATAGAACAGCTGAATGGGCCAGATCTGGCCCTTGGGCCGTAGTTTGCCCACGGCTGACTTTGAGTCTAGTTTGGGGACACAGGACTTCAGATTTCAGCTTACTTATATAATCAGGTTGCTGAATTAAAGGCACATACAATAAGAACACATGAGATCCTCCTTTCACTCAATCAGCACATTCTGGGCACCTAGACATGTACTAACAGTTCTAGGTACTGGGGAGATGGAAAGGCAAGAAAGATACAGCCACTGATCTCTGGAAGCTTTTAGCTGAGCAGGGGAAATGAGGCAAGCACATCAAGAATGCTTTGGCAGACACTGGCACCCGACAGTATGTGCCAGACACTTCACAGCTCAAACTGAGGGATGAGAGGAAGCATCATGAGAGGGCCAGGGCCTGGGCTGTGCCCAAAGGATGGGAGGCTTAGGGGGTGAAGCAAGAACATGAACTGCAGACAAGCGAAGTAAAGCAGGAATAGCTTGTTTGGAGGGGTGGTGAGTAGGGTCCTCGCTCTCAGAGGCAAAAGGCCAGCTGCAGTAAGGGAGACACAGGCACCAATCAGGGTCCAGAGTAGAGAACGTCAATGGGGCAGGACCTGACCCTAACACAAGGTCTGTATGTTCTTCAAACTTAAAATACTGCTTGTTGGGTGTGACAGCTATGCTGGATTCATAGGAACAGATTAGATTACAGGGGTAGGCAAACTTTTTGACTCGAGGGCCACAATGGGTTCTTAAACTGGACCGGGGGGGGGGGGCGGGGAACAAAAGCAACCTGACCACACTGGCACCCTCATCTTGGGCTACTGGTGAAGGAGCGGAGGGGAGAGCAAGAGAACCCTCCGCTCTTTCGGCTCCACGGGCCGGATAGAACAGCCGAACAGGCCGGATCTGGCCCAAGGGCCGTAGTTTGCCCACGGCTGGATTAGAATGTCCCTGACCAGCAGATATCCTATGTGAATTCAAAAAATATTCCCTCAAGGGAGCAGTGATGAGCCAGATTAACTAGGGACACCGTTAGGAGAGACCTGATGGCAGTAGAAAAGACATGGTGGTAGAAGCATTCTGAAAATTCAGAAGTGTGGGCCTTTCAGCTCCCTTGAAATCATATGGCATTTTCTGGAATCCCCACAGCACCTGCTAGAGATGTTATTGTACCCATTTTACCTACAAGGAAACTTGAGGCCTAGAACCATTAAGTAACTCCTCATTATCATATAGTCAGTGTGTCTGCAACTTAGTAAAATCACCCGGGGGGTTTTAAAGGCCCAGATGTTCAAGCCCCTCCACACCAATCACATCAATATCTCTAGGGTAGAGCCCAACATAAACAGAACCAGTGTAATAGCCAATGGAGGCTTGACCAGACTCGGGTATGGCTACCTCTAGGCCTGCGAGCTTTTCCCCATGCTACGCAGTAATGCATGGATGCCTGTAATTCAGAAAACAATTCCTGACCAGTCACGGAGACCCCAAAATACTCTCGACAAAGGCACTTAGCAGAAACCTGCAGGTGTGAAGAAAGAGCAGGATGTGAGGTCTTCGTGGGCAAGGTATTACTAAGACGCTAGCATCACAAGCCCTCGGAGAGCCAGGAGCTGGAATGCGGGAAGGAGGCTCGCAGTGACAATGGCGCTGATGCGCTGCTCCGGTGTGTGACAAATGCACTGACAGACGCGGGGAGCACACAGCTGTAGAGTGCTAATATTCCCGAGCCAGGAGCCGATCTGGCCGTAATGACTGAATTACTGCCACTGAATGCTCAGGCACACCAAGAAGGAAGAAAAAAAAATTGGACTCAGCAACAGCACTTGAAAATAGCAAATAATATCTTTGTTTTTTCCAAAAAGCACTGTCAGCAGTATGGTGCTTTCCCCAAATGACAAGAAATAGAGATGAGAAAAGCAAAACACCTCAGAAGGGAACCCACCACGAACAGAGCAACGTGAAACCATTTCCCAAAGCCCCTGACCAGCGAGAGGTTTTTAAAGAAGCATCTGTGGCCCTTTGTTCTCAGTCAGTGGCAGGTAACATTTGTATCTCATTTCAAAGATTATAAAGTACCTTTTTAAAGTATGTATTTTATTGATTTTTCACAGAGAGGACGAGAGAGGGATAGAGAGTTAGAAATATTGACCAGCTGCCTCCTGCACACCCCCCCACTGGGGATGTGCCCGCAACCAAAGCACATGCCCTTGACCGGAATCGAACCCGGGACCCCTCAGTCCACAGACCGACGCTCTATCCACTGAGCCAAACCAGCTTCGGCAATAAAGTACCTTTACCGATGCTATGGGGGGGGGGAGATATTATTATTATCTCCATTTTCAGATGAAGAAACCAAAGGTCAGAGGTCAAGGGACTTCCCAGGATGTGTCAAATCCGGGTCTGACATTTGGTCCTCAGCTTCCAGAGCTTGCGTTTGCTCCTCAGTCATACTCCCTGAGGTGAACCAGTTTCTTCTCAAAGGTTCTCAAAGCCAAAGAAATCTCCCTAAATCCTAGAGGCTGCTCAGAGGTATGCCTAAGGCTGTGATTCCCAAGTTGTGTCCCTAGCCCAGCAACTTCAGCAGCACCTGAGAACTTGTTAAAAAAAAAAAAAATCCTGCCAAAACCGGTTTGGCTCAGTGGTAGAGCGTCGGTCTGCGGACTGAAGGGTCCCGGGTTCGATTCCGGTAAAGGACATGTACCTTGGTTGTGGGCACATCCCCGGTGGGGAGTGTGCAAGAGGCAGCTAGTCGATGTTTCTCTCTCATCGATGTTTCTAGCTCTCTTCCTCTCTGTAAAATATCAATAAAATATATTTTTTTTTAAATTCCTGGGCCTGCCGAGGTCGGTTTTGCTCAGTGGTAGAGCGTCGGTCTGCGGACTGAAAGGTCCCGGGTTCGATTCCGGCCAAGGGCATGTACATTGGTTGCGGGCACATCCCCAGTAGGGGGTGTGCAAGAGGCAGCTGGTTGATGTTTCTCTCTCATCGACATTTCTGGCTCTCTATTTCTCTCCCTTCCTCTCTGTAAAATATCAATAAAATATATTAAATAAAAAAAAATCCCTGGGCCTGCCCCAGAGCAATCAGAAACTGTGGGTGGGGCTCAGCGGTGTGTTTTAACGAGGCCTCTGGGGATATTTCGATGACTGTCAGGTTTGAGAACCACTGGTCTAGGAAAACTCCATCCCCTCATCTTTACACACATACCGCTAAAGTAGGACTTGCTAGCCGAAACCGGTTTGGCTCAGTGGTAGAGCGTTGGCCTGCAGACTGAAAGGTCCCGGGTTCGATTCCGGTCAAGGGCATGTACCTTGGTTGCAGGCACATCCCCAGTGGGGAGTGTGCAAGAGGCAGCTGGTTGATGTTTCTCTCTCATCGACATTTCTAACTATCTATACCTCTCAATTCCTCTCTGTGTAAAATCAATAAAATATATTTTTTTTAAAAAGTAGGACTTGCTAAGTCTCAGACTCTGCACCCCTCACATGCTCTCAGGCAAAGTCAATATTCTCTCCATGGGCCATACTTTGAACAGCGAGGCCTAGATCAGCAGCAGCGCTGCCGAACCCTGTGAGAAGGCCACAGAACAGCGCATTTCCCAGGTAAGCCTCTAGGAGCTCCTGTCCAACAAGAGCCGTCTCACTTTAATGTGTCCTGTGCATGCTTTATATGAAAATAAAATTGAGGACAGAAAAGATCACAGAGACTTAGCAAAAGTTCTGCTTTAGGCCAGACTGCTGAAGTACGGGTGCGCACACAGAGAAGATCACAGGTCGAATTTCTCTAATCCCATCTTTCCTCAGCCTCCTGCTCCCATCCTAGCTCCTCAGACCACATTGGATGGAATCTAAGACAGCCTCGAGTCCGGAGGGGGTGGGAGAACTGAAGGGAGCAGAAAGGGGTGGAAATCTGCAGCACCCATCACCCGGTGATGTTCTAGACAACTGGCTAGCCAAGAAAAACTTGATCTATAGCATCTGCCAATTTCCAGGTTGTAAATATTCCCAAGCCAGGAGCAGATCTGACCATAATGACTGAATTACACTGCCACCGAATGCTCAGGCACATCAGAAATTAGAGTTGATTTCAAACTATTCGTGTGATCTCACTCCACATGGAGATGGAAAGACATGCCCAAAGCCTGAGAGACCCAGAACATCACCGCACCTTCACGCCCCCTCTCCAACTTGAACTTCGACTCCATTTCCCTATCGGCAGCCTCCATGCCACGCCCTCAAATGGCCCTGCCTGGCCACCTAATTCCTTGTCCCTCAAGGGCCAACGGTTTCTGGAACAACCTCTGGGGGATCTCCCTGCTCTAGATTTGTACCGTGAACCAACTTTCAGAGTCAGTGCCTCTGTCCCCAAAGCCATTCAGTCCGAAAGAGAGGCTTAACCCCACCAGGCCGGCAGGAGACATGATATAAGAGGGTAAGAAGCCGTCAAGAAATGAGCAGCTAATACCAACCCTAGATGGTTTGGTAGTCCTGAAAATTAAAGGAGAGTTGTCTGTCTCCAAACTAACAGGAAAGTATCTGAAAGGTGTCTCATTTCCATACATAGACGTGTATGGAAAAGAGACAGGACATAGAAGTGAGGGTCACCGAGTTTAGAAGCTCAGCTCTGCTCCCTCTAAGAGGTGTGTCCTTAGGCAGGTCACTTAACCTCAGCTTCCTCAGCTGTACAACGGAAACAATATATAGTTATTTCAAGGTAACTATTAGTCATAATGGTGGTTAACGTCATCATGACCCATGTGTGATTTTCACTGGCAGATTCTCAGAACAGAGGCACAGCAGAGACATCCAACTTGGGAAGGATTGGCTGTTTCTTCAAAGGTACCTCCAGGGGAAAGGTGAGAGGATGCTAAAAAACATTTCCTTTATACATCCTGAGCCCAAACCAACCCCTCAAGACAGTCCCAGCTCTCTGGAGCCCTGCTTCGAAGGCAACATGCTAATCCCATCACTGAACACAGGCAACATCCTTTTCCCACTCTCCTCTGTCTGGAAAACTCCTCCTTATCCTCTGCGGTACTGCTTACATATCACCTCCTGGATACTAGTAATTGGGGCATCTGGTTAATTTCTATAAATTTTTATGGAGTATCTACTATGAGAAGCATTATGCTTGACCTTGAAGTTACAAAAGCAGATCCTCAAATAACATAGTCTTGTTACAACCTTGATGAGATGCTATAGGAAGTTAACTCTTATTTACATCAATTAGCCTATGTTGGCCCTACCTGGTTTGGCTCAGTAGATAGACCATCAGCCTGCAGACTGAAGGGTCCCGAATTTGATTCAGGTCAAGGGCACTTTCCCAGGTTGTGGGCTTGATCCTCAGTAGGGGGCGTGCAGGAGGCAACCAATCAATGATTGTCTCTCATCATTGATGTTTCTCTCTCTTTCTCTCCCTCTCCCTTCCTCTCTGAAATCAATATAAATACACACTTTTTAAATTAGCCCATGGTAAAACTGGTTTCATTATATATCATTTCACTTAAAGTCTTAGAACCTATTGATGACATTAAGTGAAGACTTATACAAGAGTGCCCACCATCAAGTGCTCACTGCGTCATTTGGGGGCAAGGTGGAACAAACAAGAAAATGTCATTTCAAGAAAATTAGATCATTTATGTGATATTTTGCTCCTGGGCACACACCTTAACTATACTTCCCAGCTTCTGCAATTAAATGGGTTATATGACTGTGTTCTGACCAATGAAATAAGGGTAGAAGGGATATGTGTTCTGACCAATGAAATAAGGGTAGAAGGGATATGTGTTCTGACCAATGAAATAAGGGTAGAAGGGATAAGCACCACTTTTAGGCTTTACCACCAAAACTTCCTTGCAATCTTCTACCCTCTCTTTCCCCAACTATCAGCTCAGTGGAGAAGATTCCAAACACCCAGCGAAGGGCGGTCACAAGGAGGAGGAGCCTGGATTCTCAAGTCACTACTTAGAAGAAATCTATCTTATAGGGACACCCATGTTGGATTGTCCCATGAGCCAAGAGTATAGTTTTTATTGTGCAAGCCAATGAGAGTTTAGAGGTACTTATTCCAGCAACTGGCATGTCCTGACTAATATGTAACTGTGAGGACCCAAGGGGCTATTTCCTGGATTGGAATACAACACAAGTAAAGATCAAATATGTTTAGCGGTATAAAAATGCACTGTGATGTGCAAATAAAGTACTAATCTTTTCCATATGTAAAGTGTTTTGAAATCTCCTAAGAATATATAGAATACAAGTTGTTTTAGATGAATTGGTTTTTGAGGCTTAAATTATGTGAAAGAGATGTTTTCTGTCTTTAAAACTGAAGTTTCATAATGTCTAGAGGTCATTTTATATCATGGATATACTATCTGTAGGTAATATTTTTTATCTATACATACTGAGTGGCCAGATTATTATGATCTCTGAACGCATAATAATCTAGCACTCAGTGTATGTCCTATATAATAAAAGGCTAATATGCAAATTGTCCCCTCGACCAGGAGTTTGACCAGCAGACAGGCTGGCCAACCGCCCATATCCCCTCCCCCTGGCTAGGCTGGCTGGACCTCACCCATGCACAAATTCATGCACCGGGCCTCTAAAAGAATTATATTGCATTCAGAGATCATAATAATCTGGCCACTCATGTATATTCTTCCAGTGCTATTCACTCCATTTACATAAAGTTATCATTTTGATAAAAAGCAGATTAAAATCTCCCTCTACTCATGGTCTTTCTTGGTCCCTTTTGTTATAACAAGTCCTGTAGTTCTAAAATATCATCATCACCATAGAGATGATTTTTCTAATACAGTAAGCCAAGGCCCAATCTATCATGTTGTTATAAGTTAGGCTTTTTTGGAAATAAAATTAATTTGCTAAAGCACCTACTAATCTGAAGAATACATATATAGCATGGTAAACTCCACCTTTCAATGAAAGGTACCACCAAAATTTAAAATGTGCCCAATAATACCTCAATGGCATAGGAGTAGAAAATCATTTAGATCATATTTCATAGTATTTCAGAACTAGGAAGCACATATGAATAAGTATTCAAATGTAATGAGTTCCCCGCCTCCTCCCCCCAAAAATAAGTGTAAGACTTTCTTGTGTTGCTTTTTAAAATACAGATTCCTGGGCCTCACTCCATCTACTTTATAGCCTCTATGGAGGAGGGGCCTTGGAATCTATATTTCTACCACAGGCTGCTGGAACACAGTTTGAATAGCAAGGCTCTATCCCACACAAATACTATTTCCCTCTAGATTCAATTTTTGCTTAGAGAACTTTCAAAGAATCACTGCTTATCTCTGGTAGAATTTTAGGTGAATTTACTGTTTCTTCTCTCCCTTCTCTGTATGTTTACTGTCCTGCATGCTTTCCTCAATAGACACACACTGCTTTTTCCCTAAGAATATATCATCTTAAAAAGAATACAGCTCTTCAAAGGTGTCCTTCCGTAGGTGGGGGATGGATGCTGAATTTTATTCCTTGAACTTTTGTAGGGTCCTTTTATAAAAAAATAATAATAAAAGCCCCTTGCAACATGCCTTGTATAAGTCCAAATAAGTTTTTTTTATTCTGGCCTGGCAATTCGCCTTTGTCTTTGTAAACTAGTTGACCTTTCTGTGCGTCATTTTCTGTAGTCAAATCTGAATGGCTTCATAAAGATGTAAAATACTTTTTCCTGGGCATTTTTCGGGCTTCCTTGTTTTGCAGTGCCACTAGTAAAGTAGCATTGAAACAAATCCTAGAACACTCTTTCTAATAAAAAAAACCTGACAGTTCCTAAAGTTCTTTCATCAGTGCATTTTTCTACAGCTCTCGGAGTAATCTTATGACTTTTCAATGTAGGTACTTCGGTTTACTGCCACAAAGTGACTCACTGGCTAAGAAGAAACGTTGGGGGAGGCAGCAATAGACTAAGAATTAACTGGGGGAGAGGGGGAAGATGTTCACACAGAAGGCTCAGAAAACATTATTATATGACTAGTTCACAAAACTAACACATAATTTAGGTTTCCAGAGAGAAAAAATGGAGAAATACTGGAAATAAAGGAGCAAAAATATTGAGCATGTGCTGTCATTGCAGCAAGTAAATCACAGCAGACGATGGTTTGGGCCAATTTGTCGCAAAGGGTACCGTGATTTCCCCCAAGACTCTTTTGATGCAACTTTCATTTAAAACAGTTTTCAAAAGGTGTGAGAGGTAAGGCCTTAAAACTTAGAAGGAAAAACGAAAGTCACAGTAAAATACACAAGGAAGCTCTTACTTCTTCCTCTCGGAGCCCAGTATCCTAAACAGATCCTTAAAGTACTGCGGGACGCGAACCACCACGTTCTCTGAGGGGCCGATGTCCTTTAGGTCAGGGTAGAGTCTGGTATCGATGACCTTCTTGATGTAGCCCAGCCAGTCAAACTGAGGAGTAAGAGAAAAAACCACAGTGAAAGGAAGTAGTATCAGTTTAACATAATCCATTGCTTGTGATTTCAAACCAAATAATTAAAGATACAACTGCTCAATCTATAAAACAAATGCCCAATCACTGCCACCCAGACCTACTACTTGCATCATAAAGGAACATGGGTTCCATCCGCATATGGACAACACATGCACTCACCTGCTATACCCACACTCCCTCTGCTGGTCCCTCCAGTACTCTCTGCCCCTCCCTCCTCCTCTCTCCTCTCCTTCATTTCCTCTCCCCCCAACCTGTACTCCCCCCTCCATTCTATGCTCCCTCTCTCCACTCCTTCTCTCCTCCCTTTCCCCCCTGTACTCTCCCTGGCTCCCATTGTGATAGCCGGCAGGACCCTGTCGAGGCAGGGCTCCAGCCCAGGGGAGGAATGATGTAGCATGATGCACTTTATGTTAGTCATGAGCTGGCTCTGTTTGCAGTCCCCGGTCCCCGGGTATGTCCTGTTCCAAGTTATCACAAGGCAGCACAAACAGAACAGATCAGGTCAGACAGAAACCACTTAAACTGAAAATAATCCCCCCGCCCTAGGTGTTGTGCAAACTTTTAACGATGTTACTGTACTAGTGGAATTTTTCATAGCTCATAGTGTGATGGGTCACCATGACCCTAGGACAGACAGAGAACTCTGCCTAGTCAGCTATACCTCCCCCCACCGTTGCAAAACAACTGCCAGCTAGCCTAAATCACAATAAGCCAAGGTCTCAAAACAAACTATAATGGTAGAGGAATAGCCTTCAGCTTTCCTGATATGTAAACTTTAGCTCATAGACTAGTGTTTATAAAAATTAACTAATTAGAATTTGCAAAATAGACCAGCCTCGAAAAAAGGATAAAAGCAGGCTTTCCTGTGTGCTCGGGGCTCTCTCTTTCTTTTTCTTGCTGCTGCGACAGTAGGGGGAAAGCCCGGATTCGAATTCGTTAATAAAGGCATAAATTTTGATCTGGCGTCCCTGGTGGTCTTTTCTGGGGGTCTCTCCATAACACCATACTCACTGTCACGTCCACAAAGACACAGATGCCCCAGGACATTACTGGTCTTCCTTCTGACACAACCTTTCTTTCACAGGAGAAGCAAAGCAGCAACAAAATATAACATATCCCCTCTTCACAGCATCACCATCTTGCTGTTTTAATTGGCCCCTCCCTTGCTTGCCTCCACTATAGAAATGAAAAACCAGCTACTCACTGGCCCAGCCATTCCTGTGCGTAGGGATGGCCACATACAAGCCCCACTTCTATTCAATAAGAAATAAAAGGAAGACACCTGGGAATATTCTAGAAAGATTTTGGTTTTTTCCTGATAAAAGAATTAGATATGGCCTTCACTGTCCCTCCCTCTTCTTCCTGCCCCGATGGCAGATGTGATATGTGGACCTGTGGTAGCCACCTTGCATGCTTGAGTCATCACACATGAAGTCAAAAGCCAATACACTAAAGAGAATGGAGTGGCCCTAACTACTTTGGCTCAGTGGATAGAACGTCGGCCTGCAGACTGAAAGGTCCCAGGTTCGATTCCAGTTAAGGGCATGTACCTTGGTTGCAGGCACATCCCCAGTAGGGGGTGTACAGGAGACAGCTGATCGATGTTTCTCTCTCATGGATGTTTCTAACTCTCTATCCCTCTCCCTTTCTCTCTGTAAAAAAATCAATAAAATATATTTTTTAAATAAAAATAAAGAGAATGGAGTGGAAAGAATTTGGGCCTCTGACAACATTGTTAAGCGGCTAAACCAACACCGGTAGCCACCTATGTCTGAACTTTTGTCATGTAGCAAAATGGGCTGTACGTTTTTAAGCCATCTTGGAAAGGTTTTCTGTCCCAAGAGCAGAAAGCATCCTGATGCACAGAAGAGATAGTGTATGTGATAATGGACAAAGATGATGATAACCAAAACCACTGGTAGTCGGTTTGACAAGGCAAAAATTTACACACAGAGGAAATACCATCACTGGTAAACCAACCAGTTAAAATAAAATTGCCAGGATTTTATTCACCAACCTGGGGGATCATAGCACTCAGCTGGGAAATGTTCATTTTGTTGTACATGGCCTCGCTGGTTCGGTTTTCATGTGGAATCATTATCTGTGGGAAGGAGACTCTGGTTATTTTTTTTTCAAAGGAACAGTCTCTTACTGCATGACACCATCTACATGTGCGCAAACATCTGCAGAGTATCATACGGTTTTTCAAGATTTTGGTGTGGTACTGAACTTGGGAGAGGAAAAAAAAAAGACATCACTTTAGGCAAGATTAAGAAATAAAAAATTTAAAAAAAAAACTTCTTGTCCTGTTCACTGGGAAACACTGTCCTCAGAACAAATGTAGCTACCCAGAATCCCCTCCTCATCTACAATGTGAATGGACAAGATCTATTATTGGCCCAGTGTTGACACCAAAGTCCATTGAGACAAATACCTTACCTTCACCTGTGGTGTCCAGCTAATGAGCTCAGTGTGTCAGGAGCCACAGACCACCCTTCATCCCTTCCTTCATGAAAATGTGGCCCTAGGGATGAGGATGGTCTGTGGCTCCTGACACGCTAGACTATCTGGACATCAGTGCCTCCTGTGATCATTCTGCCAACAGCTCATCCCCTTACTTCCCTTCCTCCCTATGGTTTCCCTGGCTTTGAGATTCCCTGGGCCCCAGTGCTGGTCTCACCCTCCTGACACACATTTCCAAGTCTGCATCTCCAGCACTGACTCTTCACACTCTTTCCATTCCCAATATGCATGACCTTGCCACTTTGCCAATATCAAAACAAACGGAAGCTGCTGGCCTTTGCCACGTTTAATCTAAGAAGAGCAGCGATGATCACTTCCTCGTGGGCCATCCTAATCACGTCCATGAACAGGCGTAGCTCCCCATATGGAGTCACGCCATCCGGTTCCCTTGCATTAAACTTGCCACTTAACCACCGCCCACAGGACTCTGCCACCCTTACACCCCCATCCACACCACCACACCCAGGGTTTGAACTATGATTCCAGACTTTGCCTAGATTCCTTTCCTCTGTCAAATCTTGCCATTAAACTCCACTTGGCTCTAATCGCAGGGGCCATTCCATCACTAAGACCTCCCCTGGTGCACACACCTCTAGCTGGGATTGGCCAAATGCACACTTCCACGGCTGTATTTAAAATGGCTTATTTGTGCGGGACTAAGCTGTCCTGCCACCTGAGGGAAGCTTTAGGAGTTTCCCTAGAACTCTATTTCCCACTAATTTTGAATGTCCCCAGCGACCTGGGGTGTAAGAGACGGAGGTGAGCACTACTAGCATGCCAAAAACCACGCACCATGGGTTTTTCAAGGCAAAGACACAGAGGGCTGAGTGGGAGACATCTGCCCCCTCTTTTCCAAATGATTGAGTGCCCTTAGCTTCTCCCTCATCACCCTCCACAGGAGAGACTCCATGTGTCTCACAAACACCTTCCTGGCTTTGTTTGAATCTCTGCCTAGGAGACTGGCCACTCCCCCCTCTGCTCAGGCTTGCAGCCCCAGGTTAGAGCCCTTTGGCCTCAAAGCTGTTTTGAGCGCTCTGCTAGCTTTCTCCCCAGCCCATGGATTTGTCACTTCATTTAGCCTCTTGACAATTCCCAGCCTTGCCTCAGCCCAGCTGTTTCCAGTTCCCTTTTTGGTCTAAATCCCTGACTCCGGAACAAGGCCTTCCCCAATGGATCAGAGGTTCAGTCCAAATTAGAGCTCTGGGTCTCCTATTTGCCTAGGAAGGGAATCCGGACAGCCTTTAGACATGGCTCAGAGGCACTGTCTTAGCCTCCAGAACATCTGCAGTGACCTTCATCACAGTCTTCCAAGGTGACACCCAGGAATGGACTTTTTGTGCTGCAAATACAAGTTTGGAGAGAGGTCCACATATGCATCACTCCCGCTGAGAGAAAGACTAATCCCTCCTCGCCCTCATCCACCAGCCCAACTCCATACCTCAACATCCCACCACACTTCACCAAACACACTTGGAGTCTCATGAACTTCAGGATTTTTAGCAACTTGTTTTAAAAGACTACCGACCCATACACAAGTGTTTCTTGCCAAAAGCTTTTAACCCCACGCAAGTATCCCAACAAGTAGGTCTCATGACACTTGTTCTCTCTGGTCTTGGGAATGTATAGCGGTTTTACACTTTGGTTCTTCTAGGGAAAAAAGTTATTCTATAAAGAAAGCTAACCATTTAGGTTTTCTGACTCTCCCTTCAGTTGGTTCTTTTATCTTTTTGTGCCCAGCATTAGCCTGGAAGAATTTAAGATGACCTATACAGAACATAGTATATGACACAATGAGATTCATTCATTAAAGCAGGGCAAGAAAAGAAGAAAATACAGGGCTAGATACAAAGTAGTACCAGAAAGGCAGCTAAAAATGCTCACCCTGTACACTTCTACGTCAAATTTGTGTATCCAGTATGGTGGGACAGACTTCTCTAAGTCCCTATCTTAGGTCAGACTGACCCTGAGTGGCAATGGGGAAAAGAGTAGGTTAGATTAAAAATTACCTTCCAGCCCTAGCCGGTTTGGCTCAGTGGATAGAGCGTCATAGGCTGAGGGTCCTGGGTTGGATTCCGGTCAAGGTCACATTCCCAAGTGCAGGCTTGATCCCCAGTAGGGGGTGTGCAGAAGGCAGCCGATCAATGATTCTCATCATCGAGGTTTCTATCTCTCTCTCCCTCTCCCTTCCTCTCTGAAACCAATAAATATATATATTTTTAAATACCTTTCACTCAAACCAAATCAATAAGGATTCATTAAATAACTATTCTTCTCTTGGAGCCATAAAGGAGTTTCTCTTGGAAAATATAGCCAGAGTGTCTTTGGCCAGAGCTGAGACTTTCCAAAGGAGGTACTATTAGTTATACCTTGGACCCAAAGGACGATGTCACAGAATGCTATTATATTTTTTTTCATTCAGGATATACTGCCTTTAAAATAAAGAAAATAAAAGAAACAGATTTTAGATTAAGTCTTACCTCAGCTATCTTAATTTCCAATTTAAGCACTGACTTCATGTCATGCTCTGCTCGGGAACTATTAGCACCCAAAAGTACAGCAGTATCCACCATGAACTTGTAAAGGGCATCCCGATACTGTAAGAGATAAAGAAGCAAGTGGCCATGACAACAGTCCATTAGAAAGTATGTTTCAAAGACATCGGGGAGCAGAGCAGCAGGTGGAAATAAATTCCCTTCGTTTTCACTTGTACTCAATGTACGGTACAGTCTTTATGTGATACCAAACACCCACCTACCACTTGGGGAGAAAGAAGAGTGACAGCTCCTTGGATACTGTTTCCATGGGAGGCAGAAATGTCCAGCCACCGAGAATCCAGAGAACTAGTTTTGTAGCAACCGACAATATTATGGATATGTGAAACATCTCCAAATGAGCCCAGAATAGAAAGTTAAAGGTCAGACTCCTCTTTCCAGGCAAGAGAGGTTTTAATAAAATAATGGGAAAGAGCTGTTGCTAAAAGCAGGAGGCATGATCCATGAAGACTAGTGGGAACAGTGATTTATTCCCTTCTAACTCCGTTTTCTGACCTTCACACTAAAAAATAAAAAATAAAAGACCATCAGCTGCAGCCCTAGGTCTTTCTAGTTTTGCACATTTTTTACAAAGTTCTCCTCACCACCTCAGGAAAAAAAAAAAAAAGAAGGGAGAGATGAGAGAAATGATGAAGTGAAACTGAGCAAAGAGCAAATATAGAATGTCCTCCCTGCCTGTCCATAAACCCATTTTCATGACACATATATTACTGGAGGGGAGAACCTTATTGTGTGGGAACTGCGGAATCTCATCGGGTCATTTCTCCTTTCAGATATACTTGTAAGAACTCAACACACTAGGTATTAAATAACCTAACAGTTATGCTTTAGGAATAAGATTTCCTGACATACACCTTGAATCTGTAAGCTATTCGTACTGTGTTTATGACGTTGGAACCTATACAGTGCTTGGCATATAGCAGGCCCTTAATAAATATTTGTTGAATTAGTAAGCAAGCTTTGCAAATAGACTTAAGTAGAAACAATCTTTTGCAGTTCCCAGTTTGATTAAAAATTATCTAATTAATCAATACATGTGCAGATGTCTTGCTAGGCATTCTGTGCATATGGGGGGGGGTACAGATGAAAAATTAAATAATACTGACGTCTGATTTCCCAGTGTGTGATCTGGTTCTGTGTGTGTGAGGGAGATAAACATGTAATTACTAACTTGAATATTAGAGAGACCAACGTAAGTTCTTTAATAAAGCTGCTAAGTGCTTGAAGATTAAAGAGTTAGAAAATTTCAGCCTGGAGAAATCGGAGACCTGTTTGAAGGAGACAAGTTCTGGAGCACTGAGGAGACCTCCCGTGAGGTGTATGAGCTGACTTTGCTGCGGGAGGGGGGGGTAAATAGATGGTACCGTAAAGCTGGTTTGGGACCAGGTCAGGAAGAGGCCTTGAACTCCCTGTGAGGAATTTCTCTCCTACCTTGTGAGCAAAAGTATGATGTGAGCTGCACTAAGAAGAGAATTGATTAAGTGGTACTACGGAGGCAATGAAGGGAATGAATGGAAAGGAGGGAAGAAGGTAACAATCAAAAGGCTATCTGCCGCCGAAACTGGTTTGGCTCAGTGGTAGAGCGTCTGTCTGTGGACTGAAAGGTCCCGGGTTCGATTCTGGTCAAGGGCATGTACATTGGTTGCGGGCACATCCTCAGTAGGGGGTGTGCAAAAGGCAGCTGATCAATGTTTCTCTCTCATTGACGTTTCGAGCTCTCTATCTCTCTCCCTTCCTCCCTGTAAAATATCAATAAAATATATAGTTTTTAAAAAGGCTATCTGCCATAATAAAGCCAAGAGTTACCAAGGGCCTGGCCTACAGGAGTAAGAAGAGAAATGAGGAATGAGGGAAAAGAGAGATTTTGAAGGTAGAATCCACAGGACTTGACTGGTTATAGGGGGAGAAGATTTCAAGCCTGGTTGCTGATAAGGTGGTAACCCCAGAAGCAGAGGTGCCCCAGACTGACAAAAATTCATTACATCCGCTTTCACCCTGGCTGGGTGGCTCAGATGATTGGAGCATTGTCCCATACACCAAAAGGTTGGGGGTTTGAATCCTGGCCATGTCATATAACTAGGATGCAGGTTCAATCCCCTATCAGGGTGCATACGGAAGGCAATTGATCAATGTTTCTCTCTCGCATTGATGTTTGTCTCTTTCTCTCCCTTTCTCTCTAAAAGCAATAAAAAATAAATAAAAACATATCTTCAGGTGAGGGTTAAAAAATATTTTTTGAAGTTCATGCCATCCGCTTTCAAGAAGGAAAACTTACCAACCTTCTTTGATGACTGCCCTCAGCCCAAAGACTGCCTCGGCTACCTGCCTGCCCTCCAGAACCTTCCTGCCTTCCAGAGCCTTCTAGATAGAGGGTTTAGTATCAGCAAAGGAGCGGGGACTTACTCCGTGAACCAGCACTTCCCAGTCTAAGTGCCTGCGTTCTCAGGCTGGGCCAGAAACCAGAGAGCTCCCTGACCGAGGAGATCCTGGGTCTGAGGCTCTTTTGGAAATTCAACAAAGTTTCCAAAATGAATTGAAAGTGTTCTGAATGAACCAGTTCTAATCTCTAAATAATAAAAGCATAATATGCTAATTAGACCGATTGTCCTTACAGACAAAGCCTGGGCTGGGAGGGAAGCCGATGCCGGCAGCCAGGGGAAGGAAGGCCTACTCCTGCATAAATTTTGTGCATCAGGCCTCTAGTCTAATATAAAAAAATTGTAGGTTTCCAAGTCAACCCAAAAAATCTAACCTCATTGGTCCCATCTGGTTCTTATTGATCTGGGGCAACCTGTTAAGAAAACAGATTCCTGGGCTCTACTTCAAGTCCACTAAATCAGATTCTCCAGGGCTGTGGCCCAAGAATCATACATTTCATAGAGTCCCAGGTGACTCTTAAGCAGTACAATTTAAGAATCATTATTTGAGTGGGTATCCCTCCCCACACGTTACTTCTGAAATGTGTAGTGAGCTCTCTGTATTTTTGAGGAATGACTGCAAGCTCATTTCTTAGTAACTTCATTTGGGTGTGCTGTCTCCCCAGGTCCAGCATGAGAGCACTGAGCGTGGGGACTTGTACAGCCTTGATCTCCAGACTTCCAGAAGTGCCATTTATGTCTCAATAAAAAGCCTTCAGTTTCTTAATTGGAAATATGGTCATCAAATAGCCACACTGCTGTTTTAGCCGGTTTGGCTCAGTGGATAGTGTGTCGGCCTGCAGAATGAAAGGTCCCAGGTTCAATTCTGGTCAAGGGCATGTACCTTGGTTGCGGGCACATCCCCAGTAGGGGGGTGTGCAAGAGGCAGCTGATTGATGATTCTCTCTCATCAATGTTTCTACCTCTCTATCCCTCTCTCTTCCTCTCTGTAAAAAAATCAATAAAATATATATTTTTAAAAAGCATCGGCCTGTGGACTGAAGGATTCCGTGTTCTATTCTGAAAAAGGGCAAGTATCTAGATTGCAGGCTCCACCCTGGCCCGGGCCCTGATTGGGGCTCGTGCAAGAGGCAACCAATTGATTTGTTTCTCTCACATCAATATTTCTCTCTGTTTTTTTCCTCTCTCTTCCATTCTCTCTAAAAGAAAAAAGAAAAAGAATGCCACACTGCTCATTTCCAGTAGAGTCAGGAATTCTAGAACATCTTATGAACCCATCGACAGCCTGACAAGGTGCAGAGTTAAAATATAAAACTTACAGACTTGGCTTCTGTGCTATTGTCAAGGTAGTCTTCCCTCACAGCTAGGGAGAGTGTTGCTTGGTCCAGCTGTTAAAATAAAAACAAAGTATTTTGCTTGCACTATAAATTCTTATGTACCATGTAAACAAGAGTCATAGATCTGAATCCCAGTCATATTTTGAGCTTGTGTTACCATTACAAAAACAACTCATTATACTCAGCTCCAGCAGCAAACAGACACTTCAGCAATGATAGATATTATAAAGTTTCAGAGACCTGCCTCTGCTTCACCAATTCATGGCTTCTACCCCTTTCAAGGTTCTATCAATAGTAAATAGCATCCAAGATATTTGAGTGGGAATAGTTCTTGGAGATTATCTGATTTTCCCCCTTATTTGATGGGTGGAGGTTGGGCAGAGCTCACAGAATCACTGTCTCTTGTTGCCAGATGCAATACTCCTCTCACTGCAGTATTTTGCAAAATGCCCATCTGGATGGAACAGACTGTCCACTTCCCCACCCCTAAAATACTGTGTTGGATTGATATAAATGATAATTTTGAGAAATCTTAACAAATTTAGAACCCTCCCTGGAAAGTTAGGATAGATGATAAAAAAATACAAATAATAGAAAACAAAATAACTAGACTTATTATGGAAAAGTATAGCATACGCATTGCAGTTAAAACTTTCAGCACTTTAAAGGTGATCAAAGGGAAGAAATAGTTCTTTCCAAGAACATGCTAGAATAACTCAACATTCATATGCAGAAGGAAAAAAATGAACCTCCACCCATAGCTCAAAAATTAATTCAAAATGAATCATAGGCTTAAATGTCAAACCTAAAAACTATAAACTTCTAGAAGGGGAAATCTTGTGACCTGAGGTTAGACAAAGAATTCTTAGAAGTGACACCAAAATTGCAACCCATAAAAGAAAAAATAAATCAGACTTCATCAACATTAAAAAGTACTGCTCTGTGAAAGAGAACAAAAACACAACCTACAGACTGAGAAAATATTTAAAAATCACATGCAGGAGGGGGCAAAAATGGGTTTGCAGTTGTTCAAATGGAAAATACAATAATCTATATATATAAAAGGCAAAGCAACCATCCAACCGGCCAGTAAGTATGATTGGCACTGACCACCAGGGGGCAGATATTCAATGCAGGGGCTGCCGAGCTGCAGTGACTTGGCAGCCCAGGTTCTCCGGTGGCGCACCCTGGAACCTGAGAGGAGGGAGCCTGATTCCTGGCCGGGCTGCAGGGTTCCACCTTTGGCCGTGGTTTATGTCGTTGCAGGGCACTGTCGCCCCAAATCAGGTTTACTGCACACTTGTGTTTGTGTTCCACACCCTGTACCACAGCAACTTTGCAGAGTGCCCTCTTGCACTCCAGGACCCCGCAGGGTATGTCAGACTTCTGGTTTCGGCCCAATCCCCACAGGCCAGACCAAGGGACCCCACCTGCTGGAGGGACCCCGCTCACTGTGCAGATGCCCTTCGAGCCGTAGTGCCACCCCAGGTGCGGCCGGCTGGGGAGGTTGGCTCCAGGGCATGTCCAGCCCATCTTGCCCAGTCCCGCCCCACTGGCCACCTTCTAATTAATTTCCTTTCAATGTGCACGAATCCGTGCACTGGGACACTAGTAATAAATAATAACACAAGAATAAACTGTTTTGCATACTCAAAACTATAAACCTACTTTTACCCTACCCTTTAAATGACAAGGATATAGATCCAGAATATATAAAGAGCCCTCAAAACTCAACAATAAGAAAACAACAACCCAATTTAAAAATGGGCAAAAGATCTGAACAGACACTTCACCCATGAAGATATGCAGACAGAAAATAAGCCCATGAAAAGATGCTCAACATCACTGGTCATAAGGAAAATATAAATTAAACCCACAATAAAACACAACTACGCATCTATGAGAATGGCAAAAAAATATATAACACCAAGTTCAAGTGAAGATTCAGAAAAACTAGATCACTCATACATTGTTGATGGAAATGCAAAATGGCAGAGCCACTTTGGAAACCAATTTGACAGTTTCTTATACTAGTAATGTTAAACATACACAGATGACCCAGCAATCCTACTCATAGGTATTTACCCAAGAGAAATGAAAACTTATGCCCACACAAAAACCTGCATGTAACTTTATTCATAATCACTAAAACCAATACACAACCCAAATGTTGTTCAACTGGTGAATGGCTAAACAAACTATGACACACAATAGAATTCTACTCAGCCATAAAAAGGAATGAACTACTCATACATGCCTTAACATGGGAAAAATTTAATCACATTCTGAAAAAGATAAAACTACAGGGGCAGAGAACAGGCTTTGGGGATGAGGAAACTGGTTGACTACAAAGGGGCAACATGAGTTAATTTTGGGTGGGGGTGATGAACTATTCTATTTCTTAATTATGACGGTAATTACATGAGTCTGCATTTGTCAAAACTTATAGACACATGAATCACACAAAAAAAATGAATTTAACGGCATGTAAATTTAAAAATGAAGTTTTACAAACAACTTTCACTAAATCTATGGTCATTTTTTTTTCTTGAATGTCAACAACTGCCTAAAGACTAAATTATGTGGATCCCAACAGCAGATTTTCTCATTTAAACTTGATTCAGACATAAAAATGTTAGGTCAAATTAACAGGATATAATATCTAAAAAACAAATAAAAAATTAGTAGCACCTTAATAAAAACCGGATCCCATATTCCTATATCATTAGCTTATACAATGCTAGGTTTTCTTGGATCTATCTCTATTTTCTTCTTCATTTTACTATAATCTTAAATATTCTCTATGTATAGGGTCATGGTTTTCCATGGAAATCTTCTTCATAAGCAACAAATTCTACAAAGGCCAAGTTAAGAGTTAGCAAAGTCATGAAATTTTTAAGAAAAATATTGCTCTTGTTTCAAGGGAGGGAGAGGGAGGGAGATGTTTCCAAAACATTCACTTTGTGTGTATTATTAAAACCCTCAAATTATTGTGTTCGATCTTTTTCTCTAATTGGTCCAAAACAACCAAGTCACATGCCAGCCTGGCTTCATCATAATGCAATTCCCAATCTACCTCTGTTTCTTCCAAAAATTAAGTAAGCCAGAACCACAAAACACAATATTATGATTAAGATGTTTTGGTTTTCTATTAGATTTGGACCACTTCGAGAATCTTTTGATCTTCAGTCTCATAGGAAAGGAAATTGAATAGACAACATTAAGAGAGCCAAAGCTTCCCTCTGATGAAATGAAGTTTAATCCACTTATTGTAAAAGTCTCAAAGATTCAAATGAAGTTACCTGACCTTTTTAAACTGTCACATTGTTATGGTTCCTAGGGAACCTTTTAAATACACAAAACAGATTAAATAAGGTCTATCAACTAAATCTCATTAGGAACATACAAAGTTTTGAGGCAAAAGGCTTTCTCAAGAGACCAACATTAGGACACTGCTATTTAAGGTTTGTTTGTTTTTTAATTCTTGTGTCTGAATATTGCAAGTTGAAAATAAAATATCTGTTTAGGAAATATGATTTTTTTCTCCAACTGCAATAAAAAAGAGTCATCTGACAAATTATGATATAGGAAAAGGACAGGCAAAGAAATGAGAAACACATCACTTCTAAGAGAGGCTGTCCTTGTCATCCTTTTGGATTTTGCCATGAGTCAGACAAAGGCAGGCCACTGAGTGATGATGACTGTAAGTCACTGTTTCAGTAACACATACTGATGAGACAACCTTGGCCTTCCACATACTCAGGATCACATATATTCAAGTATCTCACTAACCTTTAAATCCTTATTCTTGTTATTAACTTACATAAATAAGCCCAAACACATGTAACACGAATTTGGGGCATCAACTTCTGTAAGTTCCTGCCATTTAAGCCTATAATAACTCCTGCACCATCTCACCACAGGGGAAAAGGAAGTCTAAGCACATTGAGGAAGGAGGTTTAAGGTAAGAGACACTTCTCCCAGCGCAAAAAGAAGTTCTCCTAGGTAGCCAAAGAAGTCAAAATGTCTCCTGAGCAGAGGGACCAATCAATGTCCCTAGAAAGTGGCAGGATCTAAAAGGGAGTGAGGGCCCAGGGTCCCAAATGCAGAGGCATACACTTGAAGGGCAACATGGGCTGGGATAGCGGGTTTACTTTCTGAAACAGGTAACTGATAACTGGAGGGTCTCCCAGTAGCCAAGAAGGTGGCTGAGAAATGGGGCAACCAGGAGGTAGGGAAGTGTCTAGCCTGGTTCAATTTCCCACTAAAAGGTGGGGTGGAAGCTCAGTCAGTGATGAAATTGACTAAATAAAATGTCCCTTTCTCAAATACCTGAATTTGAAATCTGAGTGTTAGGTTGGTTACAAGAATTAAAGAGAAATACTCTCCAAATGGTTCTGACCAGTTGCCTAGTCATGCTCTAAGACAGGGGTGGGGAACATCAGGCTGTTGTTCTGTTTGTTTTTAAAAGAGAATAATCTTTTTTAATGACACAAGGCAGAGGTCAACTGGACCATTACCATATGGTGTCTTGCACAGCATGTCTTGCCCTGAGAGCATTAGAATATGTGTCAGTGCCATGTTGTTTATCACCCACCATGGAAATAACAGCTGTCGCTGGAGCTAAGAATTTTCTCTTGCGTAGATGGGAATTCTTTCAGTGTCTAAAGATTTTTATTGAGACTTCCACTGTCTAACCTAGACATGGGCAAACTGCAGCCTGCAGGCCAACCAGCCACACACCCACTCCTGTCTACAGCTGTTTTCCCAGGTACAACAGCAGAGTTGAGCAGTTGAGACAAAGATCATATGGCTCACACAGCCCAAAATATTTACATCTGATTCTTTCCAGAAAAAAATTGCCAGCTGCTTGGTATAAATCAAAAAAATAAATAAACTCTAGCCCTAGCTGGTTTGGCTCAGTGAATAGTGTGTCTTCCATCACATTGATGTTTCTTTCTCTGTGATTTCTCTCCCCCTCCCTTCCACTCTCTAAAAATCAATGGGAAAATAACCTCGGGTGAGGATTAACAAAAAATAAAAATAAAACAAATTACTTCCAGAGTGTGGATTTTAAAATTTTGATAAATCAGGAAAGCGCAACACACTCTAAAAGTTTTATACTTCTATGATTTGAATATCAATATTTCGTCAATATTTCTAGCTCAACAAAGAACAGAACTGGGAAGGGGAAGCAGTAGCTCAATAAAATTTTCATTAGTCAAAGTAACTGAGGAAGCAAAATATGGTAGAATCAAAACACAAACATTTTGAGAAATATTATTTGAAGTCTTGCCAAGCTCTTTCATTGATGAATCTTTCATTGTTGGTAGTCTCCTGATTTTACCAATGTAAATAATCTGTGTCAAGGTATATCTGTGTGGCCTATTCCTTGGAAGAGAAGGGATGCTTACTCTCCCAATAGAAGATGCAAGCCAAGCACTTGGAACGAGTTTCACTTTATCTTATGAAAGGAAAGGGAGAGATTCAGACTGAACGTGACAATGAAATTTTAGGCATGTACGCAAGACGACTTTAATGATGGAGGAACAAAGAATCATGGCATGTGTCTCTCCTTTGTCAGGGGAATAAGAAGGTGAGGGGAAGAAGAGAGTTCAGAAGGTCTGCACAATAATATCATAATAAGTATGTATGGTGCAGAGTGGGTACTAGACTTATTGAGGGATCAGTTCCCAAATTATATGTGTCTCACCACTATGCTAGTCACCTGAAACTAATATAAAATAATACTGAATGTCAACTGTAATTGAAAAATAAAAAACAAACAAACATGCTAAATGAAAAAAAAAGAATAAGGTCTTTGCAGTTCTCTTCCTACTGGAATTTAGGGACCCACACATGATTAGAGTAGATATTGAGGGCCAGATCACATGAAATTAACTTGCTCGCTAGCTTCTTAAAAGGCTGATAGAACTGGTTTGTTCATGATTTACAGTCTGCACATCTGCGAAGGGGGTAATACCCTAGATCCCAATGTTTAACATAATTTTTTCCTTGTCATTTCACTAAGATTGTATGAGTCTCTCCCTAGGAAGCACCCCAAAAAGCTAACCTTGGACTGAACAAACAGGATGACCAAATCTTCACTATACCTTCAAGATGTGTTCATTAGATGCCTTGTCGTCAGGGGACACATACAAACGGATAAATACGGAATTGCTGTATTGACCACGAAACGTTGCAAGTGTCTGAAGAAGGCTGAACTTCCTCTCTGACCAAACCCCTTCAGGGCCGATATTGGACTCGAGCACAGGCCAACGGAAAGGTGAGTGCCGCAGGATGTGTAGCAATGGCTTGGCATCTGCCTTTTCGATTGCTTCTGAAAGGGAGCAAATGTTCAGGGAGAGTTAGAATTGCAGATTGGATTTCCAAGCTAGAATGCAAAGGTATCTTCTCAAGAGAAAATTCTCATAAGGATCCAATTTAACATTTCAGTTGTTATGGAGAGGTGCCATAGACTGAAGATAACCAGAGACAGAGCTACCTATGACTCACACTGCAATGTAACTGTCTAAACTGGGTATTCTTGCCAGGAGAGCTGACTAGGGAACTGTAGAGCTGGATATTCCCCACAATAAAAGATGGGCTTACTACATTGACCCCAAGCAATGGGCTATGTTAGGCTGATAATAGTCTGCAATGCAAAGGAACAACCCTAGGTATAGGAAACTGCTCAATAAAAACCAATCACGCCCCAATAAAAGTGAACAAATGCTGCAGACTCTTTCATCATCTTTTACTGCTCTCTTCTAGCTAACCAAAAATCCTCAACAAGTTAACACACTTCCCAGAAGCACTGGCTTCTTTCTGCAGTGGCCTTGAAAGAACAGACGAGATAAAATGATGTGTCTCTTTTAACTCCCATCAGACCCAAGATATGGAGACATGCCTAAGACAACCAACAAAGATTACTCTTAGGCTGATGGAGAAGCAGGAGGAGCCTGGCCTGCCTGGGAATCTGGATTTCTCTAGGCCCCAGAAGGTCCTCAGGGGACTAGCAACACTCCCAAGTGCTGTCCCTCCAAGGTTCCTTCTCAGATCAGACCTGCCCTCCAGATTCTGGTTTCTGTACCCCATATAGTGGGGTTTGCCCTTCTGATTCCACCCAAATCTCTCATGGAGTAACTGACACCTAAAGAATACTAGCCGCCAAAACCGGTTTGGCTCAGTGGTAGAGCATCGGTCTGCGGACTGAAAGGTCCCGGGTTCGATTCCGGTCAAAGGCATGTACCTTGGTTGTGGGCACATTCCCCGGTAGGGGGTGTGCAGGAGGCAGCTGGTCGATGTTTCTCTCTCATCGACGTTTCTAGCTCTCTATCTCTCTCCCTTTCTCTCTGTAAAATATCAATAAAACATATTTTTTTTAAAAAAGAATACTAGCCACAGAAATGGAATTATTTTCTCCAGCAAACCAGCAAGAGAACATTAAGACAGGGCAGGACTAATCAAAACCCAGTTTTTGAGAGTTGTTCCTTTCCTTAAACAATATCTTTAAACATTAAAAGAACTCTGAAGAATAGGGGTGTTGAATATTTTATTTATGTTTCTTTATTTCTTTATTACTCACTCTCATTCATGCACGATGAATAAAGGATTTTGGCTTTCTGTATGGCTTCGGTGTCCCGCCTTCTACTGATTGATTTCTCCAAAAGTGCTAGAAGGAAGGTTAAGAAAGGATTTAATTAGTATCCACCCACATGTGGTGCTGAGTGGGAGGTCATGGGATAATCATAGTCTCCGCCTTCAGAAAATTGTATGTAAAGACAGACAACCCTAGAAAAGACACTTCTATAAAAGATATGCAGACAGCAGAGCCGATTCCAACTTGCTTGAAGTTCAAATAAAAACAATTTAACATTCTTTTCTCAAAGGTTCTACTAATTCAAAGAAACCAAGAGTTCAATTTCCAACTGAGATGGGACCTTCTGCAGGGGTTAATGTTTTCTGCCACCTACACGAAAAGAAACAGAATTCATTTATTCAAGAACCAAAAATAACTAAATTCTGTTCCTTGTTTCTGCACCGAGTAATATTCTCAACGGAGGCAATTTCAGCGGGGTCGGGTTTCTTAAGGTTTCCTCCCAGTCCAGCCTCTCAGGGAGGTCACCTGGAAGAAATTTCCCATTAGAAGTTTGATTCAATGTTGTATAAACATGCTGTGGACATGGAAGAAGTTGTTTAGACAGGAAATGGAGAGGCGAGATTGGAAAGCCTAACCAAATTGCCTAAAAACTTGCCCATTTACACATTTGAAGTCCTGGCCGTTTAAATGAGGCCGTGTGTATAAAATGGTTGCGAGCATAGACATAAGCCTGCCTGGAAGACGATTTTCTATGTACAAAAGCACTGATGCTATTGTTTGAAGGAGGAAAGTGACAGTTGTCACTATTTCAAGGAAGGAGGAAAACTAAAATGCAATAAAAAGCTACCCTCCCTCAAAAAGGCCACCTTGGTTATACTTGAGAGTGTCCATTTACCAACACTAAGCCAACACAAAGAATCCCTACGCAGCACCACGGCACTGCCCCCACTGACTGATGTCAAACTGGTATTATCAAAGCATGTGGGGGTTATTTCTGAAACGTAGAATCCTCCAAATGACGTTATGACAGATGCTCCTCCAGTACTCTGAATTGCTTCAAAGCACGATGTACAGTGCTAATCAAATTAATAGATAATTACATATTCTCTGAAGAGGAATCGACTTCTAAACTAGAAGCTCTACATTTCGAAAGTAAGAGAAAAGCAATCCAGAGCTCCTGCCCAGGTTTTTTAAGCATCTGCAGTCCGTCAAACAAGTCCGTGTAACTAGACAGATTCAAATAAAATAAATTGAGTTGGATGTGGGTGTTTTCAATTATTCCAACTTGTATAGTGCTTCTTTCTTGTGTATTACACAGCAGTAAAAGTGGAATAACTAGCCCCAAGGATAAAGAAAGGAGTTTTTGGGTTTGTTTTTTTTTTAATAAACAGAAAGCTCTAAAACCATACCGACATATATTCCCATTCAAAGCAGATCATGCGCCTTTCTGCCACATTGCTTCCACGGCCATTGACTGAATTGTTGGGGAGACACATTTGGAATAATTTCACCTCTCCAAATTTAGAGACGTGATATTATTCCAATGCTATAAACACTCCACAGGCTGCAAACATGACGGCCCTGAAAACCAAAAACAAACCACAGCAGCAAAAGCGCTCAAAGTATTATATACCTACCTGAGTGGACACAAAGCCATTCTGTATCAGAAGAAGGAAAAAAGACGTGCATATGCTAAGTACGGCGATCCCAAAATGCTAACCAGGCACAAATATCAATAATTTGTATCTGTCAAAATTCTGCTCCAGAATTTGTCTTTTAAAACAAATTCCCCTACTACGAATATCTGGCTTACCCTTTCCCTTCTCTCTTCCTCTTCATACCCAAGCAGACAGGAGAGCATTGATATGCAGACAGTGATGTGGCAATCAGTTAGCAGCATCCATTTAATCTATCTCTGTATCTGAATTAGTGGTAAGAGAAATAAAATCTAGCCTAGGGAGTCATTAATAAGCAGAAAACAAAGTATGCCTATCAAAGGCAATTGCTCAGATTATTAAAATGTCCCTAATGCACAGAGAAGGGCTGGTGGGTCACCCATACAAGGGCATTCCTATAATAATCTGACTTGTTTCCTGGAAGATTTCTCAGTCCTCCATCCATCCCATATCCAGTTATTCCTAACCAGGTTACAACAGAAAAGAAAAGTTCCAGTTCATCAAAAAATCTGTAGTACAGTAAATCTCAGACTTTAAAATTGATTTCAAAGTGTTTCCAGTCACCAAATTTGGACATTACATATATTATGTAAGTATTTTTTTCTTTTCATTATGCTCAATCAAATACAATTTTTAAAGGCAGCATAATAGGCATATATAGGGGGTGAGCTTTCTTTTAAAAAAATATTTTTATTGATTTTTTTTTTACAGAGAAGGGAGAGAGAGAGAGAGAAAGATCAATGAGAGAGAAACATCAATCAGCTGCTTCCTGCACACCCCCTACTTGGGATGTGCCCGCAACCAAGATACATGCCCTTGACCGGAATTGAACCTGGGACCCTTGAGTCCGCAGGCCAACGCTTTATCCACTGAGCCAAACTGGTTAGGGCAAGGGGGTGAGCTTTCAAATGACACAGACATGGGTTCCAGATGCAGCTTGCTGACACGTTCCAGCTAGAACGTGAGCAGGTTCTTTAATCTAAGCCTCACTTTCTTCATCTATAAATCTGGATAAGCATAGCGCCTACCTCCCAGAGTTGTGGTAAGGACCAAACCTTTTAATGCGCAGAAAGTGCCTATTTCAACATCCAGACACATGGTAGGTGATCCATCAATGGTGGCTTAAGCAGGATTATAGGCTGAATCAGTCATGCCCAAAATTGTAAAGCAATCGACCTTATTTCTAGTGCTTCCTCCATAAATGGTCTTTCCTCCTCCTCAGGATACTGTAGCCACCCCGTGTGGAGGATGATTCCACAAATTGGACCTGCCCTGGCCACCTTGCAAAGCGCATGCTCTCAACACTTCCTTTGCTTTCACAGTAGAGGCAATGCTCCATGCAGAGGGATATTTTGCAGTCAGTGTTAACCTCTGAGAATATTTTGTTCCTCCTAAAAACAAGGCATTTTCTTTTTTATGTAAACATTTCCAATGAAATTACAGAAAAGTACATAATTTGCAGGACTTGCACAAAGTAAACACACCCACATAACCAGCATTATGACCAGAATCTCAGAAGCTCTTGTTCTCCCTTCTAGTCACTAACTCCAATCAAGACAACCAATATCCTCTTAATCAGTGTCTTTACTTCACCTTACTAAAGTCTACGTCCCATATTTTTATTGGGTAATCTACCTTTTATCAATTTTATCAACACAAGTCCTTTGTTGAATATTTATATTGCAAAATCTTCTCCCATTCCATATTAATTTTATTAATGGTATCATGTGATGAACTAAAATTCTTTTATTTTATTTTTTAAATATATTTTATTGATATTTTTACAGAGAGGAAGGGAGAGAGATAGAGAGCTAGAAACATTGATGAGAGAGAAACATTGACCAGCTGCCTCTTGCACACCCCCTACTGGGGACGTGCTCGCAACCAAGGTACATGCCCTTGACCAGAATCAAACCCGGGACCTTTCAGTCCGCAGACTGACGCTCTACCACTGAGCCAAACCAGTTTCTGCTAAAATTCTTTTATTTTAATGTAGCCTGATTTGCCCATTGTTTTTCCATCTATGGTTAGCATATTTTTGTGTCCTATTTGAGAAATCTTTGCCTGCCCTGAAGTCATTAAGATATTTGTTTTCCCCTAGAATCCTTATAGTTTCACATTTAGATCTATGTAGTCCATATAATTTTTTTTCCCCACAGCGTGGACAGCCATGCCTTTTTAACACAAGCCTGGCCTCACAGAGGATAAATTATGTGAGAATTTTAATAGAGAAGGTATTTTTGATCACTGGGCCTCAAATATTATCACCAAAAGAATACTTTGGGTACATAAAATTGGCATTAACAATGGCTATTTTCTATGAGATGGAATACTCTCTAGCGCAGGGGCTGGATCACATTTACCTTTGAACACCCAGGCCTAATGCTTGCATCGCTGATGTCCAATGCACATTTGCCCTAGTTGAAATCCTGACAAGGTAAGTCTGAGACAGAGTTTTCATCACACCAGAAAGGAACTGGGAGGTGTCAGACTAGCTTATCTTTTTATAATCAACAATGTTCTGAGTATGCTAACATCCACAATCTCCTTTTCTCACATTTCAGTCCCTATGTCATACAATGAAATTCAAGAGGTCATCTGTTTTCATGAACAGCAGGGTGGTGTGTTTTTTTATTGAATTTACTGAGGTGACATTAATAAAAGTATATAGGTTTCAGGGGTACAATTCTATAATATATCATCTTATTATATTGTGTTCATCGCCCCATGTCAGTTTTCCTTCCATCACCATTTATCCTCCATTTCCCTTCTTTCTACCTACCCTTCCTTCCCTTTTCCCTCTGGCAATCATACTACTTGATGACTGCCTATAAATTGTTTATTTGTTCGTTTGTTTGTTTGTATAATCCCTTCACCTTTTCCATCCGGCCCCATTTGGTTTTACCAATGGTCTCATCTTAATCATCCACTTCTACTTCTCCAACTGAGGAAGGGGAGAGGGGCGGATTCTTAGTTAACATTCAACTTCCTTAAGTGCAGGAGCCAGATGGGACTGTCCATTCTATTCACTCAGTTCATGTCTCCTGCTCAGACAGGCCCTTTATTCAGAGTTCTGTAATAGGAAGAGGGAATTTCCAAGGAAAAAGAATGAGACTCCTGAGGAGCTGGCACTCCCGTGGTAAGCTGAGAGCTCCAGGAAGTCATCTGAAGCTTCTGCAATATTCAGCACCTTCTCAACTAATACTGTTTTCAAAATTCCCACATGCATAATGTTTTAGGCCTTTGAACAAACACCTACCAAGAATCTCATTGTTGAGCTGAAGCCATTTTAACAAGATGGCCTGAGATAATAGGAATTCTTTCAACTCATGTTCCTTTGTGTCCTTTCCCAGACCCTGTACTCCTTCTATACACCTGTTCTACAGGAAGATAATAAATGCTGGCACTGCTTGCCTGATGTGCTTTACAGAAACAGTGATTGCAGTCTAAAACATTCATGTCAAATGTCATCAAGGTGAATCCTCAATTTAGCATACATTATGCCATTTTTCCCTTAGAAATTGGGGGCTGGGGGGATCATCCTCTTAATTCTAGTGAGAGAAAGAGTCTGAAAAATACTAAGTTTGGAAAACCAAATCTACATTTTAAAGAAAGGTGTGCCCTTCCACACCTACATAATGAACAGAATGTTCTCTAGACATATGTCTTTTTTAAACCTATCATATCATGGCCTGGTTTCTCCTTTGGTGGTACTAAAAAACCACCTTCGGATGGTACATGGTTGAATGCTGCCTCTAATCTTGCTATTTTTAGGCCTTGTTGATTTTCCAGGCTACAGACTTCAATTTGGCTTCCAGGCTCGGCGGTTTATTTACCGCGCTGAAAGACTTCATTTTTCTAACGCGCGCGTGCAAGGTATTAAACTCGAATGCAGTCAAACCTGGAGACTTTAAATCAGCCTGCAAAGCCCGTTGTTGTTCTCATTAAAAAAATAAAATTCAAGTTAACTAAGTCATGGTCTGCGGACCCCGTAGCTCTCATGTTTTCACATGAATTGTGTGAAACTCAGCTCTGCAGTTCCTGAGCCCCACGGCCAGTCAAGCATGGGATTAACTGGGTCTGTCTGACGTACTGAAGAGACAATAAAAGCTGGTATTTCTCATTTTTCTGGAAATCCCCCGCCTAAGTATAAAGAGAGAACCTGCCAGAATTTTTTTCTTTGTTCATGTTTTATGATCATCCTATAAATGATAATTATTGGCATCAGCTTAAGAAAAGGAGGCAGATAAAGATTTTTTTTAAAAGAAGTCTGTCAAAAAAAAAAGGAAAGAGGGCAGAGATTATTTTAGGGGAATCAGAAACCTCTAACTCATCGATCTAAATCATGGGTTAGCAAATAACATAAAAATATCCCCCCGATTAACATAAAAGACCTCTTTGTCCATAATGAAATCAATTTTATAAAACTGCCAGATACTACAATAGTCTAATAGGAGGTAACTTTTTTATTATGTTCACTTATAAGAGGAGTTATAAGGATTATACTTATCAGGGTTATGCTTCAAAATAATTTAAATTAAATTTTAACATTACCCTTTGATAGCATATTATTACAATGAATTTGCCAATACATTTTAACTCATAAAATTAACCTTCCTACTTACATAATTTGTTATCTTAGGGGGTAATTCAATGTAAGGCCTGTGCTGAACTTAAAGTCATTAAAATCCACCTTCAGTTTTTTGCCTATAATAAAAACCCTAATTATATTTTCCCTGCCTCCTATTCCTACCATCTTAACACTACAAGGAAAAGGCCATGTGTGGATATACACCCCCGGCGGTGGTCCTTCCTGAGCAGTCCTCAGGCATGCGAGGACCCAATGACGATAGCATCCATTTATTAAGTCCCTGCTCTGAGCCAGGTGTATGACCTCAATTAATCCCTGACCAACCCTAAAGGCATGTATTGAACCCCATTCCAGAGATGAGAAACGGTAAGAATTAACCCAAGCTAGTGAAGGTTAGAGCTTGGGTTTGGACTCCTGTTCATTCCACCAGCAAGTAGCCAATACAGTTCCACCAGTGGCCTTCCTGTGTGAGAACCAGGCCCCCAGTGGCTGAACCAGAGGCAGCACTGCCCTCGTGGACTTGCTTGACAGCTCTCTCAATCATAACTGGAAGACAGGCCTTCCCTAGTCACAGAGAGACTTGTTTTCTGCAGTGGCCGAGTGACTCTGCCCTGCGCCATCTAACCTCTTTGCCCTATCACCCTGTTTGTGATCAGAGACATACTCCTGAGGCACCTAGCTAGAGATGGCAGGCCTGGTAAGGTTAGAACAAAACAAAGTTAGCTGGCCCCAAAGTCTGGACTTCATGTTATGCCCTAGTCTAAACCAGTGGATTCCGAACTTGAGCATGCAGCATCGGTATCATCTAAAGGGTTTGTTAAAACAGTGTTGGGTCCTGGCCAGTGGCGTGCTCAGTGGTTAGAGCATCGGCTCGCACACCAAAGGATCTCAGGTTTGATACTTGGTCAAGGGAATGGAATGCAGATTCTATTCCCAGCTCCAGTCAGGGTGCATGTGGGAGGCGACCAATCGATGTGCCTCTCTCACATCGATGTTTCTCTTTCACTCCCTCTTTCCATCCCACCCTTCCTCCCTTCCACTCTCTCTAAAATTCAATGGAAAAAATATTCTTGGGTGAGGATTTAAAACAAAAACAAAAAGAGTCTTGGGTCTTTTCTGCCAGAGTACCTGATTCAGTAGGTCTGGGTTAGCACCCAGGAATTTGCATTTCTAACAAAGTCCTAGGTAATGTCATAAATGTATCAAGGGAATGCACTTTGAGAGCCCCTACCTTAAAGCAACAGTACTCACCAGCCCTCCTTTCCCCAACTTTATTGGTGGTTGATAATTATCACCAGTCCCTTTTCATGCCTGTGATCCCAGGACACATCGCCAGCCCAGATTGCCTCCTCCCCATTCTCCACCCAACGTAACGTCAAATTAAGGAGCTTTTGTCCTTTCTTTGTTGCTTTCACTCTGCAGCTCCATTTTGGTTCAACGTCAACAATCTTCAAGGAGATCACTACTTTTTTTATACTGGAACACTGCCCTTACATTGGCCCATTTAAGTCTAATTTAATTCCTCAATCCTGCAAAACCCAGTTTTAAAAGGTTCCCTTATTTTTTATTAAATTTATTGGGGTAACACTGATTAATAACATTATGTAAATTTCAGGTGTATAATTCTATAATACAGCTTCTGTATATTGCATTGTGTGTCCACGACCCCAAGTCAACTATCCTTCCATCACTGTTTTTCCCCCCTCTATGCTCTTCTACCTTCCCCTCTCCCCTCTACCCTCTGGTAACCCCAGACGGCTGTCTGTGTCTGGGAGTTTGGTTGGTTTGATTATTGCTTTCAAAAATGATGAAATACTGCCATTTACAACAACAATGGGTCTTGCCAGTATCATGCTAAGTGAAATAAAATAAGTCCGACGGAAAACGACAAGAACCATATGATTCCACTCTTATGTGGGATATAAAAAGTTCTTTCCCTTCCTCAAAGATAAAACGCAATAGGGGTTTGAGATGATGGTCAACTCACTTGTTCAGGAGGGCGGGGTGGGGGTGGAGTAGCACTATGCCAGGAAGACTCCTAAGTGGAGGGGAAAACAACACAGACAGCTATTTTCAATTCCAGCCTAGACCACACCCTGGGAAGAGGAAGAGCGGGATAAATACTGCATCCCTGAAATCCTAAAAAATCTGCGCTGCAGACTTCACAATTCCTCCCCTCATCTATGACAGCGGCATCAAAATACTGTAAACATAGGTTTAAAAAGCCACTTCCCAACTAACCCCTGTTTGCACGCCCACCTTCCATGAGGAGGTGAGAGCAGCAGAGGTTCTATTCTTGGCTCTTCAAACCACAGTGTGTGGTGGAGGGGTGTTGTTCCTCTAAAATTGGGTTTCTGACAGTGAGGGGTTGGGGACTGGGCTCTCTTTCCTCCTCCACCCAGAATCCTCTTCTCCAAATGCTGGGAAGCAAAAGCACCTTTGACACAACCGGAGGACTCAAAGGGGCAAAGGGCCAGTGAGCCGAGAGCGAACTTCTATACCCACTGGCTGCTGCTGTAGCTTCCTAAAGGCTTCTGCTGGGTGTCTGGGCTGGCAAAGCACCTAAGTTTAAAACAAAACAAAACAAAACAAAACAAAACAAAACAGGAGCTACAGAAATGAGACAATGACCCTTCACTGCTGAACTGGGGAGAAGAGAGAGAAAAGGGTACCCAATAATGCTTGGGGATTTCTGTAAGAAGGAAAACAAACTCCACCTTTGTCTGGATCCCACACTAGAGAACAGAACAGCATGACGGGACCTTCTGAATTGGTCTCAATACATCAATTCCCTCCTCCAAGCCATTCTCCACAGGCGGCCAGTGTGCTCTGGGAAAGCACATCGCTCACAGAGCCCCCGACAGGACATTTACAAATGGCTTCCCAATGCCAAGGACAGAGGCTACATCCTTACATGACCTCCAAGGCCTGCCTACCTGCCCCTCCTTTCTCTTCAGTGCTCCCTTTTGTCCCTTCCCCCTTCTAACTGAGCCCGACCTCACCAGCCTTCTTGGGTTCCCTCAAAGGCACCAGCCAGCCAGAGCCTCTGCTCGTGTAGCTCCTTCCGCCTGGGTTAAAATGGGAGACATTTGAATTGTTAGACCCATAATCTGTGGGGGACAAATGATACGGCTGGGCTGTTTTGGGCAAGTCACATAATTTCCCTGACCTTCACTTCCTCGGATGTAGGGCAAAGACAGAAATAAACAATGATGGCCGACATCACGGAATTAAAGTGAGGAACCGTAGAGAAAACAAACGACATGCTAAAGGAATAAAATTAGTAACAAAAAATCATTTAGGCCTTGAGGAAGTGGATTTATGGATTCAGAATAGACAGCAGGTAACAGAAACAGTTCGATTTAGAATCATATAAATGGTCACTACAGGAAGTCTCTGGTTAGGGACACAGGTAAACTTGTGAAAACACTAGCACATATCTGTGTGTGTGTGTGTGTGTGTGCGCGTGTGCGCGCACGTGCACAATTCTTTCTCACATAAATGTAAGTTCCTGTATTTATCTTAATTGTTGATAAAAATTCCCTTCTCATTTTATAAACTAAAAGGTCCATGCATGTTTTAGAAAGTACCTTTCACAGTGCAAATATCAATAAGGCTTTGCAAACAAACATATCTTGCCTGTGACAAGTTATTATCTAACCAGCATATAATTAATTTTCCTGTTATGGGGTAGTGCCTTTTTTAACATGGAATGTTCTCCTGACACTTTAAAGTAAATAGTCCTTCATTACTAATTCATTAAGCTTTCACACAGATGCTATTAATCACAAAGAACTAATGTGGTATTAATGGGTAAGTTATTAATCTGCAATTACATGCAGATTTCCTAACAAATTCAAGTTGCCCAAGTTTTTCTTAGGGAAAATGAAATGAACAAATCTTTCAGAAAGCAAAACAAGGGGAGAAATATCTCTCCCTGTACCATAAGACAGGACATACAAAATTATTTTCTTTTTATCCCAAGAAATCTTTGTATTTACCCAGAACAATGACACTTACAAGATATAGGTCTTCATCAAAATAATAGAAATTGAGGAAAAACTAAACTCATGCACTCAGGGAAGGTGCAGGATTTCTTCGGTAATATACTGTGTCCTGCTGAAACCGGTTTGGCTCAGTGGTAGAGCATCGGTCTGCAGACTGAAAGGTCCCAGGTTCGATTCCGGTCAAGGGCATGTACATTGGTTGCGGGCACATCCCCGGTAGGGGGTGTGCAAGAGGCAGCTGGTCGATGTTTCTCTCTCATCGACGTTTCTAGCTCTCTATCTCTCTCCCTTCCTCTCTGTAAAATATCAATAAAATATATTTTTTTAAATTAAATGTTGGGAAGAACAGTATTAAAGTACAGCTCTGTGTCTGCAGATCGGAGGCGAAGGAAGGAGGGAGTTGCTTATATCCCACTGAACAGGAAAGCCCAAGTCTGCTGAGGAGGGAACATCACGCACATCTCATTAAAATTGTTTAAAGCACAAAGAACAAGGTGGATGCGAGAAGCAGATGGGGAGCCTGGGTTATCGGAAATACAATTTGCATACCGTATTTCCTGAACTCTATGAAGCACATTTGTTTCACATCTGCACATCTCTGGAATTGGAATCCATCTTAAAACTGTCAGCCAGGCACAATCATGACACAGTGGCCGCTGCCTGCCCATGCGTGAACTGACCTAGCCGGCTGCATGGCTAGTAAATTGTCACTTAGAATAACCGCAGAAAGATTTCACCACAATTTGGCAATGAAATGGAAACTTACTGCATATCCACAAAGGCAGTCTTAGAGGAAAATCCCCGAAACAGTTGGGGGCGCTTTTTAAAGAAGTGCTGAATCACTGCTGTTGTTGGTGGAGAGAGGACAATATTTTTGTGAGAAAAGAACACTGATTATGTGAAATCAAAAAAGACTATGAAGAACTTTCAGGAATACCTTAACCAATCTCTTCTGCTTGCGTTTTCCATTTTAATTATATTACTATACATAACCCTTTCCATGAAAATAAAATTAAAATCTCAAGTGATAAGAAAGCATTGTGTAATAACTTAGTCTTCCCTAGCCTACATCTAATAATGGTACATCTTACAGTTGACAGTATTTTTGATTTGATAAAATGTGGTATTAGTTAAGGCTATGGATGACTCAGCATTGTGTGTTCTTTGGCTTAATTTTAAGTCAAATAAAACTAACCAGGAAAACGGCATGTAACCCTAGTTCTACCACTACAGAAGACCACGTATTTTCATTCTGGGAAATAATGTGGCCAGAATACTAAAGCTATGTTTGGATTTAAATCAAAGAAAGCATTATAAAAATTATTCCAAATGAATCCAAAAGCATTTTAAGGACAACGGAACCTCCGGGTGAGATGAGACCTTGGAATTCCTGAATATCAGGTCTCAGGGCACAAACACGGGTTTGGCCCAGTGGGAAGGTGGTGTGAGGCCTTTGGACAGAGGAGCTTCTCGGGCGCCCTGCCACACCGTGGGCTGTGCAGCCTTCAGACCTCAGCCAGAGCCACAATTGCCTCCTTTCCTCACCCAGCATTTCCCACGCGTTCCCCACTTGACCAGTCTCACTCTGGCAACGACCCACAGCTTTCAAACCCCAACTTCCTCTTCTCCATGGCTCAGAGAGTCCAGACTGACATCAACGCCTTTGCCCTTGATTAAAATAATATAATTTTATGTCTTAATTTACTTGTACTTGTGTGTGTCCAGACCAGTGTGCAGATCAAGGCGGGTGCGGAGGGAATAAGTCTTTTCATTTTTTTTACATTATCCTGGGACTTGGCAAAAATGTTGGCAAATGTAAATTGAGAGAAAGTCATAAATTAGCTAGGGCATTGCCTGGCATCGTGTAATGTCAACTAGAAAAGCATATTACCAGAGTGGTTATTTGGAATGATTCTCATTTCAGAAAACTCATAGAACCTTCTCAAATAAATGGTGGCTACAGTTCTCTACCAAATTAGTTTTGGTATCACCCTTGAATAGGTTCTCACACTTGGCCGCTTATTAGAATTGCCTGGGGGAGGTTGTTATCAAAAACCCAGAAGCCCAGGCCACCGCCAGACCAATTACATCAGAACCTCTGCAGGTAAGACCCAGGCATGTGTGTTTTTAAATCTCCCCAGTGATTCCAATATGCAACTAGGGTTAAGAAGCTCTGTTCTGGAACTATCCTGACTAATGCAGGAGCCAGTAGTCCCGTGGGGCAATTGGGCACTTGAAACGAGGTTGGTCCATCAAGCGGTTGTCCCGCATAGAGATGTGTTGCAAGTATAAGACGAGTATCGGGTTTCAAAGACTTAGTAGGAAAGAACGAATGTAAAATGCCTTGCGAGTAATTTTTTTTATTTTTTTTATATATGTAGGGTGTAGTATCACAGGAAGGTCACAGGTAGCCTGCCATTGTGAGGAGTAAGCCCACGTGGCTGTGGGATGTGTTCATCCCAAAGGAGCCATTCTTCAGGTGCTCTGCTCTCTCCACATCCAAGTAATTTTTTTTTATATTGATTGTGTGAATGAAAGTATTTTGGATATGTCAGGTTAGATAAAATAAGTAATTTGAGCTGCTTCCTGTTTATTTTTTAATGTGGCTATTAGGAAACATGTGAAATGACACACCTCCTGCTTTTGTGTCTCACGCTTCTCTTGGACAACACTGCCCTGGAAGGTGCCTTAATAGTTCACTAGCTGTGTGGATCGAAGGGCATTACTTGAGTTCTTTAAGCCTCCTCAGCTTCCACAGCTATAAAATGGGATAAACCACCTGCCTAGTTTTCAGGGTTTTAACCAGGCACTGAGGGTCAACCCGTGTGAATTCTAATCCTAGCTCCATTCCCGGAGCTGTAATCCTGGGCTGGTTATTGTACTGTTCGGTGCCTTTATTTCCTCATTTGCAAAATGTGGATAAGTCTTCCATACGTTAGGCTTATTGAGAGTTCCATTTAGAGAGTTCAACAAATAGAAACTAAGACTATTATTCAATAAGGGCTCCTCTATAAAGGGCCCTACTCTGTGTGATACACAAACTTACGAATTTTCTTCGGAATCTACTAAAGGCCCACTTCACAATAAGGAGTAGAAATTCCACCATGAATAGTAAATTAGGGGAGAAATTAGAATTTTGCCACATTGTAAAGATGCTCAACCCATATACAACTTCAAGTTGCAGTTGAAAAGTTGTCAGAATTGAGGGTGAGAGCATAGCTAAAGATCTCTCATCAGCGAGTTTGGAAGTTCCCAATTCAGTCTTGCCATGCATTTTCATGTGCAACCAACTTTTAATTGTTCTAATGCCTGAATTTTGCCACTGGCCAATCAGGAGTATAGTCAAGGTAAATAAACGATCCATTCATTTCTCTAAGATGCAGGTTTCAAGGCCCAAGAAATCTGACTTCTCTTGTTTCTGGTATGAAATCTGGATGATGTTTGGAAACTCCTGTAAAAATCCCATATTCTCAGCTCCGTTATTATTCAAGCTTCTGGCAACCAACAGCAAGAATTCATGGGGGCCGAAACCGGCTTGGCTCAGTGGTAGAGCGTCGGTCTGCGGACTGAAAGGTCCTAGGTTCGATTCCAGTCAAGGGCATGTACATTGGTTGCGGGCACATCCCCGGTAGGGGGTGTGCAAGAGGCGGCTGGTCGATGTTTCTCTCTCATCAACATTTCTAGCTCTCTATCTCTCTTCCTTCCTCTCTGTAAAATATCAATAAAATATTTTTTTAAAGAATTAATGGGGCCCTAGCCAGTTTGGCTCAGTGGACAGAGCATCAGCCTGCGGACCAAGGTGGGGCCTCAGGTTCGATTCCTGTCAAGGGCAGATGCCTCGGTTTCAGGCTCTTCCCCAGCCAGGGCCCTGGTTGGGGCTCATGCAGGAGGAAAGCAATTGATGTATTCCTCTCACATTGATATTTCTCTCTGTCTTTCTCTCTCTCTTAAAAAAAAATCAATGGAAAGATATCCTTGGGTATGGATTTAAAAAAAAAAAAAAAGAATACATGAGAACTTGAAGGAGCTTCAAGCGTCATTACACCAAAGCTCAAATGCATTTGCCTCTGAACTGTTACCACCAAAGCCAGCTAGGATTTTTCTTCCCTTTCCAAATGGTCCTCTTTTTTCAGGGAGTGGCTTTCTAAAAGCAGGTAGCCCTTCTACTAGATTTATTGGAGTGATCACCTTGTAAGGTATATTAATGTCTAATTGTTACGCTGTATACCTGAAACTAATATAATGTTGTATGGCAACTGTAAATGAAAAATAAATTTTTAAAAATATGCAAGCCCTCTGAACATCTGCAAAGTAAAATACACTTATACACACCAACCGTGCAAAATGAGACCTGGGTGTAGGCAGGCTAAGAAGTGTCACTGTAGGAATATGTATGTCTTTCTCAGGATGCACATATCCTGTATCATTAATCATGTAAAAGAATTTATATTTAGTCAAAAGAATTGAAAATCGGTTGGCAGTCTTCTTTTTTAATATATATTGATTTTGAAGAAGAAGGGAGAGGGAGGGAGAGATAGAAACATCAATGATGAGAGAGAATCATTGATCGGCTGCCTCCTGCATGCCCTACATTGGGGATCAAGCCCACAATCCAGGCATGCGCCCTGATGGGAATTGAACTGTGACCTCCTGGTTCATAGGACACTCAACCACTGAGCCAGGGCCAGTTGGCAATCTTCTAAAGTAAAATATGTCTTTCTTCCCACAACATTCAAGCTAACTAGTAGGAAACTTTTTTGTAATGTATTGCAATATTTATGCTACAAAAATGCCCCCTCATCTATTTTTCCTATCCTTTTCTTCAGTCAATATTCCCATGTGTAGCATATCTAGGCTGTCACTCCACTTTCAGCAGCCTCAGCATTCTCTGTTGCAAGGCAAAAATCTCACAAATGGGTGTTGACATTCTTCACCCGCCCATCTCACTCCTGTCATTTCTCACCAACAGCCCCGCTCATTCCTTCCTTCCAACAAAGCCAAGTTATATTGATTTGATCTTCTCCTTGGAACTTGACTCATAAACTTCCAATTTCATAATCCCTTTCATGCCCCCATCCTTTCAAGCTCAACCAAGAGTCCCTACCTTCAAGATCAACAAGCTCTTTCACATACCACATAACATGTACTTATGCATAAAGACTCTACTTGGTATATTACTATTTTCAATCATGTGCACTGTTTGCAAACATTTGTAATTATACCACAACAAAAACTGTACCATCTCTAGTTGGGCATAGGCATGTGGTAACACTCAGTAATTTCATCTATAAATATATTTATTCCGTGGTATAGGTAATCCCATAAAGCTTGCACTTAATCAGTTCAAGCCTTGGCACAAACCTCCAAACACAAATCTGGTTCCATTTAATATCCTATAAACACAAATTAACTGTCAGTAACGTGCTCATTATCCATGGATTCTAGACAGTGGACTATTCAAAGATGGGTATGCGTGGACCCATGGGGCCATATAATAGCCAACTCTACTCAAAATACCTAAAATGGGATACAGCAAAAGGCTGGGATTAAGTAAAACTATACCTTCATAAGATTTTCCCCAGCAATCCTTAGGTTGGGGGGGTCTTAATCTTCTTTGTGCCATATATCCCATGGGCAGGCACTTAAAACCTACAGACCATTCTCAGAATAATGTTTCTAAGTGCATAAGAAAAGGAACACAGATTTATAAAGGAAACCAGTTATTTGGAAACAGTTAACAAACCAGTTGTTTTACTATTTGACATCATGCTGGTGACACTTCATTAACTCATTAAATAAGATCTAGCCACTATTATGATTTTGAAGTGGTGATGTACATAAATAATATCTTAAGATACCTGTAACATCTGCATTAAGAGAGAAAAATAACAATGAACTGCGATAACAAAGTGACAGCTAATAATATCAGTTTGTTGCCTCAGTTCATAATTAAAGAAAATGCTAAAGTTCCATCAAAGGTTAATAGAAATAACGGTGCATCTTTCCCCATGTAAGTTTTCCTGAATTCAATCAAGAGCCCTCTTGAGGGGTTATGGGCCTGGGTTATGGGTAAAGGATCCCCTAGGGATGAGGAAAGAAAGGGGCATAGGTGTAATTGTTTTGATGGCATCTAGAGAGGATCTAGAGCAGCCTATAATGACCACTCTTATTTTCCCTGATTCTCCTTTTCTCTTCTCTTTCTGTAGGAGTGATTCCCCAATGACTGTGTGTCTGACCAACTCAATTATCAAGACCTTGCAGGATTCAAGGTAATGGCCATGGTCTGTCAATAAAAGTTAGGAACACACACAAATGCCATAACCTATTGTTTGCCCTCCTAGGCTGCCATTTTCAGGACCAGCTGCCTTATTTACAGGTATGTGATACTTTTGCAAAAATAATAATAAAAATAAATAAATAAATAAATAAATAAAAACTAGATCACAATATTTTACTCTAGGAATGCTTTAAAGTTTTTTTATATAAATTCAAGTTACAATTTTTATTTGGCTTTGAAACTAACATTTCTTAAGCAATTATTATGTGCCAAGTGCTTTTAAAGCATTAATTTAAGCCTCGTGAAGTTAACAATAATAACAGATGCTAAGTATTGAACCCTGTGCAGAAGATATTCAGCGCATCTCAGGCAATTCGTCCAACAGTATAACCAGAAAAGACACTAAGGCGCACAGGGAAGTGGTTTGCCCACTGTCACATAGCCAGTAAGTGGCAGAGCCCCAATTTTTTCCCAGAGACTAAACTGGAACACCATCCATTGAGTTCTGATTTCCCTTGCTGTAACTTATACAAGACCACAGCACAAGGGGGTCTTGGAACCCCGGGAGGACTCTAAACTGGCTCACTGTCCTCCATTCCTGAGGCCTAGAACGCAAACAGAGAGCAACTAACAATTACCCTTCCCCTCCTATCAGGGGCAAGCTCTGGTTATATCTTGGGACTTCTCTGGGAGAGCATGCAGAATCCAGGAGTAGAGAAAGAAAAGAATGTCATCCTTTTTTTTTTTTTTTTTTTTTTTTTTTTTTTACAGAGAGGGATAGAGAGTTAGAAACAGCGATGAGAGAGAATCATCGATCAGCTGCCTCCTGCACACCCCCTACTGGGGATGTGCCCGCAAACAAGGTACATGCCCTTGACCAGAATCAAACCTGGGATCTTTCAGTCCACAGATCAACACTCTATCCACTGAGCCAAACTGGTTTCGGCTAGGAATGTCATCCTTAATGACATAGTTCAGCTGCCGGATCAACCCTTACCTACAGTCCACTAGACATTTTGGTTACATAAGCCAGCAAATTTTTCTTATTGTTTAAGCCAGTTTGAGTAGGCATTTTTGTCCTTTGTGACTGAAAGCAATTGGTGCCAGAAAGAAAGTAAATGCTCAGTAAGTAATCTTTAGTCCACAAATTAGTTAATATGGCCACAATGCTGTGCATTTCTATCTATTGAAGGTGAATGCATTCCCCTCAAGTTAAAGAGCACACTCAGAATGGATGCAATGAATAGATCTGGTTCTTATCAAGCACAGCCAACTTATTTGTAATATTAACCATTAGGACAGAAGAGTTACATAAAATCTATCTGGCTAAGATCAGATCTTAAAATCAAATGCTTGGAGCATATAAGTCAAAAACACACAAGAAGAAAACCTGAAATGCCAACTTCAAAAACTACTGGAACGCAAGCTTTTACACATGGTAGCCATTCTCGTGGCCTCTTTACTTCCTTCAGCCAGTAGAAAGAGAATATATCTTAAAGCTACATGAACATTCTTCACAGTCTTCAGGAAGAAATTCATTTCTATATTTGAAGTGAATATCTCCCAACACTTTTAAGCTTTGACAACTTCTTTCCCCTTCCTCACACTCCCTGCATCCCCAACCCCACCCAAACTCAAATGGTGTGTGAAAGATTAGGAAAAAGTGTAAACAGCAACAAAAATCTTTCCAAGTAAAATCATTTCATTTGACATTCTGAAAGTCCTCTATTCAGGCCCAAATCTTCATGCAGGACCCCCTCTGTATAAGAGTGATGGTGACGTGTGTATAATCTAGAAATCTTTGCTTCCTGTGTGGCCACGTGAAAAAGAACCAGCATGGTCAGAAAAATGGAAATCTCTGAGTGGGCACCCCCAGTCTACACAGCAGATTCTCTGAGGCTTACAGGGCCTGAGTTTGCACCAGGAACAAAAAGCCCACCACAATGGCCCAACCGTATCCCCATCTTAATTTTTCCAGTCTGATATCATTTATTTCAAAAAGCTTAGTGATATCAAGGCTCAGATTGGTACATCATTACATTCTGTTCATAGAATGAGGAAAATGCTATCGTTAACTGTATCTTCAATAATCTGATCTTCCTAATTATCAGATCACTTTACCGGAGCTGAACTGAAGTTTTCTCTTATCTGTAAAAGTTGGTTTGGCTAGGATTATTTGTAGGGGGGAAAAAAAGATTATAGAGGGTTATTTAATTATGAGAATCGTTTTGATCTCAACCAGCAAGTATTTACAAATATATAACTGATCTAGGAATCACAATCATCTTTCTCTGCTCATTAATGCACAGAGCCGGCTTCGCTTTATTGTTCCACTGATGCTGTCTGTGCTGGAACATAATAATATACTGCATTTCTTTACAAAATATTGGCAAAGACTGTTATTCCATAATAGAGATGAGCCGGCCCTACCTTGAGTCATCTGTCTTCTGTTTGACACGAGTGTTCTATCTCACTCATTGCCTCATGTTTCATAAGTGCTCATTTGCAACATTTTCATCTGCTCGTTCATAAGTAATGTGTGCTGTGTCATCTCCATGGTCACATAAAGACAAATTTGGGAGGTTTTGTAGCAAGGGAATTTTAAGCCATTTAAACACATGACTATATTCAGCCTTTTTTAAATAAAACCCTGCTTCTTGAAGAGAACAAGAAATTATTTTATTTTCCAAGTAGAAATCTGAGCCTGATATGCCATTTAAAGAAAAAAAAATCACAAAGCCAGGTTGCTGACTTCAATAGAGGGCAATTTTTCATCAGCCAGGTCTGTCAAATCCATTTTATTTCACAAATTGGATAGCCATATCTGTGTGTTCTCCATCAGACATAAGAAAATGGTTTTCTTTTGATTGGTAGTATTGCATTTTTATTTTTGGATATTCTCTTTATCGAGGGTGAGGAAAAATATCTATAGGCAGTATTAATATTTTTGAAAGCACATGATATTTACAAAGGATAAGACCAGAATAAGAATTAAGGGTTTCATAGACATTACTTTGTGAGACTTAGAACTATCTTTGAGATAAAACTGAGGAGCAAAGGACAAATATTTATTGAGGGCCTGCTATATGAAAGGAACTAGACTGGGTAATTTATATGGGTCATCTCCTTTAGTCCTCACAAACCCCATGAATTGGGTATTGTTATCTCTACTTGAAAGATAAGAAAACTTGAGCTAGCTGAGATAAGTAATTGACCAAAAGTGACACAGAAAAGAAATGAAAGGGAACCAGGATTCAAATCCAGCCCTGTGGCTTCAAAACTGATGCTCTGAGTAGCTTACAGTAAGGAAAAAAATTCTGTAAACCTAAGTGGCATCATAGGAATTGCTTAATCAGGGGTGGGAAATGTCCAGACTGTGGGCCATATAAGGCCTGGAAAATCATTTAGTTCGGTCCTGCCAAGGCATTAGGGATGAACTAATTAAATATTTGACCAAATATAGCAGGTTAATTTTTAAGCTAATGATTTTGCATAGCCCACAAATGATGTTATAAATATCCAAATGGACCCTGGCAGAAAAATGGTTCCCCACCCCTGTCTTAAATAAACTGTATTCCTATATAATAAAAGGCTAATGCACAAATCAACGGAACAGTGGAATGACCGGTAGCTATGACACACACTGACCACCAGAGGGCAGACGCTCAACATAGAAGCTGCCCCCTGGTGGTCAGTGCACTCCCACAGCAGGAGTGCTGCTCAGCCAGAAGCCAGGCTCACAGCTAGCAAGCACAGCGGCAGAGGTGGGAGCCTCTCCAGGGAATGGGCCAAAGTCGTCAGTCAGACATCCCCCAAGGGCTCTCGGACTGCGAAAGGGCACAGGCTGGGTTGAGGGACCCCCCTCCCCAAAGTGCACAGAATTTTGTGCACTGGGTGTCTAGTGTATCCATAAAAGACAATCATGGCAAATGATGCTATAGATCTATTTTTATTGACATGAAAAGATGTTAACATGTAAACATCAAGTAAAAAGAGCAGATTATAAAAAGAACATATTATATGATTCCTTGTAAGTTACACATATAATTTTATATGCATATTTGCAGTTAAAAATTATAGCTAGGTGATGGGATTTTAAGTATGTTTCTTCTTATTATTCATTTATAGTTGGTGTGCATTGAGCCTCTATTGCCTGGATGCTTGGATGAATGGGCAGATACAGTGAGAAATATGTAGATACATAGATATAGAATATATAAAGAGATATAGATAGAATTTAAAGATCTAGTGTTTAAAAAATAAAAAATCTGCCGAAACCAGTTTGGCTCAGTGGATAGAGCATCGACCTGCAGACTGAAAGGTCCCGGGTTTGATTCCGGTCAAGGGCATGTACCTTAGTTGCGGACACATCCCCCGTGGGAGATATGCAAGAGGCAGCTGGTCAATGTTTCTCTCTCATCGATGTTTTGAACTCTCTATCCCTCTCAATTCCTCTCTGTAAAAAATCAATAAAATATATTTTTTAAATAAATAAATAATAAAAATCTGATATTTGAAGAGCTCTATTATACACTTTAAGCATACTCATGTGCAATATACTTGCAAGAGTTCAGAAAAATATATCTATGTCTACTTGTATATCAATATCTATACATTTATAGATATATTTTCTCACTATATATAAATGCACTGATATAAAGAGTGAAAAAATAATATCTACTCATTTCTAAAGACAATGACAGAATATTATGATAAAGCAAATATAGCAAAAGGGCAGCAATCAGGGAATCTGGGTGAAGAGTATATTGGAGTTCCTTGTGCTATTCTTTCAACTTTTCTGTAACTGTGAATTACCTCACAGTTTAAAAGTTTAAAAATAGCAATACACATTTTATATTTCAAACACATGGTCTGGTACAAGATTATACCAATTTAAAAAGATACACTACTCCACCACTCGATCTCCTTATTGGCACTTGAAACAAGAGCCTGTGATCAATTTTTTAATTCACCCTTTACAGTGTTTGTCACAGAATAACTTGAGATTTATTTGGTTGTCTTCCCCAGAGTGTAGAAATATATGGGAAGCCTCCCATTTTGTTTCACAAGGCCAGCACAATTTTAATAACAGAATTTGACAAACCTAGCACATAAAAATCCATAGACTAATGTGAATCATAAATATAGACACACGTGTAGAAAACAAATACTAGCTTATTCAAGCCTAATAATTCCTTAAAATAAAATAATAAATAATTCATAGATAGGGTTCATTTCAGGATTATAAAGGTCAACATGAGAAAATCTAGAGAATTTAAGAGATACTTCATCCGAGTTACTTGATAAATAGTCAAGAGGCATTTTTCTTTAGCAACTCCTTTTTGTAAACTAGGAATAACAGAACACAATAAAGACTGCCTATTACAAAGAAAAATATATTTGAGGGGGAATACTAGAGACATTACTATGTAAGCTAGGAATAAGAAAAATATACCCAATGTCATTGCTATTATTCAACTTTGTTTTGGAGGCTCTAGCCAACATAGTAAAGGAAATTATAATTACTTCTTAATTTTATGATAACCTCACTAAAAAATCCCAAAAAAGCCACTAAAAGCTATTAATTAATAAGACAGTTTTAATCAGGTCCAATATAGTATATCAAAGCTTTATGCCAGACATCACAAGTTGGCAAACTTATTCCATAAAGGTCAGAGAGTAAATATTTTAGTGTTTGAAGGCTATATGGTCTCTGCAGCAACTATTCAACTCTGTCATGCAAAAGCAACCATAGATAATACAGAAATGAGTGGATGCATCTGTCTTCCAATAAAACTTTATTTACAAAAACAGGCAATGGACCAGATCTGGCCCACTGGCCACAGTTTGCTGACCCCTACTTTATACCACAAAAAAAAGTTGGAGAAAAGTTATCATGTCAAACAGTAAAACAATATGTAAAGAGCTACAGATTACTTTCTAAAGAGCGATTCAATTATATGAATCAAAAATTAAACTATGAATACTCTTTCAACATAAGTCCATTTCTGGGAATTTATACTAAAGATATATTTAGGGAAGGACATAAAGATGTGTACATATGGATATTTATTATACTTTTATTTGTAATAAGAAAAAATATCTCTGACATATATAATCCATGTCTATGAAAATATATCATTTTTAAAGGTGACAGAACAGTATGCATATCAGCTAATTTTTTAGTATATGGGTGTGTGATGGTTATGTATATGTAATCACACATGAAAAAAATCCTGGAAAGATATATGCCCAACTAGTGGCTCGGTGCACGAAATTTGTGCAGGGAAGGGGGGTGTCCCTCAGCCCGGCCTGCACCCTCTCCAATTTGGGACCTCTCAGGGGATGTCCAGCTGCCAATTTAGGCCCAATCCTGCAGGGGTTGAACATCCCTCTCATAATCCGAGACCTCAGGCTCCTAACTGTTCACCTGCCTGCCAGCCTGATATCCCCATAACCACTCTCCTGCCAGCCTGATTGACATCTAACTGCTCCCCTGCTGGCCCGATCGCCTCTAACTGTTCTCCTTTGCCAGCCCCATCACCCCCAACTGCCCTCCCCTACCAGCCTGATCACCCACAACTGCCCTCTGCTCCCATGACCTGAGTCTTCTGCTGGGAACAGCCTCCTCCACTTGAGGTGGTGAAGATGCTGGGACCAGCCTCCTCCAAGCCACATGGAGCCATTGGACCCCCAGGCCTCACTGCATGGAGCAACCACTGGGCCCCACCTCCACTGTGTGTGCAGCCATCTTGTGGTAGCCATCTGTTGGTGACCATCTTGTGATGACGTCACATGTGAGGGCCACCTAGGCTTTTATTAGTATAGATAGTATGGGAATTTCAACTGTTGGGTTGGGATAAACCTCTGACATTCTTGAAAAATTCTCATTTATAATTTATGATGACTAAATTTAGGTCTCTTAATAGAAAATGTAAGTTCATATGATTTTTTTTTAATATTTATTGTTGAAAGTATTACATAGGTACTCCTCCCCCCACCCACATAAACCTCTTTCAGCCTGCTCCCGTCCTCCCCTCCAGACCCTCATCACCCTATTGTCTGTGTCCACACCTTATGCATATATGCATACGAATTCATTGGTTGATCTCTTCCTACACACCCTCCCCTGCCTACATGATTTATATCTAGTGACATTTAAGCATGTTTTCCCTTACAATTGACAACTGTTATTTATTTTGCCATGTTTTGGTTATAGTATATCTATAAATGGAAATATATTTGATTTTCATGTATTTAAAATCTTGGGGGGAAAAGGAGTTGGGGCCGGGACCGGTTCTGCTCAGTGGATAGAGAGTTGGCCTGCGGACTGAAAGGTCCTGGGTTCAATTCCGGTCAAGGGCATGTACCTTGGTTGCAGGCACATCCCCAGTAGGGGGTGTGCAAGAGGCAGCTGATCGATGATTCTCTCTCATCGATGTTTCTAACTCTCTCTCCCTCTCTCTTCCTCTCTGAAAAATCAATAAAATATATATTTTTTTAAAAAAGGAGTTGGGGAAGAAAGAAAAATAATGATCCCTGTAAGTGTTCAGAAATTCTTTATAGGTGTAAATGAACACAAGTTATATGGCATAACTGTTACCACAAAGAGGGGGGAAAAAAACATTACATTTCCCTTCTCAAAACACTGAACTTACCTGGCTTTGAAATCTACCAATTTCCCTCCTGAAGTGGAGGTCTCCAATAACTCAGAATAAAAATTAGATCCACTGCAAACAGAAGATCCTCTAGTAAAAGACATTTTCAACTTCTGAAGGGTGTGTGCACACACACCTATGTGAGCATGTGTATATACACACATGTAAGTATGTGTGTGTGATCTTGTCATTGCTAGAGAGGCCGTGGGAGAAAAGATAGTCTCCCCAGAGCCAAGTTAGAAGTTAACAGGAACAATATGACAAACACAAGGTCATCCAGAGTTCTCAAAAGTGATGTCAAAAAACTATGAGGTGTTAAGTATATTTTGTAAGCCATAAAAATCTAGGATACAATGAGCAAGTGATAAAGTTTGCTCTGAACACAACAGACAAATAAATACATTGATATAACATGGTTTGCATTAACTATTCCTCTGTTCCAAGTCTCAATCAGATGCTATTTGTCCTTCAGTAGCAGAAATTACTACTGTGAAACATGAATATAATGACTTAAGCTTGTGATAAGAACGGGGAGATTGGAATTCCACAACTTTCCTTTCAAATTTCCATTTTTAAAAATCTGGAACATGAATTCAGTATAACTAAAAAGTGAATAATGCAATTATGTTTTTCTTGTCAAATACTGATCTCTGTAAAGTGTATCACCATCCCCAGTAGAAACTTACCCTTCAACTTGAGGTCCACATTATGTCTCAGCCAAGGATAAACCCCGTAGCTCGGCATGTCTTCAGGAATTGGATTGCTGTTTATCCAGCCATCACAAGCAAACCGGAAGAAATTATCACAAGGGTCCACAGATGGATTTACTTTACTCAAGATGGCAGCAGCTATTTACAAAGAAAACCATAGGGTTAATGACAATCACTGAATGTTGTGTATTGGCCTCTTCCAAAATAAACAATGATTTCCTAGCAACCAGTTCCCAAGCCTTAGCTTTTACATTTCCCCTTATATGACTCCCTGAATCAACTGTGCCATACCAAATTACTGCATTCTGAGTGTGTGGGTCAAAAGTTTCATATTACCGTGATTGGGTTTTGCAGGAACACCCCTAACAATCTGTGGTACACAGGGCAGGCATATAGATGGAGTATACACTAAATTTCTTGCAAAGATGCTTGGGACATTTCCTTCCAGCCCGCTCATCCTTCTGCATGGTGACTTTTCCACTCTTCCCATCGAGCAGTAGGATCGATTTCTCCTGGGCCTTATGACTTGCTTTGACCAATAGAATGTGGCAGAGTAACTTTCCATGAATTGATAAGCTAGGTCTTAAGAAGCCCTGCATATTGCATGTGAACTCTCTTTGAATGGAGCCCTGAGACTGTCCTTTGAAGAAGCCTCCTGGAGAAGGTGAGACCACATGGAGAAGAACCAAGCCAGCACCAACTGCCAGATATACGACTGAGGCCTTCGTGCACCTTCTAGGTCACATGACCCTTCAGGTGAATGCAACTTTATGAATGAGAATCAGTTGAGCAAACCTCACCAAACCCACAGAATCATGAAAAATATTAAGTCATTCTTATTCTAGGCCTCTAAAGTTGCTCTGTTCCACAACAAAGGCTAATTGAAACAGCCTCTGCCCATATGTTACATCTAAATATTTGAAATACTAGTGTCCAGATGCACAAAATTCATGCAAGGGGCTCCAACCCCACCACCATCGAGGCAGCTACCTCTGTGGCTTCGTCCGGAAGGATGTCCAGTCTAATTAGCATATTGTTTTATTGTTATAGATATATTTATAATACACCTTCATAAAGACCTGGAAGGCCAAGTATGAATTTGAACCCTTTGGCATTCGGGGCAGCTCTCAGAGTAATGAACCCCTCTTAAGAGACCAACATGGTCCCTAAAAGGAGGCTTGGGGCGACCTAGCAGTAAGCTCTAGGTTGTGGAAGGATGCTAACTTGGCCCTATAAGACTCCTTGGCTAGAGAGCAAGGCAAAGTGGGTATTCTACATGAGGGACCCAAGGCAGGGGCCTCTCTTACCCAGGTCTAGGAGCAGAACCGAGTATTCGTGTGAGTTAACAGAAGCACAACATAGACTGATGCCCAATTTTCTTCCTCTTTCATAAGCCCACACACAATTACATATGACATATAGTCGATGGGTAGGAAGTTTGTGCAAATGCAAATGTGTCCATGAGCTGTATAAACAATCTTTCACTACAAAACAAGAAGGTTCCAATATTCCCAACACTTAACTCCGACTCTCTTCCAATTGTCATACAATTGCTGACTAGCACTCTAGCACAGAGAGATCCACCAACAAATTTAAGACAGCTCATATTTTAATGACATTGGAAAGATGACATCCTGAGTAGTTTTCATACTCTCATTAATGCCAGAATACATTTCTGTTCAAAGTAATGAAAACCCAATGAGTTTTCAGCTAAATGTGAATAAATTGGCCCCAAAAGTATATTCTGCATACATTTAGATACGCATGTTAGTTTGGCTACATGTGTGGTTCCTCAATCTCTACTACATAAACATTAGCTGGAAACCACGTAACAATTCACCTTATATACAACGAGAGGCCCGATGCACGAAATTCATGCAAGGGGCTTGGCCCTCGCAACTGCAGCTGCAAAGTCTTAAGTAAGACTAGGTATTTCTCTTGCCTAGACTTTCTATGAAAATTTCAAATAGCTTTTTGTCTTCAATAAAGCAAATAATATACAAACATCCTCATTTCTGTAAGATTTCAAAATTCCTACCATTTTCAACTTCTCCCCAAAAAAGAACAAAGCAAAAAGATTGATTGTCATTAATCCTATGGTTTAGAAGTTTGATAAATTTTAAATTGGCTTAATATTTTTATCTTTCAGAAATCAGTTGTATCCAATTACATCTTTACTTACTGCTACTATATTATTATTATTATTATTATTTAACATTCAAATATGCTAGAACACTCAAAATCTTCATTTCAGTTTCTATTTAGTTATACTGGCTGTGCAGCCAGAGAATGAACCTTCTACGGGACACCTCGGGGTAACTGAACATACAAGTTTCAGTTCCACACAATATTTATACTCACACAAAGGAACCCCACACACACATTTTTTATTGTTTTTTTCAAAAAGCCTTATTGTTTCCATTTGGTCCAATACATGAGAGGGCAAACTTTTTGACTCAAGGGCCACAATGGGTTCTTAAACTGGACCGGAGGGCCAGAACAAGAGCAACCTGACCATGCTGGCACTCTCATCTTGGGCTGCTGGTGAAGGCGCGGAGGGGAGAGCAAGAGAACCCTCCGCTCTTTCAGCTTCGCGGACAGGATAGAGCAGCCGGACAGGCCGGATTCGGCCCGCGGGCCGTAGTTTGCCCATGACTAGACCAGAGACTGGAAGAAGGGGCATCCCTCGATCTGTTCCATCCTAACACCGTAGAAGCAGAGACAGATCCGGGGCCACTGAGGGCACTCTCACACATTTTTATTCACACAAGCACATTGCTTTCTGGATGCATCCCAACCCTCAAATGTAGCCCTCCCCATCTCCTCAGTATTCTTGCAGGTACCTAGAAAAACTGCAAGGTCAGCTCCAACCTCAGCCCTGATAGAAAGTGAAGGAATACATCACTCACTGAACTTGGAACTGAGCCCGGTGAATGGGGAAACTCTAGCTTCGGCCTCCCAATTCATCATTCACATTTCCCAGCTGGGCACAGGCTGCATTTTGAGAAGGGGAAACTGGGACTTCAAATTGCAAGGGACCAGAGTTGTCAAGACACCAAAACTCCCCCCCCCCCCAGCTTCATGGAGAAAACCCAGAATCTTGTTTTAATAATAATTACTATTATACACTTATAGACACACACACACACACACACACACACACACACACATATATATATATATATATATATATATATATATATATATATGAAGGAAATCTGTGCTATGTACTCTCTCAAGATATCTATAATAAAAGCATAATATGCTAATTAGACCGGACAGCCAAACGAACGACTTTCCAGCTGCAGTTGCGAGGGCCAAGCCCCTTGCACGAATTTCGTGCATTGGGCCTCTAGTTGTATATAAGGTGAATTGTTAAGTGGTTTCCAGCTAATGTTTATATAGTAGAGATCGAGAAACCAAACCATATACCAGGCTGAGATTGTAAGTTTAATTAGGACTCAAGAAAGAGGGGAAGTGCTGAAACCGGTTTGGCTCAGTGGATAGAGCGTGGGCCTGCGGACTGAAGGGTTCAGGTTCGATTCCGGTCAAGGGCATGTACCTTGGTTGTGGGCACATCCCCAGTAGGGGGTGTGCTAGAGGCAGCTGATCAATGTTTCTCTCTCATCGATGTTTCTAGCTCTCTGTCTCTCTCTATTCCTCTTTGTAAAAAAAAATCAATAAAAAATATATTTTAAATAATAATAATAATAATAAATATTAGCCATTCCCTCTATACCAGGAACTATGCTAGCCCTTTCCGGGCAGAATGGCATTATCACAAACTCCAGAGCCAGACCACCTGGGTTTAAATGCCAGCAATACAATGCAGTAGCTATGTAACCTCAGGCAGGTTACTTAACCTGTCTTAGTTTCCCCATCTGTAAAATGGGACCAAAACAACACCCCATAGAATTTTCAAGAGAATTAAATGAGTAAATATATGTCAAGTGATTAGAACAGTGCCAGGGACATTGCCAAATAATACAGTTGCCAGGTAAAATATAGGATGCCTAGTGAAATTTGAATCTCAAATAAATGGCTAAGTCTATAGTATAAATTCATACCAATTGTTCTATGGGACATACTTCTGCAAAAAAAAAGAGTAGTGTTTGTATGTGTGCAATTCAAATTTAACTGAGCATCCGAAATGTGTCTGTAGCTAAATCTGGCAACCACACATACAAATTTTTAGTACTATAATTCCACGAACACTTATCTGAAACTTGAGGCCAGATGTTTCAGAGCTCATAGATTTTCACATTTTAGAAAAGTAATACAGTGCATATACCACAGATTATATAACGCCCCCAGCAACATCTGGAATGGCACTCCTGAAACAAGCACAGTAAGAATTCTATTGGGAATGTATACATATTCTCGTGCGGGAAAAACAAAGTCTAAAACAGCCTCCCATAAGTTAGGATCCAGTTTTGCCACCACAGGAGTTGAGATCAGGTCCAGTCTTGTCAACTGACAATTACCATGCACTCTGGGTTTAGGGTTAAGGATCTGGGATTGTGGACCTGGATTACTACTACCACAATCATTTTCTCCTATTCTCGCTGGCATGATAAGTGAAAACTGTTCTTCCCACTTTACAGATGGTGAAAACTGAGACTTAGGGTGTCTATGTACATAGCTCAAGATCACGTGGCTTTTAAGAGGCCACATTATGCTTTAAACACAGGCCAGACTGTTTGCCCTTATCCACTATCATTAACAAACCCGTTTCTTCAATCCTTCTTCCCTTGCATTCTTCCTCCACTTCTGATTTTGAAAGACCAGTTAAATAGGAGGAAATAGAAAAGGTGAAGAGATTTAGGGGGGAGACATCTTAGAAAAGGTTCGGGAGGCGAGCACTTTCTAGCGCACTGCACCCACATACACACACGGCGCCCACATACGCACAAAGCCACAAAGTGCACGCACACACGACACCCATGGGCTCACGCAGACACACACATGCACAATCACGCGCACAGCACACACACGGCACCGGTCGGCATATGTAGACACGCGTACCCACACGGCACCCGTTGGCGTACGCAGACACATTCACGCACATGGCACCTGTCGACGCACATAGACGCACACACGTACACGGCACCCATAGGTGTAAGCAGACGCACGCACGTGCACACACACAGCACCCGTTGGCTTACACAGACGCATGCACATAAACGCACGTGGCATCCGTAAGCATACGCACACGCACGCATGCGTTGGCGCATAGACGCACGCACACGCGCACACACACAGCATCCGCTGGTGCACATAGATGCACGCACGCACACGGCACCCGTAAGCGTAAGCAGACGCACGCACGCACGCACATGCACACACGCAGCATCCGTCGGAGTGTGGCTTAGGCAGACGCACACACGTACATGTATGCAGCATCCATCAGCATACGCAGACGCACGCACACATACCGCCCCCGTTGGCGCACGCAGACAAACGCACACACACGGCACCCGTCGGCGTACGCAGACACACATACGTAAACACACGCAGCACCCATCAGGGTATGCGCACACGCACAAGCACGCACATATATGCACGCAGCACCCGTTGGCACACTTAGATGCACGCACACGGCAACTGTCAGCATGTGCAGACACGCACGCACATGGCACCTGCCGGCACATGTCGACGCACGCACACAGCACCCGTTGGCGTGCGGCTTACGCAGACGCACGTGGCACCGTAGGCGCACGCAGAAGCACGCACACACACAGCCCCGTTAGCACACACAGACACATGCACGATCACGGCACCTGTCGGCACACGCACACGCATGCACACCCCTGGCGTCCACACAGATAGCATTGTTCTGGTCCTTCTTTGGCCACAATTCTGCCATGCGTACCCTGCAGGAGATCTGCAGACCCCAGTGCATACTGGGGCTCACGTGCTTAACTTACCCTATGGCTTTCTCTTTCGAAAACACACTAGTGTCCCTGCCCACCTGAAAAATGGGGGTGGGGGCTGGAATCTGGGTCTTAACACTGGTTTATGGAGGGAGTCGAATAGCTGAGGCATCTGTAAGGACTCAACTTCACTTTAAGGAACTCATTGGTATACGGCCTGATCACCTCAAGTAAATTTTGACTTGTAATGTGGAATAGAAGGCCCCAGAGAGGGTCCAGGTAAGAGTGGAAGCGTGGCTTTACGGAGCGTCCCTACGTAGATGCAAGCAGATCAGACCCACTGACCAGAAGATTCAGCAAGACTGCTTATAAGATAAATAGCAATCTATATCAAGTTGAGGCCACAGGAAGGTCAATGGTCTCAGTCTTTGGGTCTTAAAGAGAGGCCTTTCAGCTTTCCAAGCCCCTTTCTGATTTCCTTATACAGGAATACCTTGGGGGGGGGGGTTCTTTACTGTTCTTTCTTTTTTATTGAATTTATTGGGGTGACACCAGTTAATAAGATTATATGTCGTTTTCAAGTGTTTTATTGTGCTTCGCTTTATTGCTCTTCACAGGTGTTGCTTTTTTTTTTTTTAAACTGAAGGCAAGACCCTCCACCCAGGAAAAAAAGATTACAACTCATTTTATTGCAATGCTCCATTTTATTGTGGAGGTCTGGATCCGAAATCGCCATATCTCCGTCTGCCTGCAGTGACTTAGAATACCGCACAGCTGTTTTTTGTTTTTTGTGGATTTTTTTTTCAAGGAAAAAAGAAAACAGGAAACCTGCTCTCCACGACTTCACACCAAGGTTTGAAAGGAAACTTAAAATTTCATCAAAATTGCATTTCATACTTTGCAAACCTCAAGCAAACAGGATACTAAAAATACCACCTGTTTTCTGTTCCACTCCCCAAGGTACCATAATTATAACTTGACACAGGATGGAAAACTGACTTACCAGCTTCAATGCATTCTGGCTTTAGGCAGTACTCCTGTTTAGCTTGGAGAGGTAAGAATCCTTGACTCACTGAAAAAACAAGACCGAAATAAAGAAATGACGGCTCGAAGCAGATCACCATCAGGTAACCCACCACCAGGCACATATACAAGACATTTGACATTTGATTATCAGTTCATCCTTCCCGGTATTGATGCGGAACTAAAAAATCCAGTTGGCTCAGTATCTCAGAACCAGACCCGGGTCACTAAGTAATCTTGGTGAGACTCTTGGTTGCTCTGAAATTCAATCCTCTCAAACATAAGATGATTGGGCACAATTAGACCAGTGCTTCTCAGAATGGGGTCCCCTGAGCAGTGGCAACAACATCACCGGAGAGTTTGTTAGAAATGTAAATCACCGCTGAAACCGGTTTGGCTCAGTGGATAGAGCATCAGCCTGTGGACTGAAAGGTCCCGGGTTCGATTCTGGTCAAGGGCATGTACCTTAGTTGCTGGCACATCCCCGGTAGGGGGTGTGCAAGAGGCAGCTGGTCGATGTTTCTCTCTCATCGATGTTTCCAACTCTCTATCCCTCTCAATTTCTCTCTGTGTGAAATCAATAAAATATATTTTTTTAAAAAGAAAGAAATGCAAATCACCAAGCCCTGCGGTCCTTCTGAATCAGAAACTCTGAGATGGGGCCTAGCCATCTGCATTTCACCAAGGCCTCCAGGGGATTCTTTTTTAAGAACTACTGGGCTTGCTCTTGTTTAAGAACTACTGGGCTCGCCCTAACTGGTGTGGCTCAGTGGATAGAGCATCGGCCTACAGACTTAAGGGTCCCAGGTTCGATTCCGGTCAAGGGCATGTACCTTGGTTACGGTCATATCCCCAGTGGGGGGTGCGCAGGAAGCAGCTGATTGATGTTTCTCTCTCATCAATGTTTCTCTCTATCCCTCTCCCTTCCTCTTTGTAAAAAAAAAAAAATCAATTAAACAAAAAGAACTACTGGGCTAAAAGATCTCTCAAGTCTCTTCCATCTCCTATTATTGATTATTTAAGTCTCGTGATTTTACTCTGTTGTTTACCACTACATTCTGGTTTTAGCGATGGGAAAAGTGAAACGTGTCATTGGGAACAAATCCTGAGCGGAAAGAGAAAGCTAGCGTGTGTGGCATCTAGAGTTCTGGATCTCATCTAAACCATCCATATAGATGAGGCCCAAAGGGGAGGAAGGCAATACATATTGTGTATAACTCAACCATCTAGCAAGAGAGCCATTCTTTGCCTGCTTTTTACCCCACACACCCCCTCCTCCCTCCAGACCCAGCCTCGCTACCAGACATGCAAGTTCCATGGACCAAACTTCCAACTACTTCCACCAAAACAAAGTGGAACAAAACCCCCCACAAGATGGAAGCAGCTTGCCACCAATAGCTCACTTTGCCCCATCTGGTGCAACATTACCTAAATGGATCTCTGCGGGAGTACAGAAGGGTACCCATTTATAAACCCCAGGTAGCTAGAAACATCGATCAGCCACCTCCTGCACACCTCCCAATGGGGATGTGCCCGCAACCAAGGTACATGCCCTTGACCGGAATCGAACCTGGGACCCTTCTGGGTTCAAAAATAGTTTTGGGCCGAAACCGGTTTGGCTCAGTGGTAGAGTGTCAGTCTGTGGACTGAAAGGTCCTGGGTTCGATTCCGGTCAAGGGCATGTACATTGGTTGCGGGCACATCCCCAGTAGGGGGTGCGCAAGAGGCAGCTGGTCGATGTTTCTCTCTCATCGACGTTTCTAGCTCTCTATCTCTCTCTCTTCCTCTCTGTAAAATATCAATAAAAAATATATTTTTAAAAAATAGTTTTGGTAGCCGAAGAACTTATGGGGAATTCACTATCACTGGGCCCTGGGGGCGGAAGTAAGGAGACATTTGGAGATGTGGCTGTGGGGAGATGCAAGTTGAGGGGGGGAGGGGCTCTTCGTGGCATCCTCAACTGAGAAGCAGAATCAGAAAGCGTGGCCATATCTCTATTTCTGCTATAGATGGAATACCTGTACGTCACTTGCCAGCCTGTCAATCTGGTTTATTTACTTGCCTGTTTGTGTGTTTTCTGTTTTATTTAACCCGCATTCTGAGAGGAGCCAGGTTTTTCTTTGCTCATATCTCTGCTGCCATCCTCCAAACAGCCTTTTTTAACTATTACCCTGCAGATTCAATAAACTGCCTAGGAAACAACTCAGGCCTGCTTTTAAGAAACGAAGTATTGCTGAAACCGGTTTGGCTCAGTGGATAGAGCGTCGGCCTGCGGACAGAAGAATCCCAGGTTCGATTCCGGTCAAGGGCATGTACCTTCGTTGCGGGCGCATCCCCATTGGGGGGTGTGCAGGAGGCGGCTGATCGATATTTCTAGCTCTCTATCTCTCTCCCTTCCTCTCCGTAAAAAATCAATAAAATGTATTTTTTAAAGGAAATGAAGTGTTGTAGCATAAAGATGTGTTTTGATTTCTTTAAAAAGCAAAAAAAAAAAGTAGTTAGGTAAAAATATATCTGTGCATTTTAAAAATTGATACCAAATATTTCAATGTCCCTGAGTGGTAGAGCCATGTGCAAATATGCCCTTTAGTCTACTTCCATATGTTTTCCACATGTTTTTTAATGAGCATGTGTGGTTTTTTTATAATGGAAAAATAAATTTATTGTAAATAGTATTTTATGGTTCTGGACAGTACCTTCTTGATACTAGCCTTGTTTTATTTTATATATTTTTTTATTGATTTCAGAGAGGAAGAGAGAGGGAGGGGGAGAGAGAAACATCAATGATGAGAGAAAGTCATTGATTGGCTGCCTCCTGCACACTCCGCAATGGGGATTCAACCTACCACCTGGGCATGTGCCCTGACCCAGAATCAAGCTGTGACCTGGTTCACAGGTCAATGCTCAAACACGGAGCCATGCCAGCGGGGCATATGACTGAGTTTGAACAGGCAGAAGAATATACCACAAAGTCATACTAGAAGTATCTTGAAGAGGAAAGGACCTTAGCCAGAATATTGTTACAAAGAGCATTGTCTGGCCCTAACCGGTTTGGCTTAGTGGATACAGCGTCGGTCTCAGGACTGAAAGGTCCCAGGTTCAATTCTGATCCAGGGCATATACCTTGGTTGCGGGCACATCCCCAGTAGGGAGTGTACAGGAGGCAGCTGATGGGTGTTTCCCTCATCGATGTTTCTAACTCTCCCTTCCTCTTCCTTTCTCTCTGTAAAAATGAATAAAATATATATTTTAAAAATAATACAGATCCTAATTCAGTAGGTCTGGATGGGTAGGGTCCAGGCTTGCAAGTGATGCTGGATACTGTCGATCCACAGACCACACTTTGAGAAGCAAAGGTATAGAATGGCTACAACCTTACTCTCTAAGATCATTAGAGCACCCCTTAGATTCCTGGTGAGAACCAGGTTATTGGGCACACTAGAAAGTTCTTTTTTTTCCTATTAGTTACAGAGTTCCTTATGGGTAAGGAGGTCTGTGTATAACGGCTTGGTGAATTTTACTGTGCTCTAAAAACTTGAGTGCTGATTCCAAAAAATCATGTTCTCTCAAAGAACAAAAATGTGCTGCCTTCAAAAGTATTCCAGCCCTAACCGGTTTGGTTCAGTGGCTAGAGTGTCAGTCTGCAGACTCAAGGGTCCCAGGTTCGATTCTGGTCAAGGGCATGTACCTTGGTTGCGGGCACATCCCCAGTGAGGGGAGTTGGGGTGCAAGAGGCAGCTGATGGGTGTTTTTCTCATTGATGTTTCTAACTCTCTATCCCTCTCTCTTCCTCTCTGTAAAAAAATCAATAACATACATATTTATTTCTAACTAATATGCTTCAGCCCCAGAATGTAATCATAACAATGGAATCTCAAAAAAATAGTTCCAAGAGGCAGTACTATTCAAAAAAGTACATATTTTTACATAAACAATCATCATTTGGATTTTTAAGTTGGGAGTGTTTTCAAAACACAAATAGTCTAACTTTGTGGTCACTTCCTACACAGCACGCAGTCCCGTGGCATGCCCGTATCACTTTCCCTCCGGTTTTGGATTTCAGGAGAAGGACACTTGCCTAAAACCCAAAAGCCAAGAGATCGCATAACAGTTTCCGAGAGCCACACATTTGGTTGCAGGAGTAGGAGATGTCACTGTATCAGAAAGCAATAAAAGCCACCCTAATTCCCTACATTTCCAGCCACAGAAAACATGGAAAGATGGTTTGCCCATTTTAGCAAAATTTTCAACCACACAAACCCTAACTCTTTTCAAGTTCAATTACCGGCTTCCCCCTGCCAAAATAAACATGGCCTCCAGTATCCTGTATGTGCCAAGGAATGTTTCCAGGCATGCTACATTTCAAACTGCACCTAGAATCTATAAGTATAGGGCTTGGTCCTATACAACTTTCAAGCTAATCGTACGGGCTGAGAAAAATGCAAAGGCTGGTGGGCAAGGGTCAGAATGCCTAGAGTCTTTCCAATGCATTTCATTTTTTTTTTTTTGTTATAGGAATATGTTTTTATCGTCATATAGTCTCCCTGGAAACCTTTTTCTCACCAAGAGTTAACATAATTCAATCCTAACACCTTTCAAATCTTGGAAGGAAACCTCTGTTTTCCTTCACGTTGCTTTTTTTTTAATCTAATAGAAAGGTAGCGTTAAAATTGTATCCCATCAGGGTCCCTGGCTAGGAAAGGAAGAACATCATGTAGAGGTGCGCTCATAGAAACTCATTTGTGTTTTGTGAGTTAAATGTTATGATTCATTCCGGCAAACATTGACAGAAATCAAACGGCAAGGAATGCCGGCCTGGTTTTGATCACAGTGCAATGCTCTCCTGGCAAAATAAATGAAAGTATCTGCCGATGAATTCATAAACACTCATTTTTCCTGCTACACGCAATGCAGAAAAACAATATTTGCCCCGTGCGAGCCAATCCTCCAGCCACTCGGAAGCCACTTTCTACCCACTTCACATCCTGGACTACGCACCGAGTGCCTGCGTGTATTTATTCATGCAGCCTCCTAAAGAAAAGGCTCCCACCATTTGCATATTTAACAGAAACACCAAGGATGCCTCATCTACCAAGACAAGCACTGCAGCCCTCCACCTGCATCCTGAGGAGTCGGACAGCAGCAAGCACAGAGACGATCCCCCGCATCCGCCCAGCTCCCCGGCCTCCAGCACCACCACGTACCTAGAAAGAGGACTGTGCCCAGCACCAGGGTGCTACCGATGAACACCGCCAGGGCGATCCGAGTGCCTTTGTTGGCCGATTTCCCAGCCTCCATGCTGCTCCCGGTCTCTGCTTCCATCGGGAGAGATGTGGAGCTCGGGCCAGGAGAGAGTCGCCGTGTGTGGTTTGTTGGCCGGTCTCAAGAGTCTCTTAGGTGTTGGCATCCAAAGTTCTCTTGCTCTTCTCCGAATGGGCAGCTGTAAAAGGTCCTATCAGCAAACGGCCCCTCACCAGCCCTTCTCGAATAGTTCTTCACACAAATGAAGTCAAAGAAACCCAAAACATGGGTTGTCCCGGCTCTCCCCCACCCCCCCTGACCAGACAAAATAAACAGTGGTTGCTTTATCTTGGTGTGCTCCCACCAGCGAAGTCCCCCTCCACCGATCGTTTGGCAGGCTCTCCTCTCAGGCGTTCCGGGTATACATGTTTTACTACGTTGCTGAACAGATGTTTTAGCTATTTAAACGTATAGTCACTTGGGGAGGAAAAACCAATTGTCTTTATCAAAACTGGATTCGCGTCAAGCTCCCCCCCCGCGCCTCCCCTGACCATGACAAGTTAGGTGGCAAGGATTCTCCGGACCCACTGCAAGACTGCAACAAATCACGTCACCCTTTGCGCAATAGTCACCCTGCTCGCCTGAAATTGCCTTCATCAAAGATGTGCTTTCAGGGAGCAAGTCCGTTTTTAAAGCCTTCTAAGAGTTCCTGGGCTATCCTGGAGCATTTTATTTTGGGAACTTTGTGTATGACCACATGTGCCAAAAATCAGAGTCAGAGTCCAGTGCGATGCAGAGTAGCAATTAAGGCAACCTGCAGAGGCTGATGGTTTGGACCGGAACATTTTTTTTTAGGAGGAAGGAAAAGCACATCCTCTGTGTAGTGCTAAGAATTGTACAAATGACAGGTAAGTTTTCAAATTAAGTATACTATGGTTTTAAAAAAAATATTTTTCCTGCATCGTTTGATGAAAAGTGTCCCCCATGTATTTTTACTCTAGTCCCACGGAGGCAGGCATCGGTTACTGTGTGTGTGTCTCTTAATATATTTTTATTGATTTCAGAGAGGAAGGGAGAAGGAGAGAGAGTGAGAGAGAGTGAGAGAGAGAGAGAGAGAGAGAGAGAGAGAAACATCAATAATGAGAGAGAATCATTGATTGATCGGCTGCCTCCTGCATGCCCCCAGTTGGAATCAAACCCAGGACCCTTCAGTCCACAGGCCGATGTTCCATCCACTGAGCCAAACCAGCTAGGGCAGTTACTATGTTTTTACATTTACATAAAGCACCCATTTCAGCAGATACCCCAGGATGAATTCAAAGGCAATTGGTTTCATGGGAAGGACTAATTAATTACTGGATATTTGATTTCTTTGATTATGCTAACGTTATGAAAATCTGCTTTCTTCATGGGAAAGGGCAACCAATATTCCAATGCTATTGAAATGATAAGTATTTTATGATCTGATTATGGGGGTGGACAAAAGTAGGTCTACAGTTGTGTGTATACAAAACAGAATTTTTGTATTACTAGTGCACTATTTATTATTAATAGCCTACTTTTGCCCACCCCTGTATATAGATATCATTTTTTTCATTTTTAAATATATATTTATTGTTGTTAGTATTATAGTTATCTCCCATTTCCCCCTCCCCCCTTCCTCCCAACCTATACCCACTGCCTCCCAGGTCTTTACTATCCTATTGCCCGTATCCATGGCCTATGCATTCCTATATAGTAAAAGGCTAATATGCAGATTGACTGAATGGCAGAATGACCAGCTGCTATAACATACACTGACCAGCAGGGGGCAAACGTTCAATGCAGGAGCTTCCCCCTGGTGGTCAGTGCACTCCCACAAAGGGAGCGCTGCTCAGCTAGAAGCCGGGCTCACGGCTTGCAAGTGCACCAGCGGTGGTGGCAGCCTCTCCCACCTGCACAGAGTGCTAAGGATGTCCAACTGCTGGCTTGGAGTGGGACTAAGCCATCAGTTGGACATCCTCCAAGAGCTCCTGGATTATGAGAGGGTGCAGGCTGGTGGGTACCCCACCCCCAAGTGCATGAATTTTGTGCACCGGGCCTCTAGTAAGTCTATAAATTCTTTGGTTTATCTCTTCATAAATTCTTTGGTCCCCCCTAGATATCATTAACTCACAACACAATTATTACTTACCTGTTCTTGTTTTATTGGAGGTCACAGGACAGTAGGCGTAGGGAGTGGAGCATTCAGATACATTTAGGAACCAGTGGAGCACTTTTCTTTCTCATACAAAACTTGTGCCTGTGGGCCTGAGGTCACACCAGAGCACAGCAGACACCAATGAGCCCAGTATGGTCTTATCAGGCTGATCCTGGCTAGGCTTTAGACCCTTTCATGGGATCCTCCTACAGCTTTAGACTTATGATATATCTTACCTTACTTTTGGCTCAGTTCTTGTTGTCTCAGTCAGAAGAGCATAATCCTTCTCCAAATTATGACATTATAGTAAGCTATAGTTAATATTTGCTCATTGGCTATTGATGTTATTGTGTTTTTATCCTCTAACACTAGCAAACCTTTGGCTCCTAGGTTGGAATTCTCCCAATAGTTTGTAGACTTGACTCCATAGTATATCTTAGACTTTGAGCTCCATGAGATCAAGAATTATGTCCATCAAGTTCTCTGCTGCAGCTCCAGCCTCTACAGTTCCTTGCCCATAACAGCAAAGGGAGAAATAAGAGCAATGAAAACCATGCAAGTTAGAGCTAGCTACTTACTCTTAAAAAGCAGCTTCAGGAACCTCAGATGCTAGAAACTGGGGGTGGGGGCCTCAGACTCCTAACTCCCTCTAAATGTTCAAATGATAATGATACTTCACATAGGCATAGCACTTTCATATCCCATTTTAATCTCAGGGAAAACCCATATACTTGATAACAAAGGTATATTTATGTCTAGTTAGCAAATGAGAACACTGATACCCAAAGACTGGCCTCTGATAGCATAGGAGAACCAGAAAATGGAAACAGCGAGGAGGACCACTGCCATACACATTCTCCAAATCTCCTCACACATTTTGGGTCCAATCTGACATGCAATGGTGGCCATGTGATGCCAGGTGGAGTAGCCTCTACCCTCCTTAGACTGGTAATTTCCCCACAGGTGAGGGCAACTGGGGCTTACCCTGAAGTACACCTACACATTACCTAGCAGCATGAATTCATTCCCAAACATTCAACTGCTGAATGAAAAACCATAAAACAAAAAAAATACTTAAAATAATTGTAATAGAAAAATTATGATGCATTCCAAAACTAAGAAATGCAAATGCAGACAGAAAAATGTAACAATGGAAACACCTCTATAAAAAGTGATTAACAGCCAAGCTGGCATGGCTCAGTGGTTGAGCATTGACCTATGAACCAGGAGGTCACAATTTGATTCCTAGTTAGGGCATATGCCAGGGTTGCTGGCTTGACCCCAATGGGGGTGGGGGATATGAGAGATAGATAATGGTTAATATTTCTATCTCTCTCTCCACCTTCCTCTCTGAAACTAATAAAAATATATTTAGAAGTAATTAACAGCTTCCAGGATTTTGAAAATTGTTTGTATAATCTTATCTAATAAAGATGGGATATGCTAATTAACCATCACATCCTCACAAGATGGCAGCACCCACAGCCACAAGATGGCAACGCCCAGTCCCCTCAGTCCCCTAGTATCCTCAGCCCCATCTCATCCAGCTAGAGTCCCCCAGTCCCCTCAGCCCTACCTCATCCAGCCTCGTCCCCCCCCCCCCCGGTCCCCCCAGCCCTACTGGGGAAGGCAGATGGAGGTGATCAGGCCAGCAGGGAAGGGCAGTTGGAAGCGATCAGGCCAGCAGGGGAGGGCAGTTGGGGATGATCATACCAGCAGGGGAACAGTTAGGCGTCAATCATGCCAGCAGGGGAGCATTTAGGTGGCTATCAGGCTGGCAGGCAGAGTGGTTAAGAGCAATCACATAGGCAGGCAGGCAAGTGGTTAGGAGACAGAAGTCCTGGATTGTGAGAGGAATGTCTGACTACTGGTTTAGGCCTGATATCAGCAGTTGGACAGCCCCCAAGGGGTCCAAGATTGGTGCAAGCTGGGCTGAAGGACACTCCACCCATGCATGAATTTCATGCACTGAGCCTCTAGTGTAATATAATGAAGTTTTGTGGGTTTGTTGTTGTGTTTAGTTTTTTTACTTACCAAAGGAATAAAGGAAGACTTCAGAATGAGTGGGAATTGATAAAGGGTACAGGTGAATCATCTATATATACTTGAGGCCTGGTGCACAAAATTTGTGCACTCAGGAGGGGTCCCTCAGCCCAGCCTGCACCCTCTCACAGTCCAGAGCTCTCAGGGGATATCCAACTGATAGCTTAGGCCCACTTCCCATGGGGAGTGAGCCTAAGCCAGCAGTCACACATCCTTAGCCCTGGCACAAAGGTGGGACCACGACTTCTGGATGAGTGGTGCTCCCCCTGTAGGAGTGCACTGACCACCAGGGGGCAGCTCCTGCATTGAGCATATGCCCCCTGGTGTTCAGTGAGCATTATAGTGACTGGTCATTCCTCTGTTCAGTCAATTTACATATTAGCCTTTTATTATATAGGATAAAAGCCAAGTGACCGGAATGACGGGAATGACCGGTCGCTATGACACACACTACAGCTGGACAACTGGCCTGATTGGGGGCAGGACAGCCAGCCAACTTCCCAAAGCCCCCCCAACCCCCAGCCAGCCCAACCCCAATCAGCCCCAATCGAAGTTGGCTGGCCAGACCCCACCTGTGCACGAATTCGTGCACCAGGCCTCTAATTCATTATAAAGCACATTCTTCATTCTGTGCCATTTTGCACATTAATTTTCAACCTTTTGGGAGATGATGATTATCTTGCACTCAAAGTGCATTTAAAAATAGTTGTAGTACAGGAAAAAAAAATCCCTTAGGACAAAATACAAAGTCTAAAACACAAAATTGATGAATGTGTACTCACAAAGACAAAAGCAAGGATCTGTATATTTAGGTACATAAACCAAACCTGGCCCACTGCCTTTTTAAATAAAGATATATTGAAACAAAACCACACCCATTTCTTGACATATTTATTATTGCTGTGATGCTCCAAGGTCAGAATTGAGTCATTTTCCAACACATACACTATGGCCTGCGAAGCTTAGCATAGTTACTCTCTGGCCCTTGACAGAAAAGTTTACTGGCCCATGGATTAAAAAGAAGATGCTGCCTCTCGCCCCACCTACATGGCACATATAATCAGAACAAAACATTCATTCACACTTGACATGCTTTTCGAAATCATTCCATTCAATGTTCTCTAAAATCAAGCTGCTGTGTCAGGGAAAATGGTCAGTATGTCTTTGCCTGAAACTACAATATTAAAACTGTTGCAGGAAGTTAACTAGACATGAGCAGAGCAAGGACGATGGGCCAGGTACAGAAGGTCACCAGGGTGGAGAGCCCCAGGTGCCTAGCAATGGACAACCAATTGTAGGGAACCTTGTCCCCAGAGGGACTTTTCCTTCCCTAGCACATTGCTGGTCATGTGGTTTGGACCCCCAGACCTTTTCTCCCTTGAGATAACATCTAGGCCTCAAGTTGTATTTCAGCTCCAGGTCCCGATAAGCAACAAAACCAACCATGGTTGACATCAGGACCAGCTGCTTTCAGTAAAGACACCCCCCCCCCCCAGCCCTGGTGCCGGCCAATCACTCAGTGGGGACCACAATCCTGAAAGGACACACCTGGAAAACTGCTGGATATTGTATTAAGATCTTTCCCCTAGGACTTTCCCTAAAATCTCCACCCTTAACACCCTTAGGACAAGGACCCAGCTCCCGGGAGCTTGCCAGTGCCTTTCCCTTTCCTTCCCACACCCCCTCCCTGCCCCAGGCGCATAACCACTAGCTTCCTCACTCCAAAGCTCTTTCTTTACCTCTACAACTCATTTATTAAGCCCATCTCTTCTAGGAATTACTTTTCCTACTTCTGTAATTTACCCAGTAAAGGCTCTCCTACAGTTTGGGTCTTGGCTCTGAATTCTTTCCTAGCCAGAACCCAAGTACCGAGGTTGCTCAAGCCAGGTTTGGTCTGACCCCACCAGCCTCACACCTGGGCTGTTCTTGCCACCTACAACAAAACCACAGCATTTTAGTGTATTTGGGGGGTGAAGAAAATCATTATCCTGGGATAAAAAGGGGAGAGGGTTGTCAAAAGATTGTATAATTTAGCAATGAGCTAACAAGTTGCTGTGCGTGTAAGTCTGTTAATAATCTGGCCTACACCCACCCTACTATTTTAATTAAGAACCTCCAGGACTTCTCTTGAGCCTTAACTGGAATCAATTAATGAATCAACACAAGCTTCTTAATATTTCTCAGTTTCCTGGCCCTGTGCAAGGCCTTGGGAGGGAAGACAAAGAAGTCATGCCACAGAGATTCTGGACTGGTAAACTGGGCTCAGCCCTCAGAATATGCAAAACCCTTAGCAGCTTAAAGGAGAGTAAAATCCAGTACGTAGCCAGAGAAACAGAAATCCCTGAGCAGTTGATTTGTTGGGAAGATTTCCAGGAGGACCTGCAAGAATGGGCAGCTTGGCCTAGCAGGGTTTGCTCAGTGGATGGAGCCTCCGCCTGCCCACTGAAGGGTCCCGGGTTCGATTCTGGTCAGGGGCACATGCCTGGGTAGTGGGTTTGATCCCCAGTAGGGGGCGTGCAGAAAGCAGCCAATTATTCGCTCTCATCATTGATGTGTCTGTCTCTCCCTCTCCATTCTTCTCTGAAATCAATTAATCCTATATAGTAAAAAGCCTAATATGATCATTATCCCCTCAACCAGGAGTTTGACGGGGAGTTCGACCAGGGGGCAGGAGTGGCAGGTGGCCAGGGGAAGGAGATCCCGGCTGACGGCTGGCAGCTGACAGCCGCTAGGGACACTACCCTTGCACAAATTTCGTGCACTGAGCCTCTAGTAAAAATAATAAAAAGAATGGGCAGCTTGCATATAGGTCAAGCCCCGCCCTGAGCTGGGAGTTTCTCAGCCATTTGTTTCTCTTCCTGTAAGATTTGCAAGTGAGATGATTTATTCAGAGATAACTGAATCCTGCAACCTCAGAGCAACTTCAGTGGCGGAGATGACAACTGAGGCTGAGCCTTATGCCAGACAAGAACGCATCTGGTCATTATTTGGATGTGCGGGGTCTTCTGTTTCAGGCAGTAAAATCCCATGTGGGCCACAATTTCAGTGAGAAGGAAGGAAATGATTCAAATCCTGAAAAATGTATTCATCCGCCTCCTGGAAGGAGGGAGGGAGGAAGGACAGAGGAGAGAGAGAGAGAGGAGAGCTAAATGCTGAAAACTCAGAGCCGGGGGCTCTGTTATTTGCTGGCAGGTCCCTCAGACGAGGGAGGCTTGAAGTCCCAGGCCTTCCACTAATGAGACTCATTACTCACATTATATCTGATCTTTCTAAACATCTTTCTTAGCTAAGTGTTCTGCCTCCCTTTCCAGGTGAGGAAACTAAAGTTGGGAGTTATTAAGTGATTTACCCCGGGTCACACAGCAGGCATTTGTCTTAAGGCCTGAGGGATTTCCAATTCCAGCCTCCTTTCTCTGGGCCGTATTACTTGGCAAATGTGCTTATCTACCCCAGGCAATTAGTGAAGGTAGGTGTAGCGTGTCAAACGTAACACTTGAGCCAAGGAAAAGCGATAAACTATGCTTCCCCTCATTTTCTTGTTGAAAAGACTAATTGTCAGGCTTCATTTCCTTACCAGGAGCTGCAGCCATCATTAATGTGGGGGGGGGGGGAGGGCGAAACTGGTTTTGCTCAGTGGATAGAGCATCGGTCTGTGGACTGAGGGGTCCCAGGTTCGATTCCGGTCAAGGGCATGTACATTGGTTGCGGGCACATCTCCAGTAGGGGGTGTGCAGGAGGCAGCTGATCGATCTTTCTCTCTCATTGACGTTTCTGGCTATCTATCCCTCTCCCTTCCTCTCTGTGAAAAATCAATAAAATATATTTTAAAAAGAAAAGAAAATTATTTTTAAAAAATGTAGGGGGGGGGGAAGGTTCCAGGTGGGGAACAAAAATAGCAACACACAAAATATCTCCTGATTTGAACATCAGGAAGAACATATAAATTTGAAATGCTATCATTCCATGGGTTGTGCTTGTTTATTTCTGAGCCTAAAGGGGAGCTTTATTCCCTGATAGTCTCATCTCCTTGGCCACACAGCTCCCATTTCTTCAGCGTGTACTTACTTTATGTGTACTGTCAGTCCTGACAGCAAGTAGTCCTATGATACAGGAATCTTTGGCCATGTTTTACAGATAGGGACACTGAAGCTGGCAGAGGATAAGAAATATCCCCAAGCCCTAGCTGGTTTGGCTCAGTGGATAGAGCATCGGCCTGCAGACTGAAGGGTCCAGGGTTCAATTCCAGTCAAGGGGCAGGTGCCCGGGTTGCGGGCTTGATCCCCATTGCGGGGCATGTAGGAGGCAGCCAATCAACGATTCTCTCTTATCATGGATGCATCTATCTCTCTCTCCCTCTCCCTCTCTCTCTGAAATCAATAAGAATCTATTTTTAAAAAATATACTTTATTGATTTTTTACAGAGAGGAAGAGAGAGGGATAAAAAGTTAGAAACATCAGTGAGAGAGAAACATCGATCAGCTGCCTCTTGCACACCCCCAACTGGGCATGTGCCTGCAACCAAGGTACATGCCCTTGACCGGAATTGAAACTGGGACCTTTCAGTCCGCAGGCCAACGCTCTATCCACTGAGCCAAACCAGTTTCGGCAATAAGAATCTTTTTTTTTTTTTAAGAAAAGAAATATCCCCAGGGTTACATGATGGGCAAATTATAGGGTCCAGTTGGAACTCAAATCTATCTGACTCCTGTTTTGAAATGTACTTGGGATTTATTTTAATCAGGTATGGTAAGAGGACAAACACACATACAGACTTTGAAAGAATAGTTTCTTTTTTTATTGATTTTTTACAGAGAAGAAGGGAGAGGAATAGAGAGTTAGAAATATCAACGAGAGAGAAACATCGATCAGCTGCCTCCTGCACACCCCTGACTGGGGATGCGCCCACAACCAAGGTACATGCCCTTGACCGGAATCAAACCTGGGACCCTTCAGTCCCCAGGCCGACGCTCTATCCACTGAGCCAAACCTGTTAGGGCTGAAAGAAGAGTTTCTTACTCTGTTTTCAGAGGAAGGAGCCATACAGGGCCACCTGCGGAAGCTCCAGTCAATCAGATGGCAGGAGTGAGGGGAAACCATGGGCAAAGCCTACACTGAGCTTTCCAGGGGGAGTAAGAACAGTTAGATAGGAACATAGACCTGTAGGTTTCCACCTGTCTTGGAGCCCTGTGAGGGTTGGAATCATGGTTTAGACATCTTTATACCCGGGGGAGGGGGAGGAGAGGTGACAGAGGAGGCACATTGTGAGATAGATATGACTGGAATTTAGTGAGATGACAGAAGTAGGCCAGAAAAGGCTAGGTTCAGAGAATTATTTGCCTTGAGAAAGGGATAGAGATAGAGGACTGATAAAGGTCCCTTTCTCTGATGTGACAGGACATAACCAAGGACAAGAGGGAAATTTCTTTCAAGACAGTGGCTGAGGAGTCTTGCTTGCACCTCCTTGGCCATAACAACTCACTAGTGCCGTGGTCGGCAAACCGAGTCTCGAGAGCCACCTGCAGCTCTTTAGCCCCTTGAGTGTGGCTCTTCCACAAAATACCACGGCCTGGGCGAGTCTATTTTGAAGAAGTGGCGTTAGAAGAAGTTTAAGTTTAAAACATGTGGCTCTCAGAAGAAATTTCAATTGTTGTCCTGTTGATCTTTGGCTCTGTTGACTAATGAATTTGCCGACCACTGGGCTAGTGGATTCCTTTTCTTTTCTTTCTTTTTTTAAAAATATTTTTTATTGCCGAAACCGGTTTGGCTCAGTGGATAGAGCGTCGGCCTGCGGACTGAAGGGTCCCAGGTTCGATTCCGGTCAAGGGCATGTACATTGGTTGCGGGCACATCCCCGGTAGGGGGTGTGCAAGAGGCAGCTGGTCGATGTTTCTCTCTCATCAATGTTTCTAGCTCTCTATCTCTCTCCCTTCCTCTCTGTAAAATATCAATTAAAAAATACATTTTAAAAATATTTTTATTGATTTTTCACAGAGAGGAAGAGAGAGGGATAGAGAGCTAGAAACATCGGAGAGAGAGAAACATCGATCAGCTGCCTCTTGCACACTCCCCACTGGGGATGCGCCTGCAACCAAGATACATGCCCTTGACCGGAATCAAACCTGGGACCTTCCAGTCCGCAGGCTGACGCTCTATCCACTGAGCCACACCGGTTTCGGCAAGGGCTAGTGGATTCCTTAATGTCAAGTGGTCTCTGGATACACTGAGCCTGGTGTTTACCAAATGAAGATACATCTCTTATTCTCTAGAACTTTCTGCCAAGTCAACACTCAGTGGAAAATAAAAAAGGATGCGTGAACATTAAGTAGGGCATCTTCTATAAATGGAGGAAGGAAACTAAGATTTTTTTTTCTTGCTTCTTCTTCTCAGCCATCCCCAAATAAGAGAGAAAAACAAGAACTGGCTGAAAGGGAGGCTTTCCCCAGACACTGGCACCCATCTCTGTATCCGGAGGCCCCCTTCGCCACAGAGCAGATTGCTCGGGGAACCCCAGTCTCAGCTCTGAATACCAAGCAAGCAGCCAGGTGGCCAACTTCCTTCAGACATTGAAATCTCTTAAGGAATAGGCAATGTTTCTTGTTTACGGTAAGATTTTCAAATCTCAACTGATTACTTTCAGTTTCCTAATGCATTTGAAAGATTTTTACTCTAAAAAAGGTTTGTTTGTCCTAACGGGTTTGGGTCAGTGGATAGAGCAACGGCCTATGGACTGAAGGGTCCCAGGTTCGATTCCGGTGGAGGGCATGCACCTTAGTTGCGGGCACATCACCTGTAGGGAGAGTGCAGGAGGCGACTGAATCTATGTTTCTCATTGATGTTTCTAGCTCTCTATCCCTCTCCCTTCCTCTCTGTAAAAACACAATAAAATATATTTTAGCCGAAACCAGTTTGGCTCAGTGGTAGAGCGTCGGTCTGCAGACTGAAAGGTCCCAGGTTCAATTCCGATCAAGGGCATGTACCTTGGCTGCGGGCACATCCCCAGTAGGGGGTGTGCAAGAGGCAGCTGGTTGATGTTTCTCTCTCATCGATGTTTCTAGCTCTCTATCTCTCTCCCTTCCTCTCTGTAAAATATCAATTTAAAATATTTTTTTAAGTAGGAAGCAACTTTATATATATATATATATAAAATTAAAATAAAAAAGTTTGTCACACTATAATATTTGCCATGATTCCTCCAAACATAGCTTAATGAGTACTCCCTGTCTGTATCTTTAAAAATATAATGTAGTTCCTTAAACCCACTCCTACATGGCGGGGTCTGAGACCAGAGTACAAATGGAGGTCCATCCACATAGCATTTATCTGTTTTTTAATATATTTGTATTGATTTCAGAGAGGAAGGGAGAGGGAGAGATAGAAACCTCAATGATGAAAGAGAGTTATTGATCGCTGCCTCCTGCACGCCCCCCACTGGGGATCGAGCCTGCAATCCGGGAATTGAACTGTGACCTCCTGGTTCATAGGTCAACGCTCAACCACTGAGCCACACAGGCCGGGCTCTGCAGAGCATTTCAAGCTGCAAATCAGGCTACAAATGTTAAATCAAATACATTCTCTCCTGCTAATTTGGAATTATAGCTCCTATCCACCTGGAAGGCCAGGTTCCAATTCCAAATTCTGACTCTGAAGTTCCATGCAAAAACACGGTAGCAAAGACTCTCTCGGCCCACTCCCCTTTCTCTGCTCACACCCCCACCAGCAGCAGCACCGTCACCATGTCCCAGCCCCTGGAACTTGAGCAAAGTCTTCCTTCAGGATGATGGGGGGATGGCTAACTGAGAAAGAGGCGCCCATGGGCCCTGGAAGTGGGCCCTGAGCAATTTGGACACAAAATGTCAAGTGTTGGGAATACACAAACTATTCTAGAAGGGGAGGCAAGCACATCCCTGTGCACTGCAGACCTGTCACCCGTGTAAGGAGCAGCGCCAGAGGAGACCAGGGTGAAACCCTCTGAAACCAGGACCCAGGGTTCTGGGCAAAACGGAAGTCCTCATCACACAGATTACAATTTAAATCCTTTGGCATCAAACCTACTCAAATAGATTTAAACTGCAAGAACTGTTGTTGTTGTTGTTGTTGTTGTTGTTGTTGTTGTTGTTTTAATATATTTTATTGATTTTTTACAGAGAGGAAGGGACAGGGATGGAGAGAAACATAGATGAGAGAGAAACATCTATCAGCTGCCTCCTGCACACCTCCTACTGGGAATGTGCCTACAACCAAGGTACATGCCCTTGACCGGAATCGAACCCGGGACCTTTCAGTCACAGGCCAAAGCTCTATCCACTGAGCAAAACCAGTTGGGCAAGAATTGTTTTTAAGCAGAGAAATACAGATCTCTCGGTGGGGGATGAGCTACTTACTGCAACTGAGGACTTTGACAGCTAAAGCAAAAGGAAAAGACCTCAGTGAGGTGTTCTTAAAGCAATTTATTCAAGTTCATTTGTTTAAGGAGACAATATTTTTCAAGGTGTTGAATTGCAGGAATGTTTTACTGTGTGACTATTACATAAAATTCATCAGGTGATATATGAATTTCAAAAATGTAATACATTATATAAACAGAAAAGTAGGTATTAAATACTGTATTACACAATAGGCTGACTTGCCGATATTCTACTTGGAGTTTACTGCTCCTCTCAAAGGCTAAGCATTATTTAACTGTAATAATCCCCAATCACATCCACTCAGATGATCAATTCTGTTTAATCACTGACATTCCTGCAGTGGTGGAAAGGGCTGGATTATTTTTGTTTGAAGCTAGTACACCAAGTCCCATCGTATGGTATAATTAAGAACAACTGTTTACTTTTTCTTAAATTCAACACCCCTCACCCCCACCTCAAAAGCTAGACATTAAAGTACTAAATATAATGATCCTGGGAAACCAAATTGCTATGTTCCTGGCAGCCCTTCCCTGCTGTTTCCCTTAAACATTTCTATCTGAAACAATGAATAAAAAAAGAAAAAGAAGAAACCTGAAAAATATACAGCTTCACTGTACCTTCCACCTAACCATCAGAGTGTCTATCCAAGTGCTTTAACAACATTCCCTCCCTCCTTTTCCTGTCCCTTTTTGGCCATTTTAGATTGTTACTTGCATTGTTTTAAGTGTCCATGGGGCACACCATGCAGGATCATGAGAAGCCAGCACACTATTTTATATGTATGAGTAAGTCACCCCAAGTAGATTGGGGGATCTTCTCAAGGACCTTCGGTCATCTTGGTTCACTCGGTCCCCTTACCCGGATCTGACACATGGGAAATATGCAAATCATATGTTTAATAAGGGGTTAATATCCAAAATATTTAAAGAACTCTTAAAACTCAACAACAAAAAACAAAAACTTAGTTTAAAAAAATGGGCAGAGGATCTGAATAAAGACTTTTCCAAGAAATATATACAGATGGCCAACAGATACATGAACAGATAGTGAAATTAACTAATTATCAGGGAAATGCAAAACAAAACCACAGTGAGATATCACCTCACACTTGTTAGAATGGCTATTATTAAAAAGATAAGAAATCACAGCTGACACTGATTTGGCTCAGTGGATAGAGCATTGGCCTGTGGACTGAAGGGTCCCAGGTTTAATTCCGGTCAAGGGCATGTACCTTGGTTGTGGGCACATCCCCGGCAGGGGGTGTGCAGGAAGCAGCTGGTTGATGTTTCTCACAGATGTTACTAGCTCTCCCTTCCTCTCTGTAAAAAATCAATAAAATATATTTTTTAAAAAGATAAGAAATCACAAGTATTGGAGAGAATTTGAAAAAAAGGGAACCCTTTAATACTATTAGTGGAATTGTAAATTTGTGCAGCCACTATGGAAAAGAGTGTAGAAGTTCTTTAAAAAATTAATAATAGAACTACCAGCTGAAACCAGTTTGGCTCAGTGGATAGAGCGTCAGCCTGCCAACTGAAAGGTCCTGGGTTCGATTCCAGTCAAGGGCATGTACCTTGGTTGTGGGCACATCCCCAGTAGGGGGTGTGCAAGAGGCAGCTGATCAATGATTCTCTCTCATCGATGTTTCTAACTATCCCTCTCTCTTCCTCTCTGTAAAAAATCAATAAAAATATTTTTTAAATGTTTATACCATAAAAAAAGAACTACCATATGACCCAGTAATCCCTCTCCTTGTTATTTATCCAAAGAATATGAAAACATGCCCTAACTGGTGTGGCTCAGTGGATAGAGCATCGGCCTGAGGACTCAAGTGTCCCAGGTTTGGTCCCAGTCAAGGGCATGTATCTTGGTTACGGGCACATTCCCAGTAGGGGGTGTGCAGGAGGCAGCTAATTGATGTTTCTCTTTCATTGATGTTTCTAACTTTCTCTCCTTCTCCCTTCCTCTCTGTAAAAAAAAATCAATATTTTTTTAAAGAAAAGAATATGAAAACACTAATTCAAAAAGATAGAGGTATCCCTATGTTCATTGCAGCTTTATTTACAAGAGTCAAGATAGAGGAACAACTTGAGTGTCCCTCAACAGATGAATGGATAAGGAAGACCTGGTACATATATACAATGAAATACTACTTTGTCATAAAAAGGTGAAATATTGCCATTTGTGGCAACATGGATGGACAGAAAAGGACAAAAACTGAATAACTTCACTCATCTATGGAATGCAAAACAAAAATGAAAATAGTGAACAAACAAAACAAGAACAAACTCATAGATACATACAAACTACATAGCTTGGTAGATACCAGAGGGAAAGTTTGGGTATGGGGACAGGAAGGCAAAATGGGTAAAGGATGTCAAACGAATGGAGATAGATGCAAACTAGATTTTTGGTGGTGAGCCATCTGTAGTGTTTATTGATATCAAATTTCAATGTTGAGCCGAAACCGGTGTGGCTCAGTGGATAGAGCATTGGCCTTCAGACTGAAAGGTCCCAGGTTGGGTTCTGGTCCAGGGCATGTACCTTGGTTGCGGGCACATCCCCAGTGGGGGGTGTGCAGGAGGCAGCTGATCGATGTTTCTCATCAATGTTTCTGGCTCTCTAACCCTCTTTCTTCCTCTCTGTAAAAAATCAGTAAAATACATATTTTTAATTCAATGTTGAATAACTGAAATAATGCTATTAACCATGTTACCTTCATTAAAAATTTTTAAAAAGCAAGTAATGTACATGGGTCCTGGCTTAACACATTCACTAGCATTTAAATAGTTCCCAAGAAATAGCTTTTTTATTTTTTTTTTGGGGGGGGGGGAGACTGCACATGCTAATGTCCACAAACTTAACATTCTTCATAACGACCAAAGTTGATACAATATTTTATTCACAGCAACTTCAGCAATTTGTTATAATGCAGTTATTTAGCCTTTGATAACTGTTCCCATATAACTCCGCTGTTAATTCAAATGTTTAAATGTAATGTTTAAAAATAAATTATATAGCCGGAACTGGTTTGGCTCTGTAGATAGAGCATCATTCCGGTCAAGGGCATGTACCTTAGTTTTGGACACATCCCCAGTAGGAGGTGTGCAGGAGGCAGCTAATCGATGTTTCTCTCTCATCGATGTTTCTGACTTTCTATCCCTCTCCCTGCCTCTCTGTAAAAAATCAATAAAATATATTTAAAAACTAAAAAATAAAAATAAATTATATAGTGGGCCATCATAAAAAAATGTCATCAAGACTGTGGTCAACATCTTTTTCCTGTTTGTAATATTACAAGATAAAATATAATCCATTGGCACTCTGCAGCCATTTGTATATCTCTTTTAAAGTACATTTTTGGCACAGCCCCACTAACTATCACCTTCTCCAAGTGCAAAAATTCTGTTGGACCCAGAAACAGGCCCATGAATAAATGCATAACTTAATGTGGGACAACAAATGCATTTCAAATCATTGGGGAATGAATGGACAATATAATCAAGGCTACCTGGACAAGTGCTGACCACAATGGGGAAAAAATTCCCTCACAACTCATAGCATAACCAAAACAAAATAAATACACCCTTCCTTACCTTCTACCAAAAAGAGGTTGGGGGTAGGGGAGTAGGGAATGGCAGATAAATGAAAGATCTATTTAAGAAAAGCAAAAGTTTAAAATACTGACAAATATTAATTTAAGAGAAAATTGGGCTAAGAAAAGGTCTCTAAAATGACACAATAAATATAAATCATATAGGAAACAGACGGACTAATTTGGCTATATTAAAATAAAAACCTCATGTGCATCCAAAGACACCATTAATAAATGAAAAGACAAATACAGCCAAAGCTAGTCTCCCGATGGTTATAAAATATAATTAAAACAAAATGCTTCCGAGAAAGATTTCAGAAAGGCAGACTGGGAGTAGATTCTTGTAACTAATAAGTAACACGAGGTTATTATACTGGTGATGTAAACATCATAGATCAATTAAGAAATAAAAGCTCAACAGCCAATGGACAGAAGACAGTTCCTATTTCAAAATAGGAACCCTGGCCGGCCAAATAACTTATAATAATATGCCCAGCCTCATTAGTAATCAAGTGAATGGACATTTAAACCACGAGAAATGATCATTTCACACCTCCAGAGAGACAAAAATGTTAAAGTCTAACAATGCTCATTTGTGATCAAAGTATTGGCAATAGAGCCACTTCATTTCTCATGCTCTGATCATAAGTGTATAAACTGGTTCACCACTTAGGGAAGCAATTTGGCAACACCTAATAAAGTTGAAGCCTAAAGAAGCAAATGTGTGGGAAGGTACTGGAAGAACTGGGGATTGTTGTTTTTAATGAGTCTACCAGGAGGTACCATTTCCAAAGAAATTGCAAATTTAAGGCCAGGAGCAAAGCAGGGGGGCGGGGGGTGGCGGATAAGAAAAAGAATACAGTTCTAGGTCACCTCTGGTAAACTTTGCCAAGTACCCATCTAACTTCTAGAAGTAATGGGCCTAACTTCTTATAGCTTTGGTTTATTAGCCCTTCATGGTTTAAAGGAGTGATATTTTGAAATGAGCTCTTTGATGCGTAACAAACACCCACAGTGATGTTAACATTTTCCAGCTTCTCCACTGTTTTTCTCTTGCAGCATTATGGGAGCCTTCTGAGTCTTCCATGAAGATGTTGACATTAGTCTTCTAACTTTTGAGGGCCTGCCTAGTCAATAGCATGGCCTGCCGAGTCAAATGCATTCATCCCATGAATGAGAAGCTGGCCGTCATTTTTTGTTAATTTCTTTCTCAGTGCTGAGTTAAAACATAATCACTAAGCTTACTGTTATGCTGATTGACCCAAGTCCTTGAATAAATCCCATTTATTGCCAGCCCAAGCCTCCTGACTCTTTTGAGCTGAGTCCACACACCTAAAAGGCACATATTAGCTGCATGTGTTCAAGCATCTGTGACACTCCTCTTATCTATCCGTCTCTTCCCGTGCCACCATCGTACTTCCTGTTGGGTTACAAGAGGGCAAATCTCCCTTCACTGTGGTTATTTTAAATGTTTTTCTTGGCTATTCTTAGGAATTTAATGTTACAAATGAACTTCGAAATCACTTGGTCTAATTCGAAAAAGTCCCTTGGGATTCTGTTTAGAAAGATCATTAGGAAGAAAGACATTGTGCTGATTTTTTTCATCCAAGAAATGTAATGCCTCTCCACAGATTCAAACTTCAGTTGCTGTCTTTTAATAGCTCCTCCACAGCCAAACTGCCAGATGTTATCTTTTGGATGATTTATGTTACAGTATGCCTTTGATCATTTCTATTTTTATTCTCCATTATTGAGTAACTAGAGGCCTGGTGCACGAATTCGTGTAGGGGGGAGGGGTCCAGCTGGTCCGCCTCGATGGGGGCTGATTAGGGGCTGGGCTGGTGAGAGGGGGCACAGGTGATTGACCAGCCAGTCCAGCCCCCAGTTGGGCTTGTTGCCAGCCACAGTGGACATCATAGTGACCAGTCGTTTAGGCATTCTGGTCGCTGGCTTTTTATATGTAGAGATAACTCTATGCCTGCTAAATTCCGAGGATGCAAAGCTCAATAGGGAATGGTCCCTACTCTCCAAGAGCTTATGTAACATAAACATCTAACCTGAATCAATTTTAATACACAAATGGAAGATCGCCCAATCACTCATTCAATGAGTCCTTCTTGGACACATCAAGAACATCTAACCTGGGGTTGGGGATAAGAGAATAGATAACCAAAGAACTTATATACTTACTAGAGGCCCATTGTGCAAAATCACACAAGATCCAGAGTCCTACTGCCACCGCAGGACCTATCAATGCACCTCCTGGTGACTGGTCGTTTGGTCGTTTGGTTGTTTGGTCGTTCCAGCATTCCAGCCACTGGCCTTTTATAATGTAGATATGCATAGCCCATGGACATAGGCAATAGGATAGTGAAGACCTGGAGATTGGGTAAGGACTGGGCGGTGGGGAAAAAGGAGGAGGGAATGGGAGATATCTGTAATACTATCAATAATAAAAAAATATACTAGCCGAAACCGGTTTGGCTCAGTGGATAGAGCGTCAGCCTGCGGACTGAGAGGTCCCGGGTTCAATTCCAGTCAAGGGCATGTACCTTGGTTGCAGGCACATCCCCAGTAGGGGGTGTGCAAGAGGCAGCTGATTGATGATTCTCTCTCATCAATGTTTCTAACTCTCTATCCCTCTCTTTTCCTCTCTGTAAAAAATCAATAAAATATATTTTTTTAAAAACACACATGTGCTACTATTATATATATATATATATATATATATATATATATATATATATAAATTAAAGAAAAGACTATATAACCTCTTTACTGCTCCCATCTAATCACTTAATATAGCCAGTTACCTTGAAGACATGTGGAGAACCTGAAAAACAATGAGCATTTGGAGGACTTAAAGTAGTAGGTCCTTTAAAATTGACATAAAACCAATTCTGTATCATTGCCCTTGCTGAATGTAAAGACTGAAGAAGGCATGGCACTTAGTGTTAAGATCTCACTACCTGATTTCTTTTAATGACTCAAAGTACTAGACAGCTGGGCTGCACTGATATAAATTCTGGTTTTGCACAACTCAATTTTGAAACCTGATGCTTACTGGGAAATTTAAAAAACAAGGCTAACATTAGAGAACTTACTCTGCACCAGACACCAATCTGGGCATGGCATCTTTTATTTGATCCTCACAACAATCCAGAGGGGGTTGCTATAGATTGCATGTTTGTGATCCTCCGCGTTCATATTATGAAATTCTAACCCCCAATGTGATGGTATTAAGAGGTAGGGCCCTTGGGATTTGACAAAGTCAAGAGGGTGTATTGCAGCCCTCATGAGAAGGATGAGTGCTCTTATAAAAGACACCACAGAGAGGCCCGGTGCACGAAATTGTGCAAGACCCAGAGTCCAACCGCACTGCGGGACCCAGAGTTCTGCCCACCACCGCAGGACCCATCAATGGACAATGGTGCCCTTGACAGAACATGGACACAGAGAGAAGACACCGATTTTGAAGCAGGAAAATGGCTCTCACCAGATACGGCATCTTGATCTTGGTCTTTCAGCCTCCAGATCTGTGAGAAATAAATGACTGTTGTTTATAAGGCACCCATCTATGGTGTTATGAAAGGACTAAGACAGAAATAACATTATCCCTGTTTTACAGAAGCAGGGATAGGGCCAAGGTCCCAGAACCAGGAAGTGGCAGAACCAGGATTTGAAGCTACTGGTCCAAGCCCAGAGCTTAGGTTCAAAACCACCTTTACATCCTGCATCCAATGAATAAGCAGTATTTGTAGAAGTTGCCATGGCTTGCCCTGAATGTGATGAGTCAATTGTAAAATCACTAAGTACGTGTGGAGCATTATGGACTTTTATGCCTGGAATTTAGGGTGGTTTCGCAAGCCAGTCTGGATCCTACTACTAAAGGCAACGAAATAAGGAACAATGCTGCCTTGTGACTCTCGGCTGCTCATTCAGACTCGTGATTCAGGGTCTCTAATTAGCAAGAGAATGTGTGCACCAAGTGGCATCTTTCCTGTTTCCAGAACAGTGTTCCTTCCAGGAAGCCGTGAACATTGGCATCTCATGCCAATGCAGGATGCCCATGCAACGCTCAGTATCATATGACTTCTAAAGTCCCTATTCATGCTTTTGGTTACTTCCTTCAAAGATTTCACCCTCTCACCCTAGCAGATGTGGCACAATGGATAGAGCATCGGCCTGCGGACTGAAGGGTCCTGAGTTCGATTCCAATCAAGGGCACATGCCCAGGTTGCGGGCTCAATCGCCAGTAGGGGGCATGCAGGAAGCAGCCAATCAGTGATTCTCTCTCATTATTGATGTTTCTATCTCTCTCCCTCTCACTTCCTCTCTGAAATCAATAAAAAGATGTCACCCTGTCTTTGCTAATAAGAGGCCATCTGTCGACCGCTTCACTTAAAGTGTGATATAGGGCTCTAAGGTTCTGTCTTCCCACGTTTGTCAAAGTCAAGGTAGACAATTTGTGCTGCTGTCTCTCAGTAAGATAATTTCCTCTTTCCTTAAACACCATGAATTCTGAACAGGGGGCATTAAGCACTCTTTGAATTTTACATTAAGTTCTGAAGTTAAATGTGTTAGATTGAGTTACTGCTCCCAATTCGTCACTCCCCTGTCATTCATATGCTGGCTATAGCCTCACTGACAGAGCAGACTCCCTTGCCTCTCAGCTTTAGGCTTGGCTAAGCAATGTGCTTTGGCCAATGGGACAGTGACAGACATGGCCCAGGCAGAGGCTGGAAGGGTAGATGCATCATTGTGCTTGCACTCTCATCTGTCACCAGAGCATGTCTCAGGCAGCCACTGGTCCAAGGAGGTTGAAAGACATGTGAAGCAGACTTAGACCCAACGCACAGCCTAGACAAAGCCCAGCAGAGCCCAGTCTGGATCTGCTGAATCCCAGCCAACTCATAGATGGGTGAGAGAGAAATCAACACTTACTGATCTACACTGTTGAAATTTCAGGCTTGCTTGTTATATATTACTAGACACCTGATGCACAAATATTTCTGCAAGAATGGGCCTTCCTTCCCCTGGCTGCCGGCACCATCTTTGTTACAGCTAGAGCCACCTTTCCTCCTTCCCATGATTCCCAGAGGCCTGGAGCAGCTGATGTGGTGCAGAATGCCTGGGTCCCATCCCCTGCCACTTGGCGGCTGTGTATGCAAATTAACCCACCATCTTTGTTGGGTTCATTTGCATGTTCACTCCTGATTGGCTGATGGGCAACGTGATGGTGCAATCAATTTGCATCTTTCTCTTTTATTAGTGTAGATGGAGGTAATAGTTAATAGACAAACCCTCCTCTATCTGCCATCTATTTGGAAGCCAGGTGTATTAGTTTCCTGGGGTTGCTGTAACAAAGTGCCACAAACTGGGTGACTTTACACAGAAATGTATTGTCTCCCAGTTCCGGAGGCCATGGGTCTGAAATCAAGGTGTCATCAGGGTTGGTTCCTTCTGAGGGATGTGAGGGAGGATCTGTTCCAGGCCCTTCTCCTCAGGCATTCCTTGGTTTGTAGGATGGCGTTCCCCCTGCGTATTCACATTTTTGTGTTTCTTGGTCCAAATTCCTTTTTATAAGGACACCAGTCATGTTAGATAACAGCCCACCCTAATGAACTCTCTTTAACTTGATCATCTGCAAAGACCCTATTTTCAAATAAGGTCACATTCCCAGGTACTGGGGGGAGGAGTAAGGACTTCAACCTTCTGGGGCAGGGGACACACACAATTCCACCACCACACTATCCCGGAAGTCTTTCTGGCAAGGGAGAGGAAAGACCGGAAGGACCTGTGGCCATTTGGTTAATGGAAAATCTAAGAGTTTATCTTTCTACATAGCTGCAGCAGGAATAAATATTAGGTCTTGCTGTCTTCTAAATGTTTGCCGTTTTACAAAACACTCGTAGTAAATCACCTCTACCCCAACTCTCCTGTGCTTACTTTATAGCCTTTGCCTCAGTAAATCTACATTGACTCCTTCACGCTTCTATTTCCAGCGGCCCTGATAGTACCCTGTTGCTTTGGGCTAGTATTTCATGCTGCTTTTTTTTTTTCTTCCTGCTGAAGAGGCTGCCCACATTTCTTTCCCTCATACACTGCCCTTAACGCAGCTCACTGTCTCCTCTGACCCTCCACAGAGAAATGCTACAAAAAGCTTTGCTAGCACAATGCCCAAACTGAATCACATAACCTCTAATCTCTCCCTTTATGATTCTCTGTATTTTCAATAAATCCAAAAAAGGACCCAAGCACAAACGGAACATTTGCTCTGGTTTTAGTCTCCGTGGAAATAAACAAACTTACCTAAACCCGTGAAATCAAAGCGCAACCCAAGCTTCCGTGAGTCGCATGTTTAGTTGAATCAAAAGCATCATCCCTTTTCCCTGTGTGTAGAACCTTCTAACTGTCAAGGCAATGGGGTCGCCACAGCCTTTCAGAATTGCAGGCAGGACGTGAACATGCCTGCACTGCTCATTACTTCAAAGTCTCAACTAACTGGTTCCATCCACCACCAGTTCTGTCATTTTCCAAACACCGGGGGGGATAAGAGCCTTTGGGGGAATGTTGGGAGGGTCAAAACTGAGCCACAGATGAATGGTCTATCCAATTGCTTTTTAAACAAAATCTATCAGGACATGTCAAAGCCTCGGACACCAAACACAGACCCATCTTAGCATTACTAGGGCAATATCTATTGCTTTGGAGGCCGCTTGTAACAATACATTGATATTTCAAACATTTCATGCTAGCAGTGGTTCATGCATCAGTTTTCTCCATTTTTCTCTAATGCAACCCATATGATTTCCCAGGTGTCTCTAGCTCGGTACTATTCAAGGCGTGGTCCACAGACCGGCGGTATCAATGCCAGCTGATTAGACTGTCAGAAATGCAGACTCCTCCCAAGTGAGCCATGTGTCCCAGGGGGCCATGTGCCCTGGGTGAGCCGTGTGTCCCAGGGGACCGTGTGTCCTGGGAGAGCCGTGTGCCCTGGGGGGAGACATGTGCCCCGGAAGAGCCGTGTGCCCCGGGGAAGCAGTGGGACCCGGGGGGAGGGGCCGTGTGAACCAGAGGAGGAGCGGATTCTATTCGTGTGGTCCTGAAATAGTCGCCATAAAACAAGCAGACTGCCAAATGAGGTGCGAATTCTATTCATGTGGTCATGAGATAGTCACCATAAAACAAGCAGATTGTCAAATGACAGTGGGGAGGGGAAGGAGACCTGGGGGGAGATAAATGAACAACCGAAGGACTGGTATGCATGCATATAAGTACAACCAACGAACACAGAACTCTGGGGAGGGAGGGCATGAATGGGAGGTGGGGGGGGAGGGCAATGGTAAGCTATGTACACATATAATACCTTAATACATTTAAAAAAAAAGAAATGCAGACTCCTGGGCCCTGCCCTAGACCTACTGAATCAGACTATTTTAAGAAGGTCCTCAGGTAATCAATTCCTAAGCACATTCAAGTTTGGGAAGCACTGTCCTGGTTTCTTCTATTCCTCTTTCTAAATAGCAGGACAACTACTGTTCCAGCTGAACCCATTAAAGTCCTCAGCCAGTTTTCTCATAAAACTAATTGAACAGCTTTTTAATGTGATCCTATGTTCAAATTTAAACTATCACGATCCTGCCCTGGCTGGTGAGCCTCAGTGGTTAGAGTGTCGGCCCAAGCACCAAAGGGTCACAGGTTTGATTCCCAGTTAAGGGCACATACCTGGATTGCAGGTGCCTACAGGAGGCAACCAGTCAATGTGCCTCTCACATCAATGTCTGTCTGTTTCCCTCCCTCCACCCCTTCCATTCTCTCTAAAATAGAACCAATGGATCCCAGCTGATGTGGTTCAGTGGTTGAGTGTCAACCTATAAACCAGGAAGTCACAGTTCAATTCTCAGTTAGGTCACATGCCAGGGTTGCAGGCTCCATCCAAGTGTGGGGTGTTCAGGAGCCGATTGATCTCTCTCTCTCTCTCTAAAAAACAAAACAAAAAATCAGCCCTAATCAGTGGTTTGCCTGATTTGGCTCAGTGGATAGAGTATTGGCCTGCAGACTCAAGGGTCCCAGGTTCAATTCTGGTCAAGGGCTTGTACCTTGGTTGTGGGCACATCCCCAGTAGGAGGTGTGCAAGAGGCAGCTGATTGATGTTTCTCTCTCATGGATGTTTCTAACTCTCTATCCCTCTCCCTTCCTCTCTGTAAAAAATCAATAAAATGCATATAAAAATCAATAAAAACATTAAAAATATATTTATATAAGAAACAAAGAAAGAAAAAAACTACCATTCCTGTTCCAATTTGTTGATTTCTACAATAATACCTTCACAGCCTTTTTCCTCCAATACAAGGACCAGTGTGGAGGCAGGTACTGCATTTAGTTGCCATGACTCTTCAGCATCCTTTAATCTGGAAACCTTTTCACAGCCTTTTGTCTTTTTAACATTAATACACAAAGAATCCAGGCCCTAACTGGTTTGGCTCAGCGGATAGAGCATCAGCCTGCCAACTCAAGGGTCCCAGGTTCGGTTCCAGTCAAGGGCATGTACCTTGGTTGCGGGCACATCCCCAGTGGGGGGTGTGCAAGAGGCAGCTGATTGATGTTTCTCTCTCCTCAATGTTTCTGACTATCCCTCTCCCTTCCTCTCTGTAAAAAAATCAATAAAATATATATTTTTTTAAAATCTAGGCCCCCTTTTAATAGAGCATTTTTCATTTGGGGTCTAATGTTTATTCAAGATTACATTCGGGCCCTAAGTAGTTTGGCTCAGTGGACAGAGCGTCGGCCTGCAGACTGAAAGGTCCCAGGTTCGATTCTGGTCAAGGGCATGTACCTTGGTTGCGGGCACATCCCCAGTAGGGGGGGTGCAGAAGGCAGCTGGTCGATGTTTCTCTCTCATTGATGTTTCTAGCTCTCTATCTCTCTCCCTTCCTCTCTGTAAAATATCAATAAAATATATTTAATAAATAAATAAATAAATAAATAAATAAATAAAAAGATTACATTCAGGCAATGCTGTCTTACCCAGTATTGCACAGCTGCTGATGGACCGACCCTCCTGAGTATGGGAGGCGCAACGTCCACCCGCCCTTTGATTCTGCTCACCTGGCCAGTGTCACACGGTAAATCCATTTCCCCTCTTGCAATGGGTCCTGGGCTGAATCATGGCCCCCTAAGGATGTCCACACCATCCTGTAACCCCAGAACCTTGTTACCTTATATCGCAAAAGGGACGCTGCAGCTGTGGCTGAATTGGGGCGATTCTCACGGATCATCCAGGTGGGCCCAATCAAATGCCGAGGGCCTTACCACGGGGACGCACAGGGGTCAGGGGTCAGAAAGAGAGGCAACGTGACAGCGGAAGGAGATTTGAGGACGCTGTTGCTGGCTTTGAGAAGGAAGAAAGAGGGCAGGAGCCAGTTAGGCAGACAGCCTCCAAAAGCTAGAAAAGGCAGGAAACAGATTCTCCCCTAGAGCCTCCAGCAGGAACCAGCCCAGAGACACCCTGATTTGAGCCCTGCAAGACTTATTTCAGACTTCTGACCTCCTGAAAGGTCAGAGAATAAACTGGTGTGATTGTAAGGAACTGTTTGCGGTCCATCTGTTTGAGCAGCAATAAGAAACTGATACACAGCCCTAACTGGTTTGGCTCAGTGGATAGAGCGTCAGTCTGCAGAGTGAAGGGTCCTGGGTTCGATTCCGGTCAAGGGCATGTACCTTGGTTGCAGGCACATCCCCAGTAGGTGTGCAAGAGGCAGCTGATCGATGTTTCTCTCATCGATGTTTCTAACTCTCTATCCCTCTCCCTTCCTCTCTGTAAAAAAATCTATAAAATATATTTTAAAATAAATAAAATGATACACAGCTCATAAGCAATCTGTGGGAAACAAAGCCACATAAATATGCTCCTTGTCAAAATCTCCAAGATTTTTGCTAAAATCGGTTTGGCTGTGGATAGTGTCAGCCTTCGGACTGAAGGGTCCCAGGTTTGATTCCGGTCAAGGGCATGTACCTTGATTGCAGGCACATTCCCATTGGGGGGTGTGCAGGAGGCAGCTGATCAATGTTTCTCTCTCATTGATGTTTCTAACTCTCTATCCCTCTCCCTACCTCTCTGTAAAAAATCAATAAAATATATATATATATTTTTAAATCTCCAAGGTTTTGTCACCAGTGGATGATTTTTTCCTGATTCAGTCTTCACTGTGCCAACAAAACACTAATTTTTCAACTGCAGTATCTCCCCCCCCCCCTTAGCTAGTTGGTAATCAGCATTCTACAGTAAGCATCTCATCCATTGTATCTGTCCCCCATTTATTTGTATATTTGTTTTCCATGCACCCTCATCACTTCCAACTTTCTTGCAGTCATTTACAATTCCTTACTATTGTTAAATATTTCAGTGCATAAATCCATCCTGGATTTACCCAGTTGGAGCCTCGGGCCAGGCTCAAACTAATCACAAGCATCCAGGATCAGTCAAGAGTCTCTTGCTATCACATCCCCGGAGCAGACGGGATCAGTGGCCTTGCTGCCTGACCTGCAGGGACTGGTATAGGAACTCCAGCCACAGACCTGTGTAAGCCGGTGAGGACCAAATTGAAGCCCGTGTGAAAGCATTCTGCCCAGTGGGTGGGCCAACACCAAAGGTGGAGACATTCAAGAGTGACGTAGTTGATGGTGGAACACAAACAAACAGGAAAGAAAAAGAGAAGATACAGAAGTGGCTGGCACCAAAAAGGCTGCACATCCTTCACTTCCGGTTTTCTAGTCTGAACGTTGAACACAGAAGTTTCTGCTCCTCCTCGGCCCTTAGGCGAAGCCAGAAGGAACCCCAAAGACTCAAACCCTGGTCAGTAGATGCCCTTCACCTACACAGTGCTGCCTCTCATAGTGGGACCGCAGTCTTGCTAGGGCAGGGAGGACATTCTTGCTCCTTGGTGCATGAAGGTACAGGCATGTCTCCCTTTTTTATTTTAATATATATTTTATTGATTTTTTACAGAGAGGAAGGAGAAGGGATAGAGTTAGAAACATCGATGAGCCGAAACCGGTTTGGTTCAGTGGATAGAGCATCGGTTTGCGGACTGAAAGGTCCCGGGTTCGATTCCGGTCAGGGGCATGTACCTTGGTTGCGGGCACTTCCCCGGTAGGGGGCGGTGCAAGAGGCAGCTGGTTGATGTTTCTCATCAACGTTTCTAGCTCTCTATCTCTCTCCCTTCCTCTCTGTAAAATATCAATAAAATATATATATTTTTTAAAAAGAAACATCGATGAGAATCATCCGTCAGCTGCCCCCTGCACACCTCCCACAGGGAATGTGCCTGCAACTGAGGTACATGCCCTTGACCGGAATCAAGCCTGGCACCCTTCAGTCCACAGGCCGACGCTCTATCCACTGAGCAAAACCGGTGAGGGCAGACACATCTCCCTTTATCATCATAGGCTATTTCTCTTCTTGAACATGGCCAACGCCATACAATTTTTCACACCAGCCTATTTCCCCCATGTCCACTTGGAAAACAGAATTCTAAGAATTGGCCTTTACAGTGCACTTGAACTCCTCAGTGCCTATGACACATAAAACATTAGACAAATAATCCTGGGCTTCCGTCTCTAAGATGCACCTCTCCGGATATTGGAGTGCTTCTGTTAATATGGACTGGGCTGGTTCAGCTTGCTTCACCTGGGAGAGTCCTCAACTCATTGGTTCCGTTCCATTCCTGTGTCGCGTCACAGAGGAGCCTGTTCATAAAGGAATCACTCACAGAAATGACCACCACATCACTGGATGCTGCCAGGGGACACCATCTGCATTCATGAGCTGGCCACCGTATCTCCGGGACCCCGGTACAGGAGATGAGCCTACTTGTCCAGTCACATTTATCATGATTTCCCAAGGAAATCACATCCAGGAGGACTCAAATAGCTTTCCAAAAGCACGGGACTATTTTTTGGCCGTGATCTATTTCTCATTTTTGAAATAATGAATAAAGCAGCAATCGGTGGGATGACTGCACCATGTAATTGAGATTTTTTAAATGATCCTGGCCGAGGAGAACTGATCTGCCAGTACCGATTTGAGGTTCTGACATCAGGGTGAAAAGTACCCAGCTACCCTTGCCCAACACCTAAATAAAATGAAAGCCAAATCTGTAGGTCAGGGGCTCTTAACCTGGGACCTATGGACAGAATTCTGTATATCCTTAAACTTGGATGGGGAAACATTTTTACCCACTGTCACTAACCACTCACTGAAATTTGGCATTTCCTTTAAACATGAACGTAGGTGGCAAACCATGTCAGTAATGGCAGTACCTATGACTTTGTGAATAGAAATCAGATGTGTCATCACGTTTCAGTTGCTACAGATTTTTACAAATATCTGTGCTCATTACTACCTCAAAGATATGGTAGTCAGCCTGGCCGGTGTGGCTCAGTGGTTGAACACTGACCCAGGAACGGTCACACTGGATTCCATGTCAGGGCACATGCCCAGGTTGCAGGCTCCACCCCCAGTGTGAGGTGAGCAGGAGGCAGCTGATCAATGATTCTCTCATCATTGATGTTTCTCTCTTTTTTCTCCCTCTCCCTTCCTCTCTGAAATCAATAAAAAAATATTTTTTAATATGGTATTCAACCTACCACTAGATCCAGCCGTGTATCAAGTTATTAAAGCACAAATATTACATCCTAAAGTTTTAAAAAACAATATAACTTGTTTCCTTCTAATTATCTCTTCTTCGTGTATTAAAAATATGTTTCTGAGGAGGGACTCACTCGTTTCACCAGGTTGCCAGAGTCTGAGATGCAAAAGAGGATCAGAAACCCTAATGTCATGCCCTAATGGGTTTGGCTCAGTGGATAGCGTGTTGGCCTATAGACTGAAGGGTTCCAGGTTCGATTTCTGTCAGGGGCTTGTACCCTGGCTGTGGGCACATCCCCAGTATGTACAGGAGGCAGCTGATCAATGTTTCTAACTCTCTATCTCTCTTGCTTTCTCTCTGTAAAAAATCAATAAAATATATATATTTTAAAAGATATGAAAGAAAACCAAGAATCTCTTAGGTATTAAAAAAAAAAAAAAAAAAAAAAAAAAGAAGACACCCTGATGCCAGCTTTCAGAGAGCAAATGCTAGAAACTAGATTCAAACGGTCACTAGCCATAGGAGCCCAGGCATATTTTACATTCTGACTGCTGGCTTACTCTGTGATATTAACATGGAGTTCACAAAGCTAGTTTTAGGCTGAGCAAGATAACGAAAAGGAAAGTGGTTTATTAACCCAAAGCACAGCAAGGTCAAGATTATCTGACACAAAAAGATACTCAGAGACAGGGTAATAGATTACTTTCTCAAGGCCACACAGCAGCTCCTATCAAATAATGTGGCTCTGCTGGGCCAGTGTGGTTCAGTAGTTGGGTGTGTCAACCCAGGAACCATGGGTTCCGTTCCAGGTCAGGGCACGTACCCGGCTTGTGGTCTCGATCCCCAGTAGTAGGCATGCAGGAGATAGCCCATCCATGTTTCTCTCTCATCGATGTTTCTCTATCCCTCTCCCTTAAAAAAAATCAATAAAAACATATTTTATTTTTTTAAAATATATTTTATTGATTTTTAACAGAGAGGAAGAGAGAAGGATAGAGAGTTAGAAACATCGATGAGAATCATCGATCAGCTGCCTCCTGCATACCCCCTATTGGGGATGTGCCTGTAACCAAGGTACATGCCCTTGACCGGAATCAAACCTGGGACCTTTCAGTCCGCAGGCTGATGCTCTATCCAAACCAGTTTTGGCAATAAAAACATATTTTAAATATTTTTTAAATAAATGGTAACATTTTTTAAAATGATGCAACCCAAGGGCAAAGTGCTATTCTAAGACTGGGTAAGGCACTTGAGCCACAATCAATCAATCAGTGAACTGCTTCCTTCAGAGAGAAAGCCATGTCACGAACAAAAAAAGTTCAGTCGAAATAAAAAAACAAGTGCTTAGAAAACAACTGAAGGATTTCACTCTTAGCAGCACTGCTCTAGAACCTCAAATACAGGCCAATCCTATATAATAAATGGCTAATATGTAAATTGCCCCCTCGACTAGTTCAACCAGGAGGCGGGGCCAGATGGCCTACAGCCCACTGCCCCGCCCCAATTGGCCCTGATCAGGGCCGGCTGGCAGAACCCCACCCATGCACGAATTCGGGCACCTGGCCTCTCGTGGTATATAACATCGCTTAATCACTTCCTTCAACCTGTCCCACAACTCAAGGGAACAGAATGAAATGTATCAATTTATGGAGACCAACGCAAATTCTCATGGCAGCAATAGCTAACGCAAGCAAGGAGGGGACAATTCAACTGCTCGGGAAATAGTAGCACATTTTCATTCTGATATCAGCACTACTCCAGCCCAGGCACACCAATCACGTTTTCAAAATATTCAATCACACTTTTCTTTTTAAAATAAACTGACTTCTTAAATATCTGCTGAGTTGGAACTTAAACTACAGCCATATTTCTTGTCTTTAAAAAAACTGAATATGCTGTGGTATTTTCATACTACAGCATATACAATTTTAACATATCTTTATTGATTTCAGAGAGAAGGGAGAGGGAGAGAAGAATCAATGATGAGAATCATTCAATGGCTGCCTCCTGCATGCCCTACACTGGGGATGGAGCCTGTAACCTCGGCATGTGCCCTGACCAGGAAATTGAGCCTATGACTTCCTGGTTCATAGGTTAAAGCTCAGCCACTTAGCTACTCTGGCTGGGGCTTTAGATTATAAAAGAGACTACAACACTATAGCCATTAAAGTGAAATAACAGTGCTTAGATCTTATCACATTTCCTTAAAAATACAGCAAAAGTGGATGTTTTTAATGATCAGAATTCGGAATGTGCATACTTTTCTTTCAAAACCATCAGGTTAAATTATCCTTTCTTCAATATGGAGAAATGGGTAGGGTCAGAATTTGCGATTCTCACCCTTCTACATTCCTTACTCTCCCCTGAATGCATCTTCCATGGGCTAGCACAACCTGATGCACCTCATTTCTAACTCTAAGCTTTTGGCAGGACCTGTATGTCACCAGATTTATCAGTGGATTGCACCTTAGCCTCAAGCATAAAGCCATGCCAAAGTATTAGTAAACACCATTTCCAGACACCAGATATTACTTGAATTCTCTTCTGAAGTGGGAGTCATCCCATTCTATTAACCTAAAACAGAATTTGAACAGTAATAGCAGCATTATTTTTTACCGTATTTGCCGGCGTATAAGACGATTTTTTGGCCCTGAAAAATACGTATTTGCCGGCGGATAGTCGTATAAGACGACCCCCTAACATTTCCACTAAAAAATACAGAGTTTGTTATATACTCGCCGTATAAGACTACCCCCCACTTGGAGGCATATTTTTCAGGGCCAAAAAGTCGTCTTATACGCTGGCAAATACGGTAACTTTAATTTACAGAGCCTTTGTAAAACATTATAGAAGCATTTGGGGGAGGTGGGGTAAGATTCTTAATGTCTATCCATGCCATTTTTAACTTCTACACACAAGAAAACTACTTGCTGAAAGCCAATCTAGTTCCAACATGATTTTAACTCCTATTATACTAGAGTCCCGATGCACGAAGATTCATGCAAGAATGGGCCTTCCTTTCCCTGGCTGTCAGCACTGCCTTTCCACTCCACCCCAGAACCGCCTCTTTCCACTCTGGCCCTGCCTTTCCATGCTGCCCAGAGGCCCTGAGTGGCTGAGGCAGTACAGAATGCATGTGTTGTCACCATGGTGATGACACAAGCGTCCTGCCCCAACTCCTACTGCTTGGTGTCTATGTACACAAATTAACCCACCATGTTTGTTGGGTGAATTTGCATACACACCCGATTGGCTGGTGGGTGTCACAAAGGCACAGTCAATTTGCATTTTTCTTTATTAGTGTAAATTGTTTCTTCTTCCATGACAATCTAATAGGAAAAAAAAGTGGGCATACACTCATTTTTAAAGACTAATCTGCCAGATACCATAAACCTATCTTAGGTGGAAGATAAGTTTGTTACTAATTCTATCTCAAAAGGAACATTGAATCATTTCATTTTTAATGTTTTGCTTATTGTAAATTCACCATAAATGAACTCTATTGATAAAGCAAAAAGATTTTATTTCAACAACATAACTCAGTGATATCTAATCAGGCAAGTCAATATACCCTCGCCTCTCATGTGGGTTGTTTCCCACAAACACACCAAGCTAGTAGTGTTATAAGCACGTCCTTTTTTCTTTTTCTTTTTGGAAAATAGTCCAAGGCAATTTAACTTTTATTTCCTCTATAGAGCTTGTCACCATTTATTAATCTTAATCTCCCTCAACGTCGCATATCAGACGAGAGACCTGATTTTTCTCCTCAACAAGCACTTCCTTAGGTGAGTTCAAGTTGCAGGCCTCTCTACAAACTATCATCTATTTGTGCATCCAAAAATCTTCTCAAAACTTCACAGCAGCGATCCAAACTGATCTTTATTTCCACATCTAACACAGGAGAGTAAGATGGGGGACATAAAAAAAAAAAAAAAAGCTTGACTTTCAACTTCACAGGAAGGCCAAATCTTTTCCTACCCTCAGGTCAATTTGATAATGAAGAACTGGTGGATGTAATGGGCTGTGTGTATCATTTACCACAATGGTAAATGGAAGTCATTACTATTGTTCACAAAAGGCCCTAAGGCCATCCTATTGTAAAGAGATAAATGACACCAGCAGTGATAAAAGAGAACTAAAAAAAAGACCCAGGAGACACCTTTGTTCTGTGCAGTAGGAAGTAAGAAAAAGGAGACCTAACGGAAATAAAAGAACAGACACATGAAATTTCTCATTTGTAATTTTAATCAAAGCATTGCTAATTCGTGGTGGTTGTTTTTATTTTTATTTTTTAACTTTCATCAAAGCACCACATTTTAATCACGTAAGTCAATTCATTTTTTTGGGAAAGAAACACCATCAAGAAGTCCCCTCTGGAATACAACACGTATGTTCATTCTTCCAAGCAACCAAATTCAAAGTCTACCAAAACAAAAGAAAACAGCCCACACAGGAAAAAGAGTAAAAAAAAAAATCACATTCTAGGGTTCAGTGCATGTAGCAGCCTTTGCTATGCTAGCTAACCATCCTTCAGCTGACTTTCAAAAAAACAACACCCTAGGTCATCAAAATATACATTTTCCATTTGCCTTTTTAAATTAAAAAATAATAAAAAAAAGAAGAACTTGAAGGAATTCACAATCAAATTGCCTGACTCGTGTTGATGGCATGTACAGCATGTGGAGGTCAGGGAGGCCATTTGTATGTAGCACATGTGATGAGGGGATATTGATCTTCAAGGTTTAGCTTTCTTCCAAACAGTGTAAAATACCCACCTGAACAAGGAGTTAAGGAATGAGAACAGGTCATTCGAAGAACAGGTTATCACTTAAAATGCTGTGGAAAGGCAGGCATGGTGGGCTCGCAAACTCAAAAGAGAGACCTACAGTAACCACTAAGGATGGTCTAAAGCAGGGGTGGGCAAACCTTTTGACTCCGGGGCCACAATGGGCTCTTAAACTGGAGCAGAGGGCCGGAACAAAAGCAACCTGACCATGCTGGCACTCTCATCTTGGGCTGCTGGGGGAGGAGCGGAGGGGAGAGCAAGAGAACCCTCCGCTCTTTCGGCTCCGAGGGCCGGATAGAACAGCTGAACGGGCCGGATCCGGCCCGCGGGCCGTAGTTTGCCCACGGCTGGTCTAAAATGAATACCTTTAATGAAAAAGCAGCTTATAGTGGTAGTCACATCCTAGGCCAGTATCTTCCCTGACAAAGATCAACTTCCATCTTGACAGAGCAGATTCTCTTTGGGAATCTAAGATAACTTACCTGTGGAATGTCAGGGTCACCCATAACTTCCCCTTTTCCGGACCCCTCAGGGCACAACCATTGTTATCTTGCTACTAGTGGACTGCTAACTACCCTTGATCCACCAGAATAAAGAAGCCTGTCTGTCATTTTACTTTATCCAATCCCAGAGGTATGGCTGCTTGGCTTTATCCTGCCTCCCTAATCTATCACCAATGAATTTCACCTAACCCCACTTTCGTCTCCTCCTTTGATTGTCATGTCTAACAGCCGTGGGCAAACTACGGCCCTCGGGCCGTCGGCTATGACGGTTCTGTTCTGATTAGAGAAAGCGCTCTCTAGCCTGGCCGGGGGTTGTGCACCCTAGGACACGGGAGCTAACACAGGAATGCAGTCCATCCTCCTGTCCCGAGAACTGCCCATCATTATGGAAAGATTTACCACCTCGTGGGGAGGCAACTAGTCCTGGAGGCACCTGCTCTTTATAACCGCCAGCCCCTGTGCCCGTAATCTGGTCCCGGGGCGCCCGTGGCACCCTCCTCTCTAATCCCCCCACCCATGACTTGTAACCTGTAATGGTTACCCTGTGCCTACTTTCCCAGGCCTGTAATGCCTACTTTCCCACGTAACCTTCGTCCTTCTAGCAAACATAGGAGCTGGCTCGTGGTGGGGGCAGTGCAGATGTTTGTGGATGACCCGCTGCTCTCCCATCCTGCCGGCATTACTGCAGTAAACGCTCATAGGTGACAGCCCTGTCTCTGCTCCATTGGCTCACGTAGTGACAGCAGCCCGGACCCCTTGGCTGTCCGGTTACAGTTCCAGAGAAACAGTCCTGGCTGTAAAATGCTCTAGAGAAGAGCCCTGGTGAAGGTGGATGGGGGGTAGGGGGGGGGTGTTGGAGTCTGCCACAGGCAAGGAGGAACATGGCCCAGCAAGCACAGAGCACTCCAGGCATCCCGGGAGGACCCCAGGGAGGGGAATATTATGGCCTCCTTTCTGTCCTAACCTGCCCCCCCCCCCTTGCAGGCCAGCAGCAATCACAGGAAACTCCGCCACCTCAAGAAAGCAAGCTTGCCGAAACCAGCTCAGTGGATAGAGCGTCGGCCTGCGGACTGAAGGGGCCCAGGTTCGATTCCGGTCAAGCACATGTACCTTGGTTGAGGGCACATCCCCAGTAGGGGGTGTGCAGGGGGCAGCTGATGGATGTTTCTCTCTCATCGATGTTTCTGATTATCCCTCTCCCTTCCTCTCCCTTAAAAAAAAAAAAATTAAATTAAAAATTTTTGAAAAAGCAAGCTTTTGTCTGCACTCTCCAGTGTGCCTTTAGGAGGAGGAAACCCATTATAAATTTCCAGCGACAATGCTCTCATTCCGGTCCCTCCCGCCCCCGAGTTCTTTTCTTATTTCTGGGGATTAAATGTACTAAGTGGCCCTAATGGAAGACACCAACGTTAACTTTCAGATTCCTGGCATTATTTCTAGCTCTCGGTTTCTATTGCAACCCGGAATACCAAGGGAAGTTATAGAAACTGGTGTTAAAGGAGGATCATCGTGACCTAGAAGTAAAAGGCATGCCTTCAATCTTTGCCTGCAACGGCCGGGGTTCCGAAGCCTCAATGTGCAATCAGCCCCCTGGAGGGCCGCTTAAGGCCAGTCACCAGCTCCAGCTTTTCTCATTGGGCAGCAAGTGGCGGGGGGGGGGGGGGGGGGGGGGAGATGGGGAGGACACGCATGCTTAAGAATTTGCCCGTCTAGCCGAAACCGGTTTGGCTCAGTGGATAGAGCGCCAGCCTGCGGACTGAAGGGTCCCGGGTTTGATTCCGGTCAAGGGCATGTACCTTGGTTGCGGGCACATCCCCAGTAGGGGGTGTGCAAGAGGCAGCTGATGGATGATTCTCTCTCATCGATGTTTCTAGCTCTCTATCCCTCTCTCTTCCTCTCTGTAAAAAATCAATGAAATATATATATATATTTTAAATGAATTTGCCCATCTATTTCCCCGATGACCCTGCAGAACTGGGGACCACCTGTCAGAATCTGAGGGCGGGACCCGGGAATCAGTATTGTTTTCAAGATCCTAGGGGCTTCTAATGTGCAGCCTCGCTTGAAAACTGGGGCCTTATATCCTCAGAGAACTCTGTTGATTCAAAATGCTAAGCCGGCACAGATGGACTCGGCGTTCTGATCCGACAACACAATGATAAGGTCAAAGGATACAGCTCCAAGTAGGAAGGGACACAGACGATCTCCTTTGAGAATTCCACAGGACAATACAGGTGTCCGAGCTGCTCTTCGTAGAGTGACAGGGCTTCCGTCAGGTTGACACAGTTCCCCTAAATCAGAGAGAGAAAAGCAAACAACGGGATATTGGAGTCCACGGAGGGTCCCGCTCATGTGAAGGTCGCTAATAGATGAGAACAACTCGAGCTTCCCGTAAAAGTTCCTCTTTGGAAATGAGACATGGTTTCTGTACTTTCTCACAAATTGCACGGAGCTCTATTTATAGACCCATTAGTTCACTATTCTTCTACCTCATTTACCAAGCCATTTCAGATGATTAGAGTATGAAGCAATACAAAAACAAGTGAGACCAATTTCTCATTTAGTGACACGGCCTTTGTATCAACACCACGCGACAGCAGAGACTCATACACAAAACCCATTCAGTGTAAGTTTTCCCAGGAGTCACACTGTGTTTAGAATAATGTATCAAAAACATAATATTCTCTAGCCGAAACCAGTTTGGCTCAGTGGGTAGAGCGTCGGCCTGAGCATGAAAGGTCCCAGGTTCGATTCCGGTCAAGGGCATGTACCTTGGTTGTGGGCACATCTCAAGTAGGGGGTGTGCAGGAGGCAGTTGATGGATGTTTCTCTCTCATCCATGTTTCTAACTCTCTATCCCTCTCTCTTCCTCTCCCTTTTTTCCAAATAAAAATATATATAATATTCTCGGTTTTCAGAAGGACTTAAACTATGACCATCATAACAGTCTAAGATATGGCACAGGCCAAAACCAGTTTGGCTCAGTGGATAGAGCCAAACTATCCACTTTCAGACAGCAAGGTCCCAGGTTTGATTCCGGTCAAGGGCATGTACTTTGGTTGCAGGCACATTCCCAGTAGGGGGTGTGCAGGAGGGAGCTGATGGATGTTTCTCTCTCATGGATGTTTCTCTCTATCCCTCTCCCTTCCTCTCTGTAAAAAATCAATAAAATACTTTTTTTAAAAAACATATTAGCACAGAACTATCTTTACCCCCCCCCACGCTTCCCCTGAAATTTCCCTGACTTAAGGCACAAAAGAGCAAAAGTCTATTCACGATATATATGCTAAAGGAATTGCCCAGTTCCACTCCTTATCAAACAGTTTCTCTTGACTTCGTTGTTCTAAATTTTCTGCCTTTCTTGCCACCACTGATCTACTTAGCAAACAGATCAGGGTGGCCAATGAATACAGTAGACATCTGCTAGGGGGCTACTAGGAAAGTATTTTATTCTGGACAATCAAGAATGAACTGTGACCCATCCCTCCAATTTTCTTCTAGCCCAGTGGTCGGCAAACTCATTAGTCAACAGAGCCAAATATCAACAGTACAACGATTGACATTTCTTTGGAGAGCCACATTTTTTTAAACTTCTTCTAATGCCACTTGTTCAAAATAGACTCACCCAGGCTGCGGTGTTTTGTGGAAGAGCCACACTCAAGGGGCCAAAGAGCCACATGTGGCTCGTGAGCCGAGGTTTGCCGACCACTGCCCTCGTCCTATAAACTATGTCACTTTAAGACAGTCTCTTATTCTATAAAATGGCTTTGTTTTTAGTTCAAATAATAGAAAGATAAACTTAACTGCCTGACCTTGCAAGCTAGCCATCCAATGTAATAGACTAAAGTAGACTTAATAATGAGACTAATACTGATAACAATTCCCATATTCTTTTCTTTTTCTTTTTTTAAAATTATTTTATTGATATTTTACAGAGAGGAAGGGAGAGAGATAGACAGCTAGAAACGTCGATGAGAGAGAAACATCGACCAGTTGCCTCCTGCACACCCCCCACCGGGGATGTGCCTACAACCAAGGTACATGCCCTTGACCGGAATCGAACCTGGGACCTTTCAGTCCGCAGACCGACGCTCTACCACTGAGCCGAACCGGTTTCGGCCAATTCCCATATTCTTATGCCAAGTACAAACTCATTATGTATTCAAGGTTACAGCTGTCTATAACAATAACTCACACAGAGCCATTTGTAATATCTGCAAAGAGGCTCAAAAGTATAAATACGGGAGTCTTCCTGTATGTGGTGCTCAGAGATTTGGAAGAGACCCCCTGGGCCTAAAGCAATAAATAACTCCTAATTAATTGGCTCATTAAGGTGTCTTGTATCTCGTTTGGCTGATTCACGATACAACAGGGATAGAGTCTATCATTGTAGCACAATACCTCCCCAAGTGCTTTCATAACGGACTTAGAAGACAAGATAGGTATTTCACGCCACCTATTTTCTTTCTTTGGCCACCTATTTTCTGTTTTGAAAATATATTTTTATTGACTTTAGAGAGGGAGGGAGAGGAAAAGAGAGACAGAAACATCAATGGTGATGGAGAATCATCGATCAGCTGCCTCCTGCAAGTCCCCTACTAGGGATCAAGACCACACAATCCAGGCATGTGCCCTTGACCGGAAATCGAACCATGACTTCCTGGTTCATAGGTCAGTGCTCCATCGCCGAGCAACACTGGCCGGGCACCACCAACTTTCTTTTAACCACTGAAGTTCCTAACATTCAGAGGGCTAATGAATGCATGTGCTGATTCTATTTCTTCAAAAGACCAAAAAATAGGCAGGTACAATATGAGATGAAAACTATTCACAAATTAAGACAGCCTGTGATGTAAGCATTTTTTGAGGATGGTCTTTCAAAACCAATCAACCCAGCCAGCCATGGGCAAGCCGGTAGACAGAACTATTCTGGCCAAAACCGGTTTGGCTCAATGGATAGAGCGTCGGCCTGCGGACTGAAAGGTCCCGGGTTCGATTCCGGTCAAGGGCATGTACCTTGGTTGTGGGCACATCCCCAGTAGGAGGTGTGCAGGAGGCAACTGGTCCATGTTTCTCTCTCATCGATGTTTCTAACTCTCTGTCCCTTTACCTTCCTCTCTGTGAAAAATCAATAAAATATATATATATTTTTAAAAGAACTATTCTGAGAGCTGGCCTTGGTGGTTTTAACTTAGCACATTCGCTCAGCATGACGTCATCCCTCCGTGCCAGCCAGTTTAGTAACCCATCATCTGGGCCCTGCAGTGGGATTTGGCCAGAGTGCCCTTGGCCAGCATATAATTTGGTTTCAACATCAAGTTCAGCATGAGAGCATATAAACACCACATGTGTAATTTAAGACTCACAAATAGAAAGCACCAACTGGTTGTTTTTAGAGCACAACACCCCTGGGGGAGCTGGAGAATAGAAACGCCACCGACGTACATGGTTCAATGGTTTCCCTCGCCGTCCCAAAATTGACACCGTACTCCCTCCACAGAGGGTATGCAGAACCTCCTCACAGAGAATGTGGTAAGGAAATGGGATACTTTCAATTTGTTCTTCCCCAACACTGTCAAAAAAGCAGCTTAAAGAAGAAAATAAACTCACCACAAATAGAGACCTACCCAAAAAAGTAACGGGATGCACTCCACTTTCCTGTTTATTTAAATAGAACTACCGTACTTCTTTTTTTTTCCTTAAGAAAGACACATTGGAAATGGAGGGGGGAAAACCTAATAGCAAAGAATTAAGCACTTATTAAGGATGAGAGACAGGGAATAATGGGGCAATGGGGGAGAGGGGAGGGTGCACTCCAAGGAAGTAAATCCCAATTCAGTAGCTTCAGTTCTAGAAAGTTATCCTTGACTCATGTTAGATGACAGTTGGCATGTATTACTTCTGTACTGTGAAAAGCAGGTGCAAAAGTATACATCCTTGCCCTAGCTCGTTTGGCTCAGTGGATAGAGTATCAGCCTAGGGACTGAAGGGTCCCAGGTTCCATTTCGGTCAAGGGCATGTACCTTGGTTGCGGGCACATCCCCCATAGGACGTGTGCAGGAGGCAGCTAGCTGATCGATGTTTCTCTCTCATCGATGTTTCTAACTCTCTCTCCCTCTTCCTTCCTCTCTGTAAAAAAAAAAAAAATCAATAAAATATATTTTTAAAAAATATTTGTAAAAAGTATACATACTTAAGGACAGCATTTTTATCGGGTTCAAAAGCAAGGAAAATACACAATATAATGATTTAGTATATCACAAATATGTGACACATCTATAAAAAGCAGCACAGGAATAAAAAACACCCAACAACACTAAAGGTAGTTTACTTCTAGAAGGTGGGCAGGGATTAGGGAGGAATGGAGATGTGTCAGTGGTACTGGCAATGTCCAATTCTCAAGCTAGGGGAGTTAGAGTTTGCTAATACTCTGCATTATAATTCACATGAATGTCACACACATTATCAAAACACCTAGTCTTGCCCTGACTGGTTTGGCTCAGTGGATAGAGCATCAGCCTGCGGACTAAAGGGTCCCAGGTTCGATTCCGGTCAGGGGCATGTACCTTGGTTGCGGGCACATCCCCAGTAGGGGGTGTGCAGTAGGCAGCTGATCGATGTTTCTCTCTCATTGATGTTTCTGACTCTCTATCCCTCTCCCTTCCTCTCTGTAAAAAATCAATAAACTATATTAAAACAAAACAAAAACAAACAAAAAACCCTAGTCTTATGGGGAGTGAGGACTAAAAGGAGGCCAAGTCTCGGGATCTGCCTCCTAGTCCTGTGAAAGCAATTCTCCCCAGAATTAGGTCCAGATCCACCCCCCCCACCCCCCCAGAGCCAGGGTCCAAGCACTCCGTGATGCTTTCTCCAGCTCAGTGGCACAATGACAAGGTCACATTGACACCGATGACATTATGAACTCGGTCTGTGATGCAAGCAGTCTTAGGCAGGAACATAGAGCTTTTGTCAACCATGAAGCAACAGGTCAAACAACACTTTCGTCCCATCTTTACCCTGACTCGTTTGTTTTTTTTTAATCTTTATTGTTGAAAGTATTACATATGACTCATTCTAATATGTCCTCTGCCCCAGGCCTTCACCACCATATTGTCTTACTCCAGTTCGAAGCGACACACTTGAGGACACACTTGAGGAAGGGAGGTGGGTGTGGGTGTGGGTGTGACGCATTGGGCCCACAATGAATATTTCTAACAGTACGTAAGAAACCTTTTAATAAAAATTTCGTCACTTAATTTTTACAATATCCTGTTATACATAATTAACAATAACAAACTACAACGTTTGCTAATGACCGATTACTATAATCGTGTTGCATTCTTTTCCCTTACGCACAGGCGCACTGCTTCTCTCACTAATACCAGCAGCGAATATTTTAAGAGCCAATTGTCATTAGTCTTGGACTGGCCTGTTTGGTGTGTGCAACAGGAAATATTTAACTTTCGGAGAACAAGAAAAATAGATTTATTTGCATTACGCTTATTAATTTGTGCAGCTATTCAGTATCTGGTAAGTTAATGTTGAAGGAAAAATATGAATTGTTATTAAAACGTTCTATTATTTTATGTTAATGATTACTGATTTGTTTCAGCCCTTTGTCTTCAGCGTGTCTCTATCGAATAAACCTACATTTCTATGAAAAATGAAGCTTTTGTTTTTTTGTGGCCCACATAAACTTAAACTTGTTTATTTGGCCCGTGGTAGCCTTTGAGTTTGACATGCTTGGTGTAAATCAAGGGTGTCTTCTGAGCTTATCACCTGGCAGTAAAAAAAGCATTGTTGCCCTAACTGGTTTGGCTCAGTGGCTAGAGTGTCAGTCTGCAGACGGAAGGGTCCCAGGTTCGGTTCCAGTCAAGGGCATGTACCTTGGTTTCGGGCACATCCCCCATAGGAGGTGTGCAGGAGGCAGCTGATCGATGTTTCTCTCTCATAGATGTTTCTCTCTATCCCTCTCCCTTCCTCTCTGTAAAAAAAAAAATCAATAAAATATATTTTTAAAAATACTGCACTGCCAAAACCGGTTTGGCTCAGTGGATAGAGCATCGGCCTGTGGACTGAAGGGTCCCAGGTTCGATTCCGGGCAAAGGCATATACCTGGGTTGCGGGCACAACCCCAGTAGAGGGTGTGCAAGAGGCAGCTGGTCAATGATTCTCTCTCATCGATGTTTCTCTCTAGCCCTCTCCCTTCCTCTCTGTAAAAAAATCAATAAAATATATTTTTTAAAAATATTGCACTGTGGCAACTACATCAGTACCTCCACTGAACATCAAACCACCCTGCACTCCTGACCACTGCTTCTTCAAGGGCCTACAACCTCCTTAGTCCACGTGTGCCAGCACACATTCAACCACTGATCACTCCTGGGTGTGATCAAATGCGAGCCTGGTGCCTCCCCCTGCAATGAAAGCAAGGACAGGGAGCATGTCCTAATACGGCTTTTGAAATTCTTGGAAAGTGGCGCAGCTCCGGGCAGATAAGGCAATTTTTCATAAGTCAGTTGGCAAAGGCAAGGAAGGTATCAAGGCCTGGGTCATTAATATTTAATGAACGGGCTGTGGTGATCTGCTACGGGAGTGTTTTTATTAATCCTCCATATGGAGATATCAGTGCCCCAAGAAGGCAGTCTACCGGACAGATATCCTCAATGAAAGAAAACAGTTCCACTGTCCTAACGCCCCTGATGAAAGTTCCCCAATTCACTGAATGCGGGGTGCTTTTATAAGAAGCAGCTGACTTTGAGCAGGTTTCGATGGAGATTGCCTCGGAAGGAGGAAATCACCATCTCTGTCTCCATCTAGTGGCAGCAGCTCATACTACAGCCCGAGCCCAAGGTGGATCAATCCGGTAACAAACAGAATATAACAAAGCTGATCAATTCCCTAACGGATGCCAGGTTGGCTATTTACAAGCTCAACTGCTTCAAAGATCATAATCGCATTATGCTGTTCTATCTTTGTCATACATAAATTTCATGAACATGCATTCAAATGTCAACCTAGAAAATACTTATTAAGAGTTGGGGGGCCAAAACCGGTTTGGCTCAGTGGATAGAGCGTCAGCCTGCAGACTGAAAGGTCCCGGGTTTGATTCCGGTCAAGGGCATGCACCTGGGTTGCGGGCACATCCCCAGTGGGGGGTGTACAAGAGGCAACTGATCAATGATTCTCTCTCATCGATGTTTCTAACTCTCTATCCCTCTCCTTTCCTCTCTGTAAAAAATCAATAAAATATATATATATATTTTAAAAAGAGTTGGGGGGACAGTTAAGTAGCATACCTGTGTAAAATACTTCCCATCCTGTTTCAGTACTTTCATGGAGAGATCAAGAATCAGTCTGAGAAACTCCCAGGTGGAATCTGGATGTTGAAAAACATAGGTTTATTAAATATGGGTTTGCATGCATCAGACACAAAATGCATCAATACTCAACAATACCAAAGAAAGAAAGAGCCGCGAGCCGAAGACCCAGGAGCAGAGAGCTTATTAACCAAACGAAAATGCATTCTCACTTAGGAATATATCACTTGGCTGTCTCCTACACATGCGCACATACGCAAGCGGGTCAAAAGCAAAGGTGCTTTACTTAGCACTGTTCTCACAGCACCAATAAAGATTCGACACAAAAGGCAGTGGTTGAGGTCTGCAAGACTTTTAAGTAAGGGGGTTAAGCAGCAACATCCCGAGAGAGAGAGAGAGAGAGAGAGAGAAACTGCAAGGGTCTCCGGCCTGCAAAGTCAGCAGGAAGACAAGGTTATAGAACAATCATTAACACTCAAACCCCAGCCCAGCAGTGATTTCAAGCCTGGGGTTTGAGAAGGGGTTGTTCAGGCAGATCACCAGTTTGTTCCATTAGAGCAGTGTTCCCCAAAGTGTGGTACGCGCACCCCCAGGGGTGCGGGAAGAGTTTGGTGGGGGTACGCGTTGCACCGGAGTTTGGTGGGGATATGCACTGCACTGTGCTTAGCTGTGCCTAATTCTACGTTCTCATGAGTCAAGACAGTCTTGTGAGGAGTGAGATGGTCCGGTGCGCAAATAAATGTTATTTATAATATAACTTTTATTTATATTTTATCATGAATAATTTTATTTTTCGTTTATTATTTATCATTTTGTGTATGTACCCAAAAAAATAAAAAATAAAAATATTTTGATTGTTATTAAAATACATCCATTTTTTTTATGAGGGGTACTCAGCGTTACGAAAATTATAGAAGGGGTACACACATGTCAAAAGTTTGGGAAACACTGCATTAGAGGTTAAAAATCACCTAGGGCAAATGATCAAACCCGCTAATGTATTAGTGGTGTGATTATGAGTCATTTTATTTCATGTCTGTTTCAAATGACTGAGTTAATGTGCTCATTTAGGAGCAGGACAGGATTTGACCAGAGCCAGATTTGGCCATCTTTCCACCATGGGCCTCAGTTTAACTACCTTTAAAAAAAAAATGAAGACACTTAACTAGATAATCTCCAAGATCCTATCATTCTCACGTGGTGCCGAGAAAAAAAACATTTCCATGATTGTGGTTGAAAACAAAACAAAACAAAACAAAACCTACCTTCTTCCGGAGAGGTGGAGATTGGAACAGCTGTCAAATCATTAATCACATAATCAAACACTCTTCCTTCTTTGGCGTACCTCTTCAGTACCGGAATACAGTCCTCTACTAGAACCTTCCAGAAAGAACAGAAATAATGCGGGTGAGCCAACACATGTGGAAGTAGTTAAACACTTGTAGAGGAAGGGGGAAATGCAAGCGGGGGCTGACAGCCCACAGCACCTACCACACGAATTAAAATGACTTCCAGCCCTAGCCGGCTTGGCTCAGTGGATAGAGCATCAGCCTGCCAACTCAAGGGTCCCAGGTTCAATTCCAGGCAAGGGCACATGCCTGGGTTCCCGGGTTCGATCCCCAGTGGAGGTCGTGCAAGAGGCAGCCGATCAATGATTCCCTCTCATCACTGATGTTTCTATCTCTCTCTCTCTCCTTCTCCCTTCCTCTCTGAAATCAATAAAATATATTTTTAATATATTTTATTGATTTTTTTTACAGAGAGGAAGAGAGAGGGATAGAGAGTTAGAAACATCGATGAGAGAGAATCATCGATCAGCTGCCTCTTGCACACCCCCTACTGGGAATGTGACCGCAACCAAGGTACATACCCTTGACTGAAATCGAACCCGGGACCTTTCAGTTCGCAGGCTGATGCTCTATCCACTGAGCCAAACCGGTTTTGGCCAATAAATATCTTTTTAAAATAAACAAACAAAAAAATGACTTCCACCCATGCATGTAAGAACTAAAATTCAGTGCTTACTACATGCTTCATGTGCCTTCTCATTTTACCTAAACCACTCTACAAGTGCTATCATTATCCCTGTTTTACAAACGAAGAAAACTAACTTAGGAGGATGCAAAGTTTACCCAAAGGCACCCAGTAACAGAGCCAAGTACACCTAGAGCTTGTTGAAAGCCAAGTTCATGCTTTTAACCCTAATCTAAATCACCTCTCCTTGCCGAGGTTGGTTTGGCTCAGTGGTAGAGCATCGGTCTGCGGACTGAAAAGTCCCGGGTTCGATTCCAGTCAAGGGCATGTACCTTGGTTGCGGGCACATCCCCAGTGGGGGGTGTGCAAGAGGCAGCTGGTCCATGTTTCTCTGTCATCGACATTTCTGGCTCTCTATCTCTCTCCTTTCCTCTCTGTAAAATATCAATAAAATATATATATATTTTTAAAATCAACTCTCCTACTCTGTATTTACTTCTTTTTTTATTTTTTCTTCAATAGGAGTACTGAATAACTTCATTGTCCATTGATGTATTTTTGTACTTTACTCCAAACTCTTAACCCAAGGTTTTCCAATTTCCTCTAACACTTATGAGAACAGCCGGTAATAAGGCCATGTAACACATACCAGCTCTCCAAACAGAGTTATTAATGAGGTAAGTAGAGCAGCTAAGAGCTGGAATTCTCATCTAGACAGTTTACAGTAAATTCAGGAACTAAGTTTGGGGGTTGCCATATCTTTGAAGTGCTGGAGACCCATTTGGCTCCAGGCAACATCCTGAACTTGAACTAGTTAATCCCCTTGTCTTCCCTTTTTCTAGTTACAGAATACATATTTGTGTAAAAGGAATTCACATATAACAAATCAGAAATCAAGGTTCGCCAGGCTGGCATGACTCGGTTGAGTATCAACCTATGAACCAGGAGGTCACGGTTCGATTCCAGGTCAAGGGCACGTGCCCGGGTTGTGGTCTCCATCCTCAGTAGGGGGCATGCAGGAGGCAGCCGAAAAATTATTCTAATTATTGATATTTCTATCTCTCTCTCTCCCTCTCCTTCCTCTCTGAAATCAATGAAAACATAGTTTTGTAAAAAAAAGAAATTGGCCTTGCCACAATCCTCTAAAATAATCTATTCCAGATTTTTCATATGAATGCTCTTACACACATTCCCAAAGTCTCATCTATGGCGCGCACTGACCACCGGGGGGCAGACACTCAATGCAGGAGCTGCCCCCAGCCCACAGGGGTCCCCATCACCCCGCTGGTCACCCCACAAATCAGCCCTGATCACCGGCCAGACCTAGGGACCCTACCCTGTGCCAGAAATTTGTGCACCGGGCCTCTAGTTTTATAATGTGCTTCACTTAATACATCATTCAAGTGTAACCATGCAAAAACAGAAAAGACACTAACACCCCAGTTGCCTTCTGTCTATTTATCAATCCCATTTAAGTGCTTTAAAAAATCTCAAAATTTTTTTGCCCTAACTGGTTTGGCTCAAACCAGTGCCGGCCTGTGGACTCAGGGGTCCCGGGTTCGATTCTGGCCAAGGGCATGTACCTTGGTTGCAGGCACATACCCAGTGGGGGGTGTGCAGGAGGCAGCTGATCGATGTTTCTCTCTCATCGATGTTTCTAACTCTCTCCCTCTCCCTTCCTCTCTGTGAAAAAAATCAATAAAATATATATTTTTTAAAATCTCAGATTTTTTCCCCTGCGCTCATAGATTCTTATAAACTCTCATCCAAAAATAAGAACAAGTGCTTATTCTTTTGTAAGACTAGGATCACACACGTTGTTCTAAACTTGGAAATATTTACCTAATATCATTCCAGGCAATGATGTTCATAAAAACTGCATCATTCTATTAAAATGTTCTACACTTAGCATTTGCAAGCCTTGGCCCCTACAAATACAGCCCTAATAAACCTCCCTAATAAAGTATAGTTGCTTCTGTTTTGTCTGAGGGCTGGATGCTCAAACACAGGATTGATGAGATAAAGGCATGCGCATTTTAGTTTTTAAGGCCATTTACCCTCCCATCGACAATGCATGTGAACAACTGTTTCCTTTCATCCTTCCTAGCATAAGCTGGTATGCCCCTTCTTCTATTTGTATCAAATCCCTTGCTAATATTTTCACATGAACTTTTTAAAAATTATTTTATTAATTTTTTTACAAAGAGGGAGAGAGAGTTAGAAACATTGATGAGAGAGAAACATCGGCCTCCTGCACACCTCCTACCGGGGATGTGCCCACAACCAAGGTACACGCCCTTGACCAGAATCGAACCTGGGACCTTTCAGTCGGCAGGCCAATGCTCTATCCAGAGCTAGACCGGTTAGGGCTCACATGAACTTCTTGCACCACCAACAGGGGTGATCATCTTGTCTAAAAGTTTGTAGGTTTTTGAAACCGGTTTGGCTCAGTGGATGGAGCGTTGCCCCACACACATCCCCCCCCACACACACACACACTGGGGATGTGCCCACAACCAAGGTACATGCCCTTGACCGGAATCGAACCTGGGACCCTCCAGTCTGCAGACCGACGCTCTATCCACTGAGCCAAACCAGTTTCGGCTCTTAACCATGTTTCTAACTCCCTATCCCTCTCCCTTCCTCTCTGTAAAAAAAAAAAAAAAAATCAATAACATATATATATTCATAAAAATAAAGTGAAAACTCAGCTTTTTTGCTTTGGAAAACTCTACTTGAATTTCCTGTTTTTGAACTCTAATACCCTTGAATAAATCCCATTTATTACTAGCCCAAGCCTCCTGACTCTTTTGAACTGGGTACACACCCCTTACGCCACATATTAGCTGCATTTGTTGTATCTTGGATGCGGGCACATCCCTAGTGGGGGGTGTGCAGGAGGCAGCTGGTTGATGTTTCTGACTCTCTGTCTCTCTCTCCCTTCCTCTCTGTAAAAAAAAATCAATAAAAATATTTTTTTTAAAACCAAAAACAAACAAAAAAACCCTGCCAACCTCCAGAGCCGTTTCTCAATCAGTTGAGATTTTGCTTCCTAGCAACTTTTGTCAGTTTGGCTTAAATCAACTCATAACAATTCTCTACTTGTTGGAATCTTTCTTGAGCTGATACCATCCTATATAATAAAAGGCTAATATGCAAATAGACTGATCGACAGAACAACCAGTTACTATAATGTGCACTGACCACCAGAGGGCATGTTGGAACATGGCAGGTGTTGGGCATGGCAGGATGGTAGAGAAGGTAAGTGGGGTGCCCATGGCACTGTCATTGGGGTGAGCCTCTGGTAGTTACTGAAAATTCTTTGTTCCCACAAGCCACTGGCTTCAACCCTGTTCGCATCCGCTGCTGGTCGCGATCGCTCAGTGCCCTCAGCGGGTACAAACAGCAACTGCCAGCCTCAATTGCCCCTGAGGGCTTCTCCACCTCCCCCTGCTCCTGAGGGGCGATCGGGGCAGCAGCCACAGCTCGCACCCACTGACAGTGTTGGCCCTGCTAACACCCGCTGCTGGCACTGGCCCCAATAACTCCATGCTGTTGGCAGGTGCGAATGGGGCCAGCACTGTCATCGCATGGGAGTGGCGGCAGAGGAAGCGGGGCTACCAGCAGAGTGGGGACCAGGAGCCACAACAGGAGAGGCCGGACGGGAGGGCAGAGAATGGGCCGAGACCCTCCCCTGTGTCCACCACAGCCTCGTGGCTCCCAGTTCCTTTCAAGATGCACGAATTCATGCACTGGGCCCCTAGTTTAATACAATATTATCTTTAGGTTTCTATTATGTTTAGATAGTTGCCCTTCTTTTGAAATTTTATTATCCTTTGTGACAGCATGGACAGACCTGGAGAGCACTATGCTAAGTGAAATAAGCCAGTCAGAGAAAAACAGGTATTATATGATTTTACTCAAATGTGAAATTCAATTACGGTAATAAACTGAACTACCATGCAAAATAGGGACAATAGAGAGCTGGCAGACAGCTCTGGTGGGGGAAGAGGGGATGGAGTGGGTTAAAGTGGTTGAGCAAAAAATAATAAAAGAGAGGCCCTGCCTGGTGTTACTCAGTGGTTAAAGCGCCAGCATGCTCATGGAAGAGTTTGATCCAGGTCAAATACCCGGGTTGCCAGTTCGATCCCTGCCCTGATCAGGGTGAGTGCAGGAGGCAACCAATCAATGTGTCTCTCTCACATCACATAGATGTTTCCCTCTGCCTCTCTCTCTCTCCCTCCTTCCCACTCACTCTTTAAAAAAACAAACAAAAAAAATCAATGGAAAAAAATATCCTTGGGTGAAGGTTAATACACAAAAAAAGAGAGAACAGTGTAGTGATTATGGGGGTGGGGGTGGAGGTGGAAGAGGCCATAGAGGGGACAAATGTGATGGGAAAATTTTAAAAAAAAAATATGTTATAAATACTTCTAAGCCATCTGAATGTCATAATGCAAATATCTTAATCTTTAAAAAAAGAATGACTATATATATTCCCAAATGCTTTATCATCTACGAAAGCCAATTATTTTCTCTGTTATGAATAATTTAACGGAGATAATAATTGACATTAATAGATGTCTTCTTAAATGATGTCTTCTTAAGATTTTTACATTTATGAGCTAAACTTTCTTGCACATAATATATACCATTCTTTAAATAAAGTGTCAGATTTAATTTACTACTATCTTACTTGGAAATCTTGCACATACAAAAAAGGCTTTTAGTATTCTTTTTGTACTATTTTAATGATTTCAGTAGAGTGCTTTGGAACACTTACTATTTTCTAAAAAGGGTTAACAGAGTAATTTTGTTTTTTCAAATGATAAAGAGTCGCAAAGTCCTGGTGGCTTGTTAATGGTGGTAGAACTTTAATGCCTGAGGGGACTGTCTGCCCCTGCCAGGAGACCAACAACCCCCACCCCTTTAGAGCTGGGGAAACTGGGGGCCTCAGAAGAATTTTACAGGCTCCCCCTGCTGGTTGTTCTGTTCCAGAAAAAAGGCAGGGGAAAAAGGATGTGTGCAGGCAAACAACTTGACTCAAGAGCCCAGCCATTTCAAATCAAATACAACTTTTCCCTTCTCTAAAATGTCCAACTGTCTGGCCGAAACCGATTTGGCTCAGTGGTAGAGCGTCGGTCTGCGGACTGAAGGGTCCCGGGTTTGATTCCTGTCAAGGGCATGTGCATTGGTTGTGGGCACATCCCCGGTAGGGGGTGTGGAAGAAGCAGCTGGTCGATGTTTCTCTCATTGACGTTTCTAGCTCTCTATCTCTCTCCCTTCCTCTCTGTAAAATATCAATAAAGAATATTTTTAAAAATAAATAAAAATAAAATGTCCAACTGTCTGTGTCACCTTCTGCCTCCAGTGCTCTGCCCTTAGATGGACTTTCAATTGGAAACGTTTATTCCCCAGGCCATTAGTAGATCTTCCCACTTATATATGCCCTTCTATATACACTGAGTACCCAGATTATTATGATCTCTAAACGCATAATAATCTGGCCACTCAGTATGTGTGTGTGTGTGTGTGTGTGTGTGTGTGTGTGTGTGTGTGTATTAGAGGCCCGGTGCATGAATTCGTGCATGGATGGGGTCCAGCCAGCCTGGCCAGGGGGAGGGGACATGGGCGCTTGGCCAGCCTGCCTGCTGGTTGAACTCCTGGTTGAGGGGACAATTTGCATATTGGCCTTTTAATATATAGAATACACACTGAGTGGCCAGATTATTATGCCTTCAGAGATCATAATAATCTGGCCACTAAGTGTAATTCCTCTCAGCTTAAAAAATTAACACACGTGTCCCGTGAAATCAAAATTGGATACACACTCTTTAGGGACAATGGGATGGGATAATGTATAAATCAACAAATTGAAGCTCTCATCTAAAATGTCTATACATCTGGAGATATACAAGATTCTTGTTAAAATAAAATAAGTATTTGCTTGATTATCTTGTTCTAAAAAGTACTGCAGGTATGAACATCAAACATGCATCCTAAAATATAATATAAAATATATCCTACAAACTGTAATGATTGACTTAAAAGTACAGTAGAATTTAGGACAGGAACCACAGAGAGATTATCCAGGATAGAGAGACAAAAGGTGGTGGTTGTCAGGTCATAAAATGGCACATGAAATCTTTTACATAAAAATGCCAAAACCAGTTTGGCTCAGTGGATAGAGCGTCAGCCTGCGGACTAAAAGGTCCCAGGTTTGATTCTGGTCAAGGACATGTACCTTGGTTGCGGGCACATCCCCAGTGGGAGGGAGTGCAGGAGGCAGCTGGTCGATGTTTCTCTCTCATCGATGTTTCTGATTCTCTCTCTCTTCCTTTCTCTCTGTAAAAAATCAATAAAATACATATTGTTTTAAATGAATGAACCCAAGCAGGTTTGGCTCAGTGGATAGAGCAATAGCTTGCGAACTGAAGGGTCCTGGATTTAATTCTGATCAAGGGTGTGTACCATGGTTGCAGGCTCCTCCCCAGCCTGGGCCTGGTTGGGGATCATACAGGAGGCAACCAATCAATGTGCTTCTCTCACATTGATATTTGTCCTTTCCCTCTCTCTGCCACTCTCTCTAAAAATCAATGGGGAAATATCCTCAGATGAGGATTTAAAAAAAGAAAAGAATGAATGTTATTAAATTCAGAAATTATAGAGTTATTTCTTATTATAAGTACACTTCTGCCCTAAATATAAATCTATATATAATTCACCGAGAATGAAGGGGAGCAGAACATGCCACCTCAAAATATGCTGCATTGGCATACTGACTAGAGAGGCTTTCTCTGAACTCCCCTTATCTGCCTAAAGACAGATCCTCCAAAAGAAACTCAACTGTCATCCATTCTGCTCCCGGGAGGTTTCAACGAGGAACATGGCCTCTTATCATCGGAGAGAAGATTGACACTGTGGACTCAGACAAACTTTGTTACAAACTACCTTGCCTTCTATCTACTCTTCTAAGGGCCCATTCATCTTTCCGAAAAGTCATTTACTCTCCCTTAAAACACCCACATCCCCTTTCCCTATTTAAGACCAGAGGCCCAGTGCACGAAATTCGTGCACCGGTAGGGTCCCTAGCAGATGCCAGCTGGGGCCTCCTTCCCTGGCTGCCAGCTGTGGGCCAGGGCCTTAATTTGGTCCACGCTGCCCCCTGGTGGTTATCGCACATCATAGCGAGCGATCGAACTCCGGGTCGGTCAAACTCCAGAGTAAACACTTTGCATATTAGGCATATATATATATATATATATATATATATATATATATATAGAGAGAGAGAGAGAGAGAGAGAGAGAGAAGATGATATTTAAGCCTAAATTCTAAAGCTACATGTGTGTTACTTTTCTCTTGGGATATTCTACATATTCATGAGGTATACATGCTAATAATCTCTGTTTTTCTCTTGTTAATCTGTCTGTGATTATAGGAGTCTCAACCAAGAATTAGAAGGGTAGATAGAAAATTCTCCTCCCCATACAAGATGATCTATTTATCTTCTTAATCAGGTATACTTAAGGTTGTTTTAGGAAGGCACAATTCAGATTAATTATATTATCAGTTCACTTAAAAACTTTATCTGGAAAACACAAGTACCTGATAGCAGTCTCCTTTAAGATTGTCTAAGACGTCACCACATGTTTTTCGCATGTATTTCTTACATCCATCAATCACCATTTGGTCAATGTTCGGAACAGGTTAAGGAGAAATTTAGCCAGAATTTAAACATATCAAATAATTCAGAAGTAGTCATATATTTTTTAAAAGGTTAGGACAAACAAGTGTATAGCATTCATTTAGGTATCACAAGTGAAAAAAGATGAGTAAGACAATGATTATTTTTTTGCACCCAGGATACTAAAAAAAAAATATGAATTTTTTTTTCTTCTCATAAAGAAGCTCTTTTGGCAACTGCTGAGTAGATATGGTCCCACAGTTGCTTGCTCTCTTTTCATTTGCAACTAGATTATCTCTGCTCCTTTGGTGCGGGCCACATAAATTGAAATGTTTGTTCAAGGCCCTCTTGATCACACATTTCTCTTATGATATGAACTGGCATCACAAGACAAAAAGGGAGGAAGAAAACAAAAGCAGCCCATTGAACCGGATTCCATATAAAAAGGATATCTCTACCATAGTGACCATCTTTGGTTTCAGTTTGACTATTTCACATAAAATGCCCCCATCTCCGCCTCCCAGAATCAGCACGTCTTTGCCAGTGTAATCTTCTTTGCCACTGCCCATGATGGCCCGGGTATACGCCAAATCACTCTCCGCCAGATCTAGGAAGGAAACAGATTCAAATTCGTGACTCTGCCCAATCCCACACCTCTGGGAAGGGCTGCATTCTTGCCCAAGATGTTTCACTTTCCATTTTAAACACAATCATCAAGGCACTAAGGTAGTTTTTTTTTTGGATTATGGAGTTTTCATCAGTCCCAAGACAATAGATTACACACATAGATGACATACATGTCTGCTTTAGTCATTTGGAAGAAAACTTGGTCTTAAGGATGTACTGATGTGAATTATTAAAAGCAATTATGGCTTTCCAGATGAAATAACACAACATCTAAGAGTTGCTTTAAAATATGAGTAAGCCCTAACCAGTTTGGCTCAGTGGACAGAGCATCGGCCTGCGGACTGAAGGGTCCCAGGTTCGATTCCAGTCAAGGGCATGTTGTACCTTGGTTGCAGGCACATCCCCAGTAGGAGGTGTGCAGGAGGCAGCTGATCGATGTTTCTCTCTCATCGATGTTTCTAACTCTCTATGCCTCTCTGTAAAAAAATCAATAAAATATATTTATAAAAATATGAGAAAGAAGGAAAAAAATATGAGAAAGAGCCCAGCCAGGATAACGCAGTGGTTGAGCACTGACCTATGAACCAGGAGGTCATAGTTTGATTCCCAGTCAGGGCACATGCCCAGGTTGCAGGCTAGATTCCCAATGTGGAGCGTGCAGGGGGCAGCTGATCAGTGATTCTTTCTCATCATCAATGTTTCTCCCTTCCTCTCTGAAATCAATTTTAAAAAATGAGAAAGAAAGCAGACTGGCGTTTAGGGGAAACAAGACAGGCCAGGAGTCAATAACCGTTGACACACAGTGGTGAGTATATTATGTGGGTTCGTCATACTGTTTTGTCTACTTAGAGGTGAGGTTTTTCCATAACAAATATATTTTTGTAAATAAGCAATTATATGCCAGAAACCAATCCTTGTCTCACTAATAGAAAGATGTAAAAGGCTGGTCAACCTTGAAGCTCTGAAAGGCCAGAGCCAATCACTCCCTATCTAATTGAGACAATGGTAACTGAGGCAACTTCCCCATCTTGTAATCATGTAAATCCTTACTGATATGATAATCCGCTTATTACCAGCCTAAGGGCTATGGGTGTCTCCCAAACCTGCTTAAGGGTAATGGGTGTATCCATAGCCTCAATAAAAGGAATAGCTAGGCCAGAGCCTAGTGGTAGTCTTCCCACTAGAGGTTGACTCCCACCTGGCCCCCATTATCCCAAATTAATTAAATTAAGAGACTTTTCTAGTCTCTCTCTTCATTTTAGTGTGCAGCCTCCTCCAGAAACCGGACCCTGAACCATGCGGGTCGTGTTCAGGGATCCCATAATTATATAGTTTTTGAAATACAATCCAAATACTAAGAAATTAAGAAAATGTCGAGACAAAGTTTTCCTGATTCTGCTGTAATACACGAAGGCCCAGACAATCCACAAGTTAATACAACAGAAATGTTCATTTCAAAACCACCAGTGCCAAGGGCAAGCTTGGGCGAATCCACAGAAGTGATATTTGTCAGGAAAACAGCATAATCCAACAGTTACTTAAAAAAAAATTAATATGTTTTTATTGGTTTCAGAGAGGAAGGGAAAGCTTGATAGAAACATCAATGATGAGAGAGGATCATTGATCCTTGCATGCGTCCTACTGGGGATCGAGCCCACAACCCAGGCATGTGCCCCTGACCAGAATAGAGCACAGGGAGGGCCGTTTAGTCCACGGGCCGACGCTCTATCCACTGAGCCAACCCAGCTGGGGCCAACACAGTCACTTTCATAATTGAGGTAGGGCTGGAATACTTACTAACATCCCCACTAAGGATGAGAATATTTCCAAACTGCTTCGAGTGCAGGATTTTAATGTTCTGGTAAGGCGAGTCTTCATCATACACCACTTCATCTATGTCGTACTCAACCAGGCGGCCGTCGGCAGTGGGCCAGTACCGGTCAATGGTCCCTCCACGGACTATCGGTGGCAATCTGGAAAAAAGGGAAACAGGAATGAGCCTTGTAAGAAGGCCGCTTAGATTTGACCCAGTGATCCCACTTCTAGGAATATATCCCAAGAAACTAGAAACACCGATCAGAAAGGATATATGGCCAAAACCGGTTTGGCTCAATGAATAGAGCGTTGGACTGCAGACTGAAAGGTCCCAGGTTCGATTCCAGTCAAGGGCATGTACCTTGGTTGCGGGCACATCCCCAGTAGGGGGTGTGCAAGAGGCAGCTGATCGATGATTCTCTCTCATCGATGTTTCTAACTCTCTATCCCTCTCTCTTCCTCTCTGTAAAAAATCAATAAAAATATATTTTAAAAAAAGAAAAAAGAAAGGATATATGCACCCCTATGTTCATAGCAGCACAATTCACCATAGCTAAGATTTGGAAACGGCCTAAGTGCCCATCAGCAGCTAAGTGGATTAAAAAACCACGGTACATCTACACACTACTATAAAAAAGAAGTTCTTACCATTTGCAACAACATGGATGGAGCTGGAGAGCATTATGCTAAGTGAAATAAGCCAGGAAGAGAAAGATAAATCTTGCATGATCTCACTCATTTGTGGAATATAATGAACAACATAAACTGATGAGCCGAAACCGGTTTGGCTCAGTGGATAGAGCATTGGCCTGCGGACCAAAAGGTTCCGGGTTCGATTCCGGTCAAGGGCATGTACATTGGTTGCGGGCATATCCCCGGTGGGGGGGTGTGCAAGAAGCAGCTGGTTGATGTATTTTTCTCATCTATGTTTCTAGCTCTATATCTCTTCCTCTCTGTGAAAAATCAATAAAATATTTTTTAAAAAACAAACTGATGAACAAAAATAGATCCAGAGACCGAGAAACATCAATCAGAACGTCAAACCTCAGGGGAGATAGGGGAGGGTGGGGGTAAGGGGGAGAGGTCAACCAAAGGACTTGCATGCATGCATATAAGCCTAACCAATGGACACAGACAACAGGGGGGGGGGGCATGAATGGGAGGTGGGGGGTAAGGGGGAATAAGGACACATATGTAATCAATAAAGAAATTTTAAAAAAAGAAGGCTGCTTACAGTGAGCCTGCCTTAAAATTGGGCCTGGGAGCAAGAGTGTGCGAAAGCCAATCACATGATGCCTGGCCGACTCCTGAGTAGCACCCACCAACCTAATGCCTGGCCTTGTAGGTCTAACCAGGATGGCCGCCACCAAATCCCCACAGCTGCTGCACATAGGACTTTATTCTTTAGAAACCCCCCCTGGCATGATTTAAATTTTCCTAATAACAGGCTGAAGGGGAAAATGGCCGCTGCAGACATCACACTTTACCCCTCATAAGTCAGCGGGGACCTCTTAAGACTGCCTACTTAACCACAAGCCATTAGCACGTTCCTGCTAAGTGCACACAGACATAATACCATCATGTAGTTCAGAATCCACCGGAGAGAGCTTCCAATTGTACAAACAATGTCCTTTGTAGCTGTTCTGCTTTTGAAAAAGGATCATACACTATATTTTGCTAGGGTTTTTTGTGTGTCTTTTTAAAAATATATTTCACTGACTTTTTACAGAGAGGAAGGGAGAGGCATAGAGAGTTAGAAACATCGATGAGAGAGAATCATCGACCAGCTGCCTCTTGCACACCCCCCACTGGGGATGTGCCTGCAACCAAGGTACATGCCCCTGACCGGAATCAAACCCGGGACCTTTCAGTCCGCAGGCCGACGCTCTATCCACTGGGCCACACCGGTTTTCGGCTGCTGGTTGTTTTTTCCTTTTTTAGCCTCATTTAATCTAGACTAGTATGACTCATGACATTGCCATCTTGGAAAAGTCCAGCCCAGGTACTCTGCAGAAAACCCCTCAGGTGGGTTTGCCTGATGAACTTCATTGGAGTCAGGTTGACATATATCCTAGAGCTGTGGTCGGCAAACTGCGGCTCTCGAGCCACATGTGGCTCTTTGGCCCCTTGAGTGTGGCCCTTCCACAAAATACCACGGCCTGGGCGAGTCTATTTTGAAGAAGTGGCATTAGAAGTTGAAGTTTATGCCAAAACTGGTTTGGCTCAATGCATTGGCCTGCGGACTGAAAGGTTCCAGGTTCGATTCCAGTCAAGTGCATGTACCTTGGTTGCAGGCATATCCCTGGTAGGGGGTGTGCAGGAGGCAGCTGGTCGGTGATTCTCTCTCAATGTTTCTAACTCTCTTTTCCTCTCTGTAAAAATCAATAAAATATATTTAAAAGAAGAAGAAGAAGAAGAAGTTTAAGTTTAACAAATGTGGCTCTCCAAAGAAATTTCAATCGTTGTACTGGTGATATTTGGCTCTGTCAACTAATGAGTTTGCCGACCACTGTCCTAGAGGCATCCCATTAGGAACAGGAGATGTGCGCTTGTCCTATTATTGCTAAGTGTGACCAAGCAGTTGAAGTAGACGACACCAGATCTGGCCGCGTGCAAAGGTACCTTTCTTTCCCTTTAAAATGACTAAGCAAGCCGGGGGAGGGGTGACCCTCCAAAACTGGGTGAGGTCCTGATCTCCCAAGCAGCCTTCACCGGTGGCTCTGGCATCTATGCGGCTCTTGCCTGAACCCATCATTACTAGCGCGGCTGCAAACGGATGGTTTTCTGGTCCCATTATCTGCAGAAGTGTTTAGTACTTCAGGCAGGGTGAATGTCCTAGAACCTACCAGCAGAGGACACTACGTGACAGGGAAAAGCAGACCTGGACAAGGGGCTCGGCGAAGCTGGCTGGCATACAAGCACCGTGACAACTCGCTGCCCACCTGGCACAGCCCGGCTCCGAGTCACGTGATCTGGGATGGTGGCGCGTGACAGCGAGACAGCTGCGGGCACCTCCGGCGCCAGATGCGGCCTCTGCTTCGCTCCGATGGCTTTCTTCTCCCTCCCGCTCCCCTGCTTCCCAGAGTCCAGTCTGGACTGTATCAACTTAACGGGGCTTCCCGTGGGGAAACAGTCCTAGCATCTGTAAAGGACCCTGAGTTTTACAAAGCCAAGTTCACATAAACTCTCTTTTAACTAACGGCTCCTGGTTTACCGCTTCATCCTCCAGATAAACAAATTCAGCTGCTGGAAGGTTAGGCCGACCAGACGTTGTTCTTGTAAAACGTGGAGCCCCAATCACAGCTCCCCCCAGCCCGCGAGCAGGCAGATGGGACTTGGGGGAGGCCTCTTCCGCCCCCGGCTGATGGGGGGGGGGAGTAGCCCCAGCTTTCAGGGGGCATAAACCTCCCAAAGCCACCTCCTGGATGCCAGCCGGCCAGCCGGCTATAGGCTTTTACTGTGCAAACCCCCTGGAAATAAACAATGCCCAGCTTCAGCTATGTCAACAGGACCTTGGCTAAGGCTGAGCTCTGTCCTTAATTGCGACACAGTGGTTTGTAAAGACTGGCAAAGAAACAGGGAACTGCAGCAGGATGGGGAACGCGTTACGGCAAGGAAGTAAGTCCTCATCCCACCAGGCTGTGCATTTATCTCCCCGTGATGGGGAAGGGGAGGACTCCGGAAGCCTACAACACTCTGGTTCCAACCGTCTCTGCGGAAAATCAAAACTGGATGGTAGAGCCGAGGCCGGTTTGGCTCAGTGGTAGAGCGTCAGTCTGCGGACTGAAGGGTCCCAGGTTCGATTCCGGTCAAGGGCATGTACATTGGTTGCAGGCACATCCCCAGTGAGGGGTGTGCAAGAGGCAGCTGATCGATGACTCTCTCATCGATGTTTCTAACTCTCTATCCCTCTTTCTCTTCCTCCCTGTAAAAAACCAATAAAATATATATCTTTTTTAAAAACTGGATGGTAGAAAAGGCAGGCAGACCCTGGCCAGTGTGGCTCTGAGCATCATCCAGGGCACCAAAAGGTCCCTGCTTTGGTACCTGGTCAGGGCACATGCCCAGGTTGTGGGTTTGATCCCTATCGGGATGTATGCCCAAGGAAACTAACCGATATTCTTTCCCGCCCCATCTTTCTCTCTCTCTCTCTCTCTTCCCTTCCTTTCTCAAATCAATAAAAATATTTTTTTAAAGAAAAGACAGCCCTAGCCGGTTTTGCTCAGTGGATGGAGCCTCAGCCTGCGAACTCAAGGGTTTCAGGTTCGATTCTGGTCAGGGGCATGTGCCCTGGTTGCAGGCACATCCCTGGGGCAGGGGGCGGGGTGGGCAGAAGGCAGCTGATTGATGTTTCTCTCTCATCGCTGTTGCTAGCTCTCTAGCCCCCTCCCTTCCTCTCTGTGGAAGATCAATAAAATATATTTTTTTAAAAGAAAGAAAGAAAAGACAGTCAGGCAGAATATGCCCGGGGCCTCAGGTACAGTGTGTAAATTGTAAGAATTATTTGCAACAAAACTGATGTGAGCTTGTTTTCCTGTTCCTTTTCTCCTTTTCTTTTCAAAAGCAGAATACAAAAATACATTTTCTTTTATTTTTTTCTTTTTCTTTTTTTTTTTTTTTCGGGGAGGGCTCTGGAAGGGCTAGGGGATGTTGGAGCCCGGATGTAAGCTGACAAGGTCCTTGCATCTGAGGAGGCTAGCAGGGCTGGCCCCCTAACAATACAGTTTCCCCAGACTTGTTTGGATGGCTACTATCAGTAGAATGAGAGCAACCTTTCATGGCTTGCCAAGAAGTCTGTATTTAGCCGAAACCGGTTTAGCTCAGTGGATAGAGCGTGGGCCTGCGGACTGAAGGGTCCCGGGTTCGGTTCTGGCCAAGGGCATGTGCCTTGGTTGCGGGCACATCCCCAGTGGGGGGTGTGCAGGAGGCAGCTGGTCGATGATTCTCACTCATCGATGTTTCTAACTCTCTCTCCCTCTCTCCTCCTCTCTGTAAAAAATCAAAAAAATATGTTTAAAAAAAAAAAAGAAGTCTGTATTTGTCTACTGAGATTTATTGTACTAAGAAGTTGTCCTTCGGCTCTATCTCTCCTTTAGAGATTAAGAGGAACAACGAATACACTCCTCTTAACAGACCTCCTAATTAGTGTTTTGTGCATAAAAAGCATTGTACTGTTAATAAAACTACTACAGTCGGTCAATGGCTACATGTAGTCCTCCGGATCCAGCTTTCCTGTCTCTCTTTCTTTTCTCAATTCCCCCCTCCCTACCTCAGCCCGCTTCAACCTGCCAGGCTGGCCCTGGCAAGGGGAGGGCTCGGGGAGGGCCCGGGGAGGATTCGGGGAGGGCTCGTGTAGGGCTCTGGGAGGATTCGGGAGGGATCGGGGAGGGATCTCTCTTTTCTTTTTTTAAAATATATTTTATTGATTTTTTACAGGGAGGAAGTAAGAGGGATAGAGAGTTACAAACATCCATCAGCTGCCTCTTGCACACCCCCTACCGGGGATGTGCCTGCAACCAATGCACATGCCCTTGACTGGAATCGAACCTGGGACCTTTCAGTCCGCAGGCCGACACTCTATCCACTGAGCCAAACCGGTTTCGGCCAAAAATACATTTTCTAAAAAAAACAAACACACACAACAACCCATGGCTTCATAGAAGAAAAATCACATTTACGTCATTGCCCATAGGGGAGTAATAATTTCAGATATCACTGACTTGTCTGTTAATCATTGACCCTAACAATGTCATTCCTTGTCCTTTTGGAGTCGATCACAAAGGGCCTCCCACAAAGTATTTCCAACCCCCTCTCACCTCCTGCACCCCGATTTTATGAAGAGGCGTAAAAACAGCGGCAAGCAAACACAAGGTCCCCCCACTTTGGAACTGAACGTCTGAAGCCTACCTCCCTCCCCTCCCCCGAAACTCCGAGACCAGAGAGACACAAGCGGACCAGACTTCTCATGAATGCTCAGGTCCATAAATACCTTCCATCTGTTTCCTTCTTCCCAGAACCAAGGCCGATAAAAATCAGGCCAATAAACCTCAGGGGCATTGTGAAGGCGGCCAATCCATATCTCCAAGTTTACACGGTTTACAACCCAGTGGGAACCCGCTCCATCCAAATGGGGGCAGATACGGAAAACTCTTAGAAATGGGGAAGGAACAAAAAAGATCCAGAAAGGAGCGTGGGTGTGGATGTGTTCTTTAAGGCTGGGGAAGGGGCTGAGAACACATAAACTGAACTTGGCGTTCAGACAGAAATGAAAAAACAGCCGAAACCGGTTTGGCTCAGTGGATAGAGTGCCGGCCTGCGGACTGAAAGATCCCGGGTTCGATTCCGGTCAAGGGCATGTACCTTGGTTGCGGGCACATCCCCAGGGGGGTGTGCAGGAGGCAGCTGGTCGATATTTCTCTCTCGTTGACGTTTCTAGCTCTCTATCTCCCTTCCTCTCTGTAAAATATCAATAAAATATATATATTTTTTAAAAAAAGAAATGAAAAAACAAGCGGGCAAATTCTGCACGGCGCCCTGTTCTTTGCACTTGCCGTTTCCTACTCTGCCCACCAGACACTGAAACTAAAGCCTTTCTAGTTCTGGTCCATGGCCCTGTGGGCTCATCGCACTTAGCATGCCGAGCCACGAAGTCCTTGAACATCCTAGCTCAGGGGTGGGCAAACTTTCTGACTCGGGGGCTACCATGGGTTCTTAAACTGGACCGGAGGGCCGGAACAAAAGCAACCTGACCATGCTGGCACTCTCATCTTGGGCTGCTGGGGAAAGATCGGAGGGGAGAGCAAGAGAACCCTCCACTCTTTCGGCTCCAAGGGCAGAATAGAACAGCCGAACGGGCCGGATCCGGCCCGCGGGCCATAGTTTGCCCACGGCTGCCCTAGCTCTTGCCAATAAGGATTCCCTCTTCTGGAAAGCGCCATGCACTCCAGAAATCTGTATTCCAAGTGCTTCCATCAGTGATAAAGTCCCCCTGTGTCTCTGCATCTATGTGTTGGCCTTGATGAACGAGGGACAAGCCTCCTAACTTTTGGTGACCTGATAAAGAACCACCAGGGCAGGCAAGAGCAAACTCCTGAGAATGATTTGCTGTAGATCCATTAATTCCCAGGCCCTACCACATGCTCTCCCTTCTAATAAATGTTGACACTAGCCGAAACCGGTTTGGCTCAGTGGATAGAGCGTCAGTCTGCAGACTGAAGGACCCAGGTTCGATTCCGGTCAAGGGCATGTACATTGGTTGCGGGCACATCCCCAGTGGGGGGCGTGCAAGAGGCAGCTGGTCGATGATTCTTTCTCATTGATGTTCCTAACTCTCTGTCCCTCTCTCTTCCTCTCTGTAAAAAGTCAATAAAATACCGTATTTGCCGGCGTATAAGACGATTTTTGGCCCTGAAAAATACGTATTTGCCGGCGTATAAGACGACTGGGCGTATAAGACGACCCCTAACATTTCCACTAAAAATACAGAGTTTGTTATATACTCGCCGTATAAGACTACCCCCCACTTGGAGGCATATTTTTCAGGGCCAAAGGGTCGTCTTATACGCCGGCAAATACGGTATATATTTTTAAAAAATAAATAAAAATAAATGTTGACAGTATAGTCTCTAGCAAAGTTCTTAACATCCCACACCACTGGCTGTCCAGCCTGGCCGTCATCAGCCATTAGCTACTGACATGAGGGGAGACTGAAGAACTGAACTGTTTCTTTCTTTTTTTAGAAAATATTTTTATTGATTACAGATGGTGAGGGAGAGAGAAATATCAATGATGAGACAGAATCATTGATCGTCTGCCTCCTGCACACCCCCTACTGAGGATCAAGCCCACAACCTGGGCATGTGCCCTTGACCGGAATCAAACCTGAGACCTTTCAGTCCGCAGGCAGATGCTCTATCCACTGAGCTAAACCGGTTAGGGCCCTTTCTTTTTTTAAAAAAATACATTTTTATTGATTTCAGAGAGGAAGGAAGAGAGAGAGAGAGAGAGAGAGAGAGAGAGAGAGAGAGAGAGAGAGATTGAGGAAGAGAGGAGCATCAGTGATGAGAGAATCACTGATGGACTGCCTCTTGCACGCCCCCTACTGAGGATCGAGCCCACAACCTAGGCATATGCCCTTGACCGGAATAGAACCAGGGACCTTTCAGTCTGCAGGCCAGCGCTCTATCCACTGAGCCACACCAGCCAGGGCACGAACTATTTCTTTTTATTACCTTCATTTGAAAGAGCCATACGTGGTATAGTGGCTACACTCCGGGACAGGGGAAGCTGAATTCTATTACCATCTGCAGAGAACCTCCCCGTGCTGCTCGGCGTGTGTGGCCTCTTGATTCTTACTACCTCGCCAAGACTTCTTACTTGCAAATTTTCTCTCACCCCGCCCTGTCATTGATCTCCGAACTGCTCCGTTCTACTCTGCAGCCCAGAACTGGGAACAAAACCAGGCGCCTTTTCTCTCCACTGGACAGACAGGGGGAAGTTTCCTCGCTCCCTTTTGACTGAGGCAGCAGCCTCAGCGGGTTCTCTGCTCTGCAGAGTTCCAAGCTTCTGGAACCTCCTCCACATCGCCTCGGTGCCTTGGTCTCCTTTTATCCAGCATGTGTCCCCTCAGGTCTTGCTCAGGTGTGAGGGGCCACCAGCTCAGCCTACCGTGTTGCCAGAAGCACAGGCCGACCTGGATCTGTGCCACGTGTTTGCACCCACAACCCAGGGACCCCACCACCTCTCCGACTGCTGCACCGTTAAGCAGACACAAAAGGGCATCGGCGAATAGACTTACCGCTTCACCCGCCCAGTGCTGTCCTGACTCAGTTCTTTCATTCTTTCTTCTACTTTGTTCAAAAGCTGCGATGGAAAGAAATCAGATCAGTGGGCTTCTCGAAGAGCTGAAGGAAACCGCAGCTAAATGACAGGGCGGGCCGAAACCGGTTTGGCTCAGTGGATAGAGCATCGGTCTGCGGACTGAAAGGTCCCGGGTTCGATTCCGGTCAAGGGCATGTACCTTGGTTGCGGGCACATCCCCAGTAGGGGGTGTGCAAGAGGCAGCTGGTTGATGTTTCTCTCTCATCGACATTTCTAGCTCTCTATCTCTCTCCCTTCCTCTCTGTAAAAATATCAATAAAATATATTTTTTTAAAAATAAAATAAAATAAAATAAAATAAATGACAGGGCGGGAGCTGGAGGCGGTGTTGACAGCTGGACGAACAGGGGGGTACCCAAATACACCTGGTCCTCCCCTCCCGACACAGCAGCCTCCACGGGTTCCGCATCCCTCACCAACCAGTCCCCGTGCTGCTGACCGAACCTCGCTCTGAGTTACCAAGGAAACAATGGGGAAGGGGGAGGCTCAGGGGTAACACAGAGAGAGCATCTCGGCTAACGGTTTCCATTCCATTCGCCGCGGTGGACAGTAACATCAGTCCTCAAGCTGCCCGGGGAAAAGCGGCAGCCAGGTTCCTACAAACGACTGAGGATCAACTATTTCACTTCTAAAACCACTCATTGTGCACCGAAACCAGTTTGGCTCAGTGGATAGAGCGTCAGCCTGCGGACTGAAGGGTCCCAGGTTCGGTTCCGGACAAGGGCATGTACCTTGGTTGCGGGCACATCCCCGGTGGGGGGGGGGGGGGTGCAGGAGGCAGCTGGTAGATGTTTCTCTCTCATCGACGTTTCTAGCTCTCTATCTCTCTCCCTTCCTCTCTGTAAAAAATCAATCAAATATATTAAAACAAAAACAACACTCATTGTGGAGGGAGGCGCGCCTACTGCTCGCTGGGAAGTGGGCAATTCAGTGACATGATCGTAACATTATTAAACGGAGCTGGCTTTGGGACCCGCAAAGACTCGAGTAAATAGATAACGGTGAAACACCGACACTGTCGACTTCTCTGCCTTCTGCATCGCCGTCGTAGCTCTGAAGGTCCAGCAGCACCAGTCCATGTGGGTAAATTCTCAGATTGGCAAAGCTACGAAGGAAAGCACAATTTTAAGTTGAGGGACTGTATCAAAAGGGGAAAAAACATGTCAGCCAATTCAAACCAAAGACCAATTCTCCTCCTCCCCTCCCCCCCAAACCACATACCTAACCCTGCTGCTTCCTTTTTAGACCCACGTAGGGACAGGGAAGCTGCCCAGCATTCAGGAAAGATTTAGTCACCGAGCACTAAGGTTTTCACAACGGGTTCTTGGGCCCAGGAAGTCACTCGGTAGTAAGTTCTGTGAATCTGATTTTTTATTTTATTTTATTTTATTTTATTTTTATTGGTTTTTTACAGCAAGGAAGAGAGAGGGATAGAGAGCTAGAAACATCTATGAGAGAGAAACATCGATCAGCTGCCTCTTGCACAGCCCCTATTGGGGATGTGCCCACAACCAAGGTACATGCCCTTGACCGGAATCGAACCCGGGACCCTTGAATCCGCAGACCAACGCTCTATCCACTGAGCCAAACCGGTTTTGGCTGAATCTGATTTTTAAGAAGCTTTCCCAGCACGTGTTTCAGCCAGGAGAGAGGGTGGGAGGGGCCAACTAGGTTCTCTCCATTGACCTTCAGAATTCAAACAGAGCCACATACAGAGTGGCCAGATGATGATGATCTCGGAAGGCATAATAATCTGGCCACTCAGTGTATATCCTATATAATAAAAGGCTAATATGCAAATTGTCCCCTGGACCAGGAGTTCAACCAGCTGGCAGGCCGGCCAACTGCCCATGTCCCCTTCCGCTGGCCAGGCTGGCGGGACCCCACCCATGCACGAATTCATGCACCGGGCCTCTAATACACCACACACACACACACACACACACACACACACACACACTGAGTGGACAGATTATTGTGCGTTCAGAGATCATAATAATCTGGCCACTCAGTGTACATAACACAGGGACACAGAAAAGTGTGGTGACAGCCTGAGGGAAAGGGGGAGGGGGATGTGGGTTAGATGGGGAGGTAACGGGGACAGAAAGACTTTGCTTGGGGCAATGGGCCCACAATGCCTTGTGTAGATGATGTTTTGTTGAGTTGTACACTTGAAACCTGTATGGTTTTGCAAACTCATGTCACCCCAATAAATCCAATTAAAAACAACAACAAAAAGGAAAACCAGAGCCAGTTATTTCCAGATGCAGGCAGGAGTGACTACATTTGCTAAGTTCAGGGTCAGCTCACTCCCTGCAGCCTGCAAACCAGATCCAGCCCACAGCGCGTTCTGTAAAGCCCACACTCTAAACATGGTTTTTAGGCTTTTAAAGAGTGCTTCTCTATTAATAAAAGGAGAATATGCAGAGACTTTATGTGACTCCTTACAGAAAAAGCTTTCTGGCCCCCAGTTTAGTGGATCTGAGCAGCATTTCTGAGGGAATAAAACTGTGAGAGTGTCACATCCAGTAAGAGTTAATTATCTGAGAAAACATTTTTTTTTCAATTATACCGTGTATTTGTACTGTGTATATGCAGATGTGTATGTGAAGATGTGAAGTTATTTCCTACTATGACCCATGGTTAAAGACATATCTGACATATACTAAGTTAGAAGATGAATTCTGTTCAGAGACTATAGGCAGTGTGCTTGGATGAAAAAATAATTGCAACCAGAACCGGTGTGGCTCAGTGAATAGAGCATCAGCCTGCGGACTGAAAGGTCCCAGGTTTGATTCCAGTCAAGGGCATGTACCTTGGTTGCCGGCATATGCCTTGTGGGGGGTGTGCAGGAGGCAGCTGATCGATAATTCTCTCATCGATGTTTCTAGCTCTCTATCCCTTTCCCTTCCTCTCTGTAAAAAATCAATAAAATATTTTTAAAAAAAAAAGAAAAGAAAGAAAAAATAATTGCAATTAGTTAACTTGCACCTTCAGCCCTTAGAGGGCCTCAAAATCAAGTTCAGGCCCAGGACACCACACATTCATCTAAATCTGAACGAGCTGATCACACACACACACACACACACACACACACACACACACATGCACCCAGCAGCACAAAGGAATGGGTCCTTTAACCACCAGGGTGGTTATAGCAGAGTCCTCTGCCAGAGAAGCAGGGGACACAGAGAATGCTGGAAGGTAGGGTGCCAAGCACCAACCGCAAGGGATGAACCAGGAAGAAAAAGAAGTTACCCGTGGGGAACATGGAGGACATGGAAAAAGGTGGCCGAGGACCAGGCCCTTGGCATGGCCAAGGGGTGTGGAGCGGCAGTGCTTCCTAGAGCAGGTGCCAGGGTGGTGGGGGGGTGGGGATGGGGAGTGAGGTTTTAGAACTGGTAGCATCATGGGTCAAGCACCACGGGGATGGGTCCCGGCTGCCCAAGTGAAAAAGGAAGACTAGCCGAAGCCGGTTTGGCTCAGTGGATAGAGCGTCGGCCTGTGGACTCAAGGGTCCCGGGTTTGATTCAGGTCAAGGGCACGTACCTTGGTTGTGGGCACATCCCCAGTGGGGGGTGTGCAGGAGGCAGCTGATCGATGTTTCTCTCTCATCGATGTTTCTAACTCTCTATCCCTCTCTCTTAAGAATCAATAAAATATATTAAAAAAAGAAAAAGGAAGACCAATGGAGAAAATATGTTTTTAAACTAAGCATGCTCCTTTTAATTTCTTCTGCTTATGAAAGCAATTTCCAAACAGCTCCTGTCACTCAAAAACTCTCTTCCTGGAGGAATTGTAAGCCCTCCGGACGGCTGGGATTGGTGTCTGGGGAGAAGCTTTAAGAACTGCAATAGAGCCCTAACCGGTGTGGCTCAGTGGATAGAGCGTCGGCCTTCGGATTCAAGGGTCCCAGGTTCGATTCCGGTCAAGGGCATGTACATTGGTTGCGGGCACATCCCCAGTAGGGGGTGTGCAGGAGGCAGCTGATGGATGTTTCTCTCTCATCGATGTTTCTATCTCTCTCTCTCCCTCTCCCTTCCCTCTGTAAAAAATCAATAAAATATATATTTTTTTAAAAAGAACTACAGTAAAGAGGAAGGTGGGGCCGGCTGCGAAGGCCCCTGAGGAGATGGTCAGAGATGCAGGCTCACTGTGTCCTTTGCTGTGCTCCCCAAAGGAGGGACCTCGACAAGGACAGTGAGAGAAGGTGGCGGGGAGGTAGAGCAGAGGGGCCAGGGTGGAGAGGGGCTGCATGTGAGAGCGTGCAGGAGCCGGGGGCGCAGGGACAGCTCAGACCACTGCTTCCAGGCTGCTGGAAACTGGGCCAGACCATGGACAGGAGGGAGAGCAGAAGAGGATTGATTTCGGATCACCCTTGAGGAAAAACTAACTTTAGATGCATTTAAGGTATCTGCCAAACACATATGTGGAGGTAAACTACATAGTTAGAAACACAAACCCGGGCCCTCGCCGGCTTGGCTCAGTGGATAGAGCTTCAGCCTGCCGACTCAAGGGTCCCAGGTTCGATTCCGACCAAGGGCACATGCCTGGGTTGTAGGCTCGATCCCCAGTGGGGGTCGCGCAGGAGGCAGCCGATCCATGATTCTCTCTCATCATAATGTTTCTATCTCTTCTTCTCCCTTCCTTTCTGAAATCAATAAAGAAATATATTTAAAAAGAAAGAAATAGCCAAAACTGGTTTGGCTCAGTGGTAGAGCGTCGGCCTGTGCTGAAAGGTCCCGGGTTCGATTCCGGTCAAGGGCATGTACATTGGTTGCGGGCACATCCCCAGTGGGGGGTGTGCAGGAGGCAGCTGGTCTATGTTTCTCTTTCATCGACGTTTCTAGCTCTCTATCTCTCTCCCTTCCTCTCTGTAAAATATCAATAAAATATATTTTAAAAGAAAGAAAGAAAGAAAGAAAGAAAGAAAGAAAGAAAGAAAGAAAGAAAGCCAGACAGACAGGTCTGGTCTTGGGGAGAGAGGAGTGAGGACATCTTTGAGAAGTATCAGGAGAGGAATGCCAAGTACTGCCATAGGGTGGACAACGTATACATATAAAGAAAATAATGGAAGGGGAGGTGGCCTCAAAAGTAAATTTCCCTCCTCTCATAGCATTGTTTTCTGAGCCTCTGTAAATCTAGTTGAGGGGGTATCTATTTTAAAAAAAATATATTTTATTGATTTTTTACAGAGAGGAAGAGAGAGGGATAGAGAGCTAGAAACATCGATGAGAGAGAAACATCGACCAGCTGCCTCCTGCACACCCCACCGGGGATGTGCCCGCAACCAAGGTACATGCCCTTGACTGGAATCGAACCCGGGACCTTTCAGTCCGCAGGCTCTATCCACTGAACCACACCGGTTTTGGCGGTATCTATTTTTTAAATACATTTTTAATGATTTCAGAAAGGAAGGGAGAGGGAGAAAGAGAGAAACATCAATGATGAGAGAATCATCGATTGGCTGCCTCCTGGGCATGGGATTTTGTGGGAGTGCTCCCGGTTGAGTGCTCCCAGGCGAAGCTGCAGGTAAGGCCAGGAAGCACTGAATTCTAGCCTTCTCCTAAAAACTGTCAACGAAGGGGGAAAAAATCCCTGGACACCACCACCCTCCACCTCCCTCGGAACCCCTCCCCCGTTCCTGGAGTGCTCAGATGTAAAGAGGAGCACTCTGGGCCACCTCACCTGCCGTTTTTGTTTATGTAGGTCGCTAGGTAGCCGTGGTCCTGCCAGGTGTGCACCGACTCGGTCATCCCCTGCTCCTGGAAAATGGACTGCAGGCCTTTTAGGATGGTCTCGCTGTCGGCTAGAGGAGGGAGAAGGCAAGGCGGTCAGAGGACTCACGTGCAGAAGAAAAGCCAGTCGAAAGCCAGTTTGACGACTGAACTTGATGAGAAAAACCTGAACACCGAGCAGCCGGAGTCCCATTTGCCATGCGCTATATAAAGATTCTGGAGCCCTGGCCGGTTTGGCTCAGTGGATAGAACGTCAGCTTGTGGACTGAAGGGTCCCGGGTTCGATTCCGGTCAGGGGCACATGCCCAGATTGCAGGCTCGATCCCCAGTAGGGAGCGTGCAGGAGGCAGCCAATTGATGATTCTCTCATCATTGATGTCTGTCTCTCTCTCTCTCTCTCTCTCTCTCTCTCTCTCTCTCTCTCTCTCCTTCTCCCTTCCTCTCTGAAGTCAATAAAAATACAAAATAAAATAAAAAACAGGATTCTCGACCCTGCAAGGAGAGGATACAGATTACCAAATAACACAAAAGAACACAGTTAAAGATCCAGAGATGAAATCATCTTGGATTATCCATATCCAGGTGGGTCCTAAAGGCGATGATGTGTCTTTAAGAGGCAGGAGAGGAGGAGACACAGGGATGTGAAGGCAGAGGTACAGGTCGGAGTGACACACCACAGACCGAGGTCACGTGGAGCCACCGGAAGCTGGGTGCGCAACCAGGCCCCTCCCCCAGAGCCTTCAGAGGGAGAGAACCCCGCCTATACTCTGTTTTCCCTCTTCCAGCCTCTGGACCGGGGAGTCTGGAGTAAGTTCCCGTTTTAAACCACCCACCCATCGTTAGTACTCGGTGACAGCAGCCCCGAGCAGACGAACAGACCCATCCAAATGCCTAGTTTCGGCTTCGCTTACACAGGAACAAACGGAATAGCCAAAATGGCAGTGAGCGGGTGAACCTGGAATCCTCTGAATCCCCACACACAGAGCAACGAGGGCACCACCACCCCAAACTCAAGGACCCCATTTAGAACAAAACTAGGTGACAGGGCGTCCCTGCAAACCCCCAAACAGGAGCAGGTGGAGACAAGCGGAACGGAGCCCAGAGGCCTGTGTGGTGCCCCCAGTTGTAGGGAGGAAGAAGTTGAGGAAGCAAAGGGACCTCAAACCAAGCCCCCCCAACACCAGCAGTGGCTGACCCCTTTGGCGAAGGCGGCACCCAGCAGGCCAAAGGAGGGGGGGCAGGGCACCAGGGTGGGGCCGGAGAATGTCAGGGGGGCCCTCTGGACAACCCAAGGGAACCGAGGCCACTTCCAGGAAACAGCCCCACTTCTGGGAGAGATTTCTGGAGCAGCATCCACACCACGCCCCCGTGGGAACACGGGCATCGACCAGCACGAGCAGCGCCCTTGTGTCTCCTTCCAGTGTCACTCATTCCCAGGAAAAGCTTGCCTATGGCAGAAAATGATCTAGCTTCTCTATCCTGATATTGGGTTCAGGAAATTAAAAGGGAAGGTCGGGCCCTAACGGGTGTGGCTCAGTGGTAGAGCATCGGTCTGCGGACTGAAAGGTCCTGGGATCGATTCCGGTCAAGGGCATGTACATTGGTTGCGGGCACATCCCCAGAAGGGGGTGTGCAGGAGGCAGCTGGTTGGTGTTTCTCTCTCATCCATGTTTCTAACTCTCTATCCCTCATCCTTCTTCTCTGTAAAAAAATCAATAAAATATATTTTAAAAATAAACTAAAAGGGAAGGTCAGAATGATACCCTCAGAACTGAATTCTCCCCCACCTACGAAAATCCTGATTTCAGACTTGATGAAAATAAACGACCTCGTGCAGAAACCGGTTTGGCTCAGTGGATAGAGCGCTGGCCTATGGACCAAGGGGTCCCGGGTTCGATTCCAGTCAAGGGCTTGGTTGCGGGCACATCCCCAGTAGGGGGTGTGCAGGAGGCAGCTGATTGATGATTCTCTCTCATGGATGTTTCTAGCTCTCTATCTCTCTCCCTTCCTCTCTGTAAAAAATCAATAAAATATATTTTTTTAAAAAGAACTGACCTCGCTCAGTCTGCGTGTGTTAAGGAAGCCTGGCGGGGTCAGGCCACCGAGGACGTGACCGGAGGGCAGAGTGGTAAAGACAAGTGTGCCCAGCGCGCCGAGTCCACCTACCCCGGCGGTACTTAACCCTGGGGAGGAGGAGGAAACCACTTTGACATTCTTCCATCCTCCTCGGCTAGAACAGATGTTTTCTGTTTTGAAAATGCATCAAACAAGTCATCACTCCCGGTCAGTGGCCCGAAGGCTGGCTCCTGGGGGCACGTTACAAAACGGAGCACAAACCCCTCCGCTGGGGAGAACAATGCAGGCAGAGAGGTGTGGACAGAGATCCCGGAAGGCTGGTTAACCTTGAAGGCTCTGAAAGGTCAGAGCCAGCCACCCACTGTCCAGTCGAGACAAAGGGAGCTGAAGCAACCTCCACCTTTTAGACTTTACGTATATCCTTACTGCCCTAGCCAGTGTGGCTCAGTGGGTAGAGCGTTGGCCTGCAAACTGAAGGGTCCCAGGTTCGATTCCGGTCAAGGGCACATGACTGGGTTGTGGGCTGGATCCCCAGTGGGGGTGTGCAGGAGGCAGCCGGTCCATGATTCTCTCTCATCACCGATGTGTCTGTTTCTCTCAACCTCTTCCTTCCTCTCTGAAATCAATAAAGAAATAGATTTTTTTTAAAAAAGGTGTGTGGGTTTCTTTAAACTACCCAATCCCAGTCTGCTGGGATCAGGGGCCAGAGCTGCACTCGTCTCCCCTAGGAAATTAGGGGGATTAGGGGGTCGGGGTAGACAATTTGTGGCCATGTTCCTTTCCGCTCTTTCTCTCACACGTTGAAGCAGCTTATGAAAGTAGGAGATGAATTTCTATTCTTGTCAAACTTATCTTCAATTATGCAGGCTGCAAATTCCACCGCCAACTCCCCCCCTACCCCCCCACCCCCCACCCCCCCCACCCCCCACCCCACCCCCGGTTTCTGTGTCTCCTAGGTCTCTCTTCCCCAACCGCTCAAGCTATTTAAGGTCCATGGGCTGGTTCACTATCAGCCTCCTGCCAGCCCACCTCCCACGCCCCAGACCAGGGGTGGGCAAACTTTTTGACTCGAGGGCCACCATGGGTTCTTACACTGGACCGGAGGGCCGGAACAAAAGCTACCTGACCATGCTGGCACTCTCATCTTGGGCTGCTGGTGAAGGAGCGGGGGGGGGGGGGGGGGGGGGGGGGGGAGCAAGAGAACCCTCCGCTCTTTGGGCTCCGTGGGCCGGATAGAACAGCCGAACGGGCCGAATCCGGCCCGCGGGCCGTAGTTCGCCCACGGCTGCCCAGACCCTGATGTTCCAGACCTCTGTACCGTTCTCCTACCAGATTACCCACCTTGCTCTGGTCAGCCTCCCACACCGACACTTCCCCTTTAAGTCCAGGCCGGAGGGCCCCTCAGTGGACAGGGCCACCCCCACTCCACCCCCGGCCTGAGCAGCTCGTTGCAAGAGGAAGCCGAATGCGGGCATCCTGTCCTCAGACCCCGGGTCTGATGCCAGGGCACCTAAACGCCAGCGCTGGGCGGTGCATTTCTCCCCACATAGACCAGCTTGCCGGTTTTCCCGTCAGGCCTCTGGACTCCATACAGTGTGAAGGCATTCAAGTACCTGATTCAAAACTCCGCTCAGGCCGAAACCGGTTTGGCTCAGTGGATAGAGCGTCGGCCTGCGGACCAAGGGGTCCCGGGCTCGATTCCGGTCAAAGGCATGTACTTTGGTTGCGGGCACATCCCCAGTGGGGGTGTGCAGGAGGCAGCTGGTCGATGTATCTTTCTCACCGATGATTTTAGCTCTCTCTCTCCCTTCCTCTCTGTGAAAAATCAATAAAAATATATTTATATATAAAAAAAAAAACTCCGCTCAGAGGGCCTGATCTTGACAGGGGGCGATGAACACACTGCATTGGTCAGAACTCCAAGAACTGTACACTAAAATGCACTCTGTGTAGATTACATTAAGTTAAAACAAAAGCCTGTTCCACCCTTACCACCGTGACTGGCTTAACCCAGGGGTCGGCAAACTGCGGCTCTTGAGCCGAGATTTGCGGCTCTATTGACTATTGAGTTTGCCGACCCCTGGGGTAGGGGCTTAATCACAAGGAACAACAACAGTCTGTAATTATTGGAATCGAGAGTCTAGGTCAGTGGTCGGCAAACTCATTAGTCAACAGAGTGGCAAACCGAGGCTTGCGAGCCGCATGTGGCTCGCGAGCCGCAGTTTGCCGACCACTGGCTTAACTTGTGACCACAAGAACACAGCATTCCTTGTGGGCTCCCTCTCACCCAAGCAGCTTGCTCACAACTGTCTAAGGCAGCCCGATCGGGCCTGTTCGGCTGTTCTATCCGGCTCGCGTGGAGCTGAAAAAGTGGGTCGTACCCTTTTATGTAATGATGTTTACTTTGAATTTATATTAATTCACACAAACACTCCATCCATGCTTTTGTTCCAGCCCTCCGGTCCAGTTTAAGAACCCATTGTGGCCCTCGAGTCAAAAAGTTTGCCCACCCCTGGCCTCAGGCATAGAGAACATCTTCTGAACTCCCCCAGGATATGTATGCTAGGCATAACCAAAACAAAGAATGTTGACCGGCAGTGAGTCCAGATCACTGAAATCAAGTGATCTACAGAAACAATCTTCATACTTCACAAGAGCTTAAATTTTAAATGACATTAAGATTGCTTTAATTTTTGCCTGACTGGCATGGCGCAGTGGTTGAGCATCAACCTATGAACCAGGAGGTCACGGTTCAATTCCTGATCAGGGCACATGCCTGGGTGCAGGCTCCATCCCCAGTGTAAGGTATGCAAGGGGCAGCCTATCCAGGATTCTCTCTCATCAATGTTTCTATTTCTCTTTCTCCCTTCCTCTGAAATCAATTTTAAAAGATTGTAAATATATTTTATTGATTTTTTACAGAGAGGGATAGAGAGCCAGAAACATTGATGAGAGAGAATCATCAATCAGCCGCCCCCTGTACACCCCCCCACTGGGGATGTGCCCGCAACCAAGGTACATGCCCTTGACCGGAATCGAACCTGGGATCCTTCAGTCTGCAGGCCGAGTCAAACCAGTCATGGCAATAAAAAAATATATTTTTTAAAAAATAGGAAAAAAAGATTTAAAGAAAAGATTGTTTTAATTTTTAAATTTTATAAAAATATATTTTATTGATTTTTTACAGAGAGGAAGGGAGAGGGATAGTTAGAAACATCGATGAGAGAGAATCATCGATCAGCTGCCTCTTGCACACCCCCCACTGGGGATGTGCCCGCAACCAAGGTACATGCCCTTGACCGGAATTGAACCCGGGACCTTTCAGTCCGCAGGCCGACGCTCTATCCACTGAGCCAACCCGGTTTCAGCTAATTTTTAAATGTTAGCCTAGTGTCTGTGTATCAGGAGTCTTCTCACACATTCAGAGGCCTAAGGCATTTCCAGGGATTAAAGTGAAGGTCAAGCAGATGGTTTCCTCAGAACAGCTTGGTCTTACGGTCCACGCCGTTCTTTATGTAAGAGGAGCAAGCTGATTCATCTCCTCGTACAAAACCCAAGCCAATAGGAATGCTCGGGACATGATTCATAAGAATTAAAATGTGCAAATACCCCAATTGGCCAAAATGTGATAAATGAATAAGCAAAACCTACCTCCAACTATTATTATTCAGCAACAGAAGAAACACAGCACAGACACACGCTGCACCATGCATGGCCCTTGAAGACATGACGCTGAGTGAAAGGAGCCAGTCACACAGGACCATCTTATATAATAAAAGGCTAATATGCAAATGACCAAATGGTGGGATGACCAGTCACTATGATGCACACTGACCACCAGGGGGCAGACACTCAATGCAGGAGCTGGCATCCTGGAGGTCAGTGCGCTCCTATAGGAGGAACGCTGCTCAGCCAGAAGCCGGGCTCATGGCTGCTGAGCACAGCGGCAGTGATGGGAGCCTCTCTCGCCTCCAAGTGCTAAGGATGTCTGACTGTTGCCGAAACCGCTTTGGCTCAGTGGATAGAGCATGGGCCTGCGGACTGAAAGGTCCCGGGTTCGATTCCGGTCAAGGGCACATGCCCAGGTTGTGGGCTCTGTCCCCAGTGGGGGCATGCAAGAGGCAGCTGATCCATGATCCTCATCATTGATGTTTCTATTCTATTTTTCTCTCTCTCTTTTTCTTCCTCTCTGAAATCAATTAAAAATATATTTTTTTAAAAAAAAATAGCATTTCCAGCTCTAGCAGGTTTTGTTCAGTGCATTGGCCTGCGAACCAAAGGGTCCCGTTTTCTTTCTTTTTTTTTCTTCTTTTTTTTTTTAAAAAAAAATATTTTATTGATATTTTACAGAGAGGAAGAGAGAGAGATAGAGCTAGAAATGTCAATGAGAGAGAAACATCGACCAGCTGCCTCCTGCACATCGCCCACCGGGGATGTGCCCACACCCAAGGTACATGCCCTTGACCGGAATCGAACCCGGGACCTTTCAGTCTGCAGACCAACGCTCTATCCACTGAGCCAAACCGGTTTCGGCAAGGGTCCCATTTTCGATTTCGGTCCAGGGCATGTACCTTGGTCTTAGGCTCCTCCCAGGTAGGGGCACGTGCAGGAGGCAACCAATCGATGTGTTTCTCTCCCATCCATGTTTCTCTTCGTCTTTTCCTCTCCCACTCTCTCTAAAAATCAGATCAATGGAAAAATATCCTTGGGTGAGTGAGGATTGACAACAACAAAACATTTCTAGAGCTAAAGGAGTTTGCACTTTGTGATGTCAGAAATCACCTTTCTAAAAGAGCTGATCCTGCCCTAACCGGTGTGGCTCAGTGGATAGAGGGTAGGCCTGCGGACTGAAGGGTCCCGGGTTCGATTCTGGTCAAGGGCATGTACCTTGGTTGTGGGCACATCCCCAGTGGAGGGTGTGCAGGAGGCAGCTGGTCGATGTTTCTCTCTCATCGATGTTTCTAGCTCTCTATCTCTCTCCCTTCCTCTCTGTAAAATATCACAATTTTAGCCAAAACCGGTTTGGCTCAGTGGTAGAGCGTCGGCCTGCAGACTGAAGGGTCCCGGGTTCGATTCCGGTCAGGGGCATGTACATTGGTTGCGGGCACATCCCCGGTGGGGGGTGTGCAGGAGGCGGCTGGTGGATGTTTCTCTCTCATCGACGTTTCTAGCTCTCTATCTCCCTTCCTCTCTGTAAAATATCAATAATTTTTTTTTTAAAGTCACAATTTTAAATCCCTTCTGACCCAGGAAGACATTGAGGTGTGTCCCCTTCAGGATGGACCTCCACGATCACTCAGCACCCAGAAGGCCCCGGATAACGAAGCGTGACCACAGAGCAGCGCGGTGATGACAGACAAAGGACACAAGTCAGAGCTCAGGCCCGGGGGGGCGTGTGAGCTGATGGATTCCAGATGAGGAAAGGCCACGCGGGGCCTGGGAACCTGTCCGGATCCATTTTTACAGCCGGCTCTGACGCAGGCCGGGACCTGGCAAAAAGGCAGACTTGTTCTGTACGGGGCCACACAGGGGAGGTCAGGCTTTACCGGCCAAAGCAGGTCTCCGACACAGATGTGTGTGTGCGTGTTTTAGCACCCTTTAAAAATGCCAAATTTATTCTCCGCTGGAGGGCCATGCGAAAATAGGCCCCAGAGCAGGCTCTGGCCCGGTGCCTTAGTCGGTTGGCTCCTGGGATAAAATGTTTTCAGCTTTAAATTTTTCTTAAAATATATTTTATTGATGTTTTACAGAGAGGAAGGGAGAGGGATAGAGAGCTAGACACATCGATGAGAGAGAAACATCGACCAGCTGCCTCCTGCACACCCCCCACTGGGGATGTGCCCGCAACCAAGGTACATGCCCTTGACCGGAATCGAACCCGGGACCTTTCGGTCTGCGCTATCCACTGAGCCACACCGGTTTCGGCTCAGTTCCAAATTTCTAACCAACTGGCATAGGGACACTGAGCTGCAATTCTACAACCTGAATTCCCAGAAGCGGTGTTCTTAAAATCTGAGGAATATATCCTATACTCAAGTTAGCAACTTATTAAATGGGAGGGGGGGGGGGAAGAAACACAGGGGAAAGCCAGCTAATAACCTACATAATTAGGAAGCCTGCTTTTTTTAGAAAAAATATATTTTTTTATTGATTTCAGAGAGGGAGGGAGAGATAGTAACATAAACAATAGAATTATTGATTGGCAGCCTCCTACACACCCCACACTGGGGATCGAGCCCTGAATCCGGGCATGTGCCCTGCTGGGAATCGAACCGTGACCTCCTGGTTCATAGGTAGACACTCAACCACGGAGCCACGCTGGCCGGGCCCCTGCGGTTTTTTCAGAATACATGGAAGCGACATTAGCAGCTAACAGCAACCCCACACAATATTTACAGCCTCAGATCACTAATCTGTGCCCCTACTTCAAGAACCTAGAAAAAGTAAACCCAACAGAGAGGATGGAAATAATAAGGATAATAGCAGAAATCGATTAAATTGAAAGAAAAAATGAAGCATGAAAGTTTTCTTTGAGGGGGGTAAAAAAGCAGTAAAATTGACAAATTCGAGCAAGACTGACAAAGAAATAAAAAAAGAGAGAGAAGGCACAATTGCCAATATTAGGAATAAACAAGAGAGATCGTTACAAACACCAAAAGGATAAAAAGGGAATACTACAAACAGCTCTCCACAAATAAATCTGACAATTTGAGAAGGAAATGGGCCAATTCCTCAATTCACCAATATGAGAGAGAGAATCTGAGCAGCCCTCTAACTAATAAGGAAATTGAATGTATAATTTTTAAAACTGAAAAAAAGAAAAACCTTGAGGCCACATGGTTTCACTGGAGAACTCTGCTACACATTGAAAGAAGAATTAACACCAATTCTACGTAATCTCTCCCAGAAAATAAAAAAGGGAGGGAACGCCTCCCAATTCATTTTAAGGAAGCCGTTATCCTAACACAAAACCACAAATGACCCCAAAAGTAACTTCCAGACCATACCAACATCTTTCATCATGATAAACGCAAAAGTCCTTAACAAATCCTGGGCAAATCCTTGAAATCCTTAACGAGTAAAATTTCCACAATATAAAAAATAATTAGCCCTGGCCAGCCTGCTCAGTGGTAGTCTCTCTCTCTCTCTCTCTCTCTCTCTCTCTCTCTCTCTCCCTCTCCCTCTCTCTCTCTCTCTCCTTCTCTCTCTCCCTCTCCCTCTCCCCCTCTCCCTCTCTCCCCTCACTCTCCCTCCCTTCCATTTTCTCTAAAAATCATTGTAAAAAATGTCCTCAGTGGTGAATAATAATAATAAGCAGCAGCCATTATCCAGCAGGATTTATTCCAGGTTCATTATTTTTTTAAATATATTTTTATTGATTTTTTCACAGAGAGAAAGAGAGAGGGAGAGAGAGTTAGAAACATCGATGAGAGAGAATCATCGACCAGCTGCCTCCTGCACACTTCCTACTGGGGATGTGACCGAAGCCCAGGTACATGCCCTTGACCAGAATCGAACCTGGGAGCTTTCAGTCCCCAGGCTGACGGTCTATCCACTGAGCCAAACCGGTTTCGGCCAGGTTCAATATTTTTAAAGCTCCATGTAATGCTCCATATTAACAGGCTACAGAACAAAAATCACATGATATTAAATGATGCAAAAAAAGTTATTGGACATTCAAAATAAAAACTCACAGAAAAGCAGAAATGGCCCTAGCTGGTTTGACTTGGTGGATAAGAGTGTCAGCCTGCGGACTGAAGGGTCCCTGGTTTAATTCTAGTTAAGGGCACATACCTGGGTTGTGGGTTTGATCCCCAGTAGGGGATGTGCAGGAGGCAGCCCATCAATGATTCTCTCTTGTCACTGATGTTTCTGTCTCTCCTCTCCCTTCCTCTCTGAAATCAATAAAAATATATTTTTTAAAAGAAAGAAACAGAAGGGAACTTCCATCTTAAATAATAAAAGGGTAATAATAATTTTTAAAAAGGTAATATGCAAATTAACCATCACTCCATCACAAAACTGGCAGTGCCCTTAGCCACAGGATGGCAGCGTCCAGTCTCTCAGTCCCACCCCAGTCCCCCAGTCCGGGGAGGGGGAGAGGGGGCACCCGCTGAGAGCAGGCAGTGTGAGCAGCCAGGCAAAATGCTTGCTTCATCACCATGATGACAAGGCAAGCATTCCACCCCTGACGTGGAGCCCCTAGGCAGCGGGCGTGGAGCGGCCGGCCCTGCAGAGAGCTACTAGTGCACGAATCTGTGCGCAGGACTACTACCCTGTCTCCCCGAAAATAAGACAGTGTCTTATATTAATTTTTTGCTCCCAAAGACGCGCTAGGTCTTATTTTCAGGGGATGTCTTATTTTTCCATGAAGAAGAATACGGTACACACTTATTGTTAAATGAAAATAAAGGAAATTTATTACCTGTATATGGTACGGTAGTACGGTAGTTGTCAACACAAACCAGACAAACTGTGAATCCTACAGTACCAAGAATTTACTCATTTATTCAATGACAATCATGTCATCATCTCCTGGAACATCATCATAACAATCCAATTCCTGAATTTCCCGGTGAATTTCTTGTGCCCCCATTTCTTTCAGAATCAGTGGACCAAATCATGTTTAGCAATAGCACTGTCTTTAAATGAGTGCTTCTTGTCAAGGTAGCCTGCTTGCAGTGCATTTGCAATGCAACTGTCAGTGATTTTCTCCCATGAATTCTTCACCCAAGTCACAACTTGTTGCAGTTTAGGTTTCACAAAGTTTCCACGCTGATTTCTCTCCATTCACACAGCAGTGACGTCAGGACTCCGCGTAAGGTCACTGGTTGGTAGAGGCCAGTCGGGGTGGCCCTAGCGACCAGTTTACGGTAAATTAATTTTCATTCTGAGACAGAGCCTGGGGGCCTTATTTTCAGGGGATGCCTCTTATTTCACTCGGAAGGAAACCTGTAAGTAGGTCTTATTTTCAGAGGATGTCTTATTTTCGGGGAAACACGGTAGTAACGTGAAAAAGATCAACAACTAGCATTATACTCTGTGGTAACAGACTGAGTACTGAATGGTTACGAGGCAGGGATGTCCCCTCTCCCTGGTGTGATTCAACCCTGTAACTTAAGTGCCCAGCCCAGGAAGCCAGAGAGGTACAAAACAAGCCCGAGGTCACACAGCTAGTGGTGGTACCATCCGGATTCCAACTCAAGCAAGTCATGCTCCAAACTCTAGCACTTTTAAGCAAGACCCTGTGTTGTGTTGCTGTCCTTAGTTATACATGCAACAAGAACATGGCTCATGCCTCAATCGGTGTGGCTCAGTGGATAGAGCGTAGGCCTGCGGACTGAAAGGTCCCGGGTTCGATCCCGGTGAAGGGCATGTACCTTGGTTTCGGGCACATTCCCAGTAGAGAGTGTGCAAAAGGCAGCTGATCCATGATTCTCTCTCACCGATGTTTCTCTCTATCCCTCTCTCTTCCTCTCTGTAAAAATCAATAAAATATATTATATATATATATATATATATATATATATATATATATATATGAACATGGCTTATTAGTTCCTATACACTAAACATCAACAGTGGTTACCTTCGGGTGATAAGATTCCAGATCTGGGCCGAAACCAGTTTGGCTCAGTGGTAGAGCGTCGGTCTGCGGACTGAAATGTCCCGGGTTCGATTCCGGTCAAGGGCATGTACCTTGGTTGCGGGAACATCCCCGGTGGGGGGTGTACAGGAGGCAGCTGCTTGATGTTTCTCTCTCATTGACGTTTCTAGCTCTCTATCTCTCTCCATTCCTCTCTGAAAATATCAATAAAATATATTTTTTTAAAAAGATTCCAGATCTGGGTTCCCCCTTTCCTTATACCCTATATACAGTCTAAAACGAGTAAAAGCTTTTAAAGCAAAAAAAACAAAAACAAAAAAAAAAACAAATGCATGAGCCATTACTTGAACAGCTTCTGCAGTTTCTTCAAGTAAACTGCCAGATCTTTATTCAAACACACACACACACACACACACACACACACACACACACACACACAGGAAATCCACTAACAATTTCACATTCACAAAATGCTTTGAGGGGGGGGGGGAGTCCTATGGTAATTAAGCACTCCATAAGCCCTTTTCTCTCTCCAACTTAGACTAAACCCACTTAGGAACATCAAACACTTGGACAAACACACTTACAACCCTCTTCCTCCCAGCTCCCAGACCAACGGGGCCACACAAACCGGCCGCAGCATTACGTAGTTCACAATTCCGGTATTAAACTCTTTCTAAAACCTATACCCTCACTGTTTCCCAAAGCGTGACCCAAGGCACTGGTCCTGAAAACAAACTACTCTCAGAAAAAGGGTCCCATTTGGAACCAAGTCTGAGGTCCATTCTATATTCACCTCTAGAAATTCAGAAGGCCCCTTAGCCTAGCCGTGTGGCTTGATCACTATGATCTGAAAGTCCTTCGGAAGAGACAATTTGGTGAAATATAACAATATTCTGAAACTGGCCGAAACTGGTTTGGCTCAGTGGACAGAGCGTCGGGCCTGCGGACTGAAAGGTCCCGGGTTCGATTCCGGTCAAGGGCATGTACCTTGGTTGCGGGCACATCCCCAGTAGTGCGGGAGGCAGCTGGTCGATGTTTCTCTCTCATCAATGTTTCTAGCTCTCTATCCCTCTCTCTTCGTCTCTGTAAAAAAACTCAATAAAAAAATTATAAAAACACAACTTTAATATATATATATATATTCTAGAAACTGTTCAGGGTTTTCGCTGCAGAAATCCGCATCCTAGAAAAAACGAAATCATGCAACACGAATCCAATGAATATTTTAAAAACCAAAGTGTCTTTTTCAAATGCTGCTGTACTAACTCCAAGAGGTCCTTTTCTATAAATAAGTCGATCCACATTCACATCACATGCCCACCCATCATTTGCTGCCAGCAGGACTTTCCCCGAATTTCTGTGCGTTCAATTCACACCTCTTTCTAACTGCGCATCCTTAGCCGCTGGCACGACTTCAAGGTACTCAGCCCTAAGTATCGCAATTAGCGTAACGTTTGCTCCGCTCCATCTGACACTCTTCCAAACATTTTATTGGCCATCCCACCCAACAACACAGCGTGTGGGATCTGGGTAGCATGAGAGCCGAGAGAGACGTTAAGGTGCAGGTGAAACTACCTGGCGGGTCGAGTGACCTCCGGAATCGGAGTTGGCGGCTTAGCACGTAAATGCTTTTGATCAAAAGCATGCACCGGCTCGGCGGCTCCTTCCAGAACACAGAGGGCAGTATCCCTTTAACGAAATCCAGGCCCACCACAACTCGGGGGCCCACGGCTGTTTGTTCTGGGGTCTGGAAAAGCGCCTGCTTGTAAGGGTTTCAAAGAGCGTTTGTGCAATGGTTTACATTACTCGGTTTGCAGGCTCCATTGAGGAGGTTTCCCAACTTCTCCAAAGAGCCGAGCCTGTAATTAAACGACCATGAAATGGTGGCCGGAGCCGCAGGGCAGAGGCAGGCTTAGGTTGCCGCGGTGGGGAAATGGTGGATGTAGATGCCCGGAAGCTCCAAGGCTGCAACAGCTAGACTCCAGATAGCGTCGTTGAACACGTTTTTATTTTTATTTTTTTTATTTTTTAAAAATATATTTTATTGGTTTTTCACAGAGAGGAAGGGAGAGGGACAGAGAGTTTGAAACATTGATGAGAGAGAAACATCGACCAGCTGCCTCCTGCACACCCCCCACCGGGGATGTGCCCGCAACCAAGGTACATGCTCTTGACCGGAATCGAACCCGGGACCTTTCAGTCCGCAGGCCGACGCTCTATCCACTGAGCCACACCGGTTTCGGCTGAACACGTTTTTAAAACAGACTCCCAAGCACAAGCCAGTACCTTTCCAACTGATCCTTACCTACCACGGGTTAGGATAGCCGTGGTGTTCTCAATTCAAATCAAAAAGCCTTAGCAGGATATCAAGCCTGACACCAGAAGCTTTTCCCTTTCTTTCTTTTTTTTTTTTTTTAACGAAAATAATAATTACCTTTATTATAAAATTTGCGATTATTCTTACATCCCAGAAATTCCTTTTATGATGACAATGTTGGACTGGAGCCTCCATTTTGGATGAAAATTGCTCAATAATTTCTAGAACAGTTTCTAGAATATATATATAAAATATCTATTTGGTCTACCTCCACTATCATAATTTGTGCTGACTATTGGAGGACTGTAGTGTTAGCTGGCATCTTTCCAACTCCCTTTTATTTTTTACTTTTCCATTTGTTTTATTAAGGTATTATCTAGAAGCTCTGACTTTCCTTTTTTTAAAAATATATTTTATTGATTTTACAGAGAGGAATTGAGAGGGATAGAGTTAGAAACGTCGATGAGAGAGAAACATCAACCAGCTGCCTCTTGCACACCCACCACTGGGGATGTGCCCGCAACCAAGGTACATGCCCTTGACCGGAAGGAATCGAACCCGGGACCTTTCAGTCCGCAGGCCAAGGCTCTATCCACTGAGCCACGCCGGTTTGGGCAGCTCTGACTTTTCAAAGCATAAGACACCACAGCACACTTCAGTCTGTCTCCCAAGAAGGTAGCAATGGCCCGTGAGTGCTCATTCAAACAGCCCAGTTCATTATACAATTAAGGGGACTCAAAGAAGATTGCAAATTGATAACTCCTCCACTGCTAAATAAAACCTCCTCCTACCCCCCCCCCCAAAAAAAAAACCACCAAATTGTCTATGGGTTAGACCAGTGGTCGGCAAACCGCGGCTCGCGAGCCACATGCGGCTCTTTGGCCCCTTGAGTGTGGCGTTAGAAGAAGTTTTAGTTTAAAAAAAATGTGGCTCTCCAAAGACATGTCAATCGTTGTCCTGTTGACATTTGGCTCTGGTGACTAATGAGTTTGCTGACCACGGGGTTAAGACATTGGATTGGAAAGCTGCTCTCCTTCAGAAACATCAGGCGGGTTTCGGATTACTTGAACCCATGCCTATCTGGAGAGTGAGCTGGGGTGGGGATCATCCCTAATGCCCGGATTACGGAGTTAAGACTTGATAACAGCTGTCATCCCCTCACGTAAAACACTGCAGACCTACCAAGTACCAACTAACACACACCATTTTGTCATATTTGACCCCTGCAGACTTCAAGAAATAGGTGTAAGGTTGGAACTGCACTCCAAAATGAATTGTGGGTCATAAAATTTGTTTTATTGATTGTAGAGAGGAGAGGAGCCGGGAGGGAGAAAGATAAGGAAGGGGGGTAGAAAGAGAGAGACAGAGACATCAATTTGTTGTTCCACTTAGTTATGCTTCATTGCTTCATTCTTTTTTATAAAATCTATTTTGTTGATTTTTTACAGAGAGGAAGAGAGAGGGATATAGAGTTAGAAACATCGACGAGAGAGAATCATCGACCAGCTGCCTCCTGCACACCCCCTACTGGGGATGTGCCCGCAACCAAGGTACATGCCCCTGACCGGAATCAAACCCGGAACCCTTCAGTCCGCAGGCCGTAGCTCTATCCACTGAGCCAAACTGGTTTCAGCCACTGTTTCATTCTTGTATGTGCCCTGACCTCGGATCAAACCCACAACCTTGGCATATTGGGGCAATGCACTAACCAACGGAGCTACCCGGCCAGGGCCTATACAAATTTTTAATGGTGCCCGACAGGTTTGGCTCAGTGGATAGAGCGTTGGCTTGCAGACTGAAGGGTCCCGGGTTCGATTCCGGTCAAGGGCATTTACCTTGGTTGCGGGCACATCCCCAGTAGGGAGTGTGCAGGAGGCAGCTGGTCGATGATTCTCTCATCAATGTTTCTAGCTCTCTATCCCCCTCTCTTCCTCTCTGTGAAAAATCAATAAAATATATATTTTTTTAAAATTAAAAAAAAGAAAAAAATCCCCCCAAAAGCCAAAGAGCATGCTAGATGAAGGCACACTCCAATGAGGACATCCCCCCAAACAGCCCACAGGCCGATGTCAAACACACAAGGTCCCAGAGAACGCCTGAAGGCCAAACCACGCCCCCCAAAGCTTTCCATTCCGGAGCGTGAGAGTGAGGTGTGCGTTGGGAAGAGAACGAGGTAGAAGTGGGCCTGGTGAATGTCGATAAGGAAAAGAAACAAACAAATACATGAGGATAAGGAGTCTGGCTTTATCTGGAGGACAAGGAGTCTGCTCCCGGGGGTTCGAAAACGGGTCGGGGGAAATGATCCGTGGACTTCCTGATAATCCGGCGCCGGAGACAGGTCGGGAGATTGTGACCCAGGAGTGGCGCCAGGGAAAGAGCGAGCCAGGAATCTGAGAGGGTAGTGGCTGCTTCAGGGTTTGCTGAGGGGGGTTGAAGTGGGTGGGTGCCCCGAAGGCTTCTGATACAAGGGTTTGTTTTGTTTTTAAATATATTTTATTGATTTTTTTACAGAGAGGAAGGGGGAGGGATAGAGAGTTAGAAACATCCATGAGAGAGAAACATTGATCAGCTGCCTCTTGCACACCCCCCACTGGGGATGTGCCCACAACCAAGGTACATGCCTTTGGCTGGAATCGAACCCAGGACCCTTGAGTCCGCAGGCCGACGCTCTATCCACTGAGCCAAACCAGTTAGGGCCAATGGGGGTTTTTGTTTGTTTTATTGGTTTTATACAGAGAGATATCAATTGTTCCCTCCCAAAGATGTCCAGACTAGGGATGGAACCCACAACCTGGGTATAAGCCCTGATAGGGAATCAACCTTCCACCTTTCCATTCAGAGTGCACAGGATACTCCACCCAACCCCTTCCCCCCAGTGAGAGCAAGGGTTTTGTTTTTTACATGCACACAGTACAGTATTTTTTTTTAATCCTTATTCTTGAAATATTATATATGTCCCTTTTTTCCCCCATTGACCCGCCCCAGGCCTTCCCCACTCTATTGTCCGTGTCCATGAGTTATACAAAAAGGGTTTTGTTTTTATTTCCCTTTTTAAAAAATATCTTATTGATTTTTTTACAGAGAGGAAGGGAGAGGGACAGAGAGCTAGAAACATCGGAGAGAGAGAAACATGGATCAGCTGCCTCCTGCACACCTCCCACCGGGGATGTGCCCGCAACCAAGGTACATGCCCTTGACCGAAATCGAACCCGGGACCCTTGAGTCCACAGGCCCAAGGCTCTATCCACTGAGCCAAACCAGTTAGGGCAAGGGTTTTGTTTTTAAATGAAGCTCTTTTAATAGCAGTCCACCTACCTAATCAACATCAGTGCTACTGATAGAAAACGGGTTAAAACCTGCAAATTCCAGGAACTCTGTCCACTCCCAGAGTGTGACTCGGTCAATCTAGCGTGGGACCACACTGGGCCTTTTCCCACTGAAAGGTCCCGGGTTCGATTCCGGTCAAGGGCATGTGCCTTGGTTGCGGCCACATCCCCGGTGGGGGGTGTGCAGGAGGCAGCTGATCCATGTTTCTAGCTCTCTGTTCCCCTCCCTTCCTCTCTGTAAAATATCAATAAGATATATTTTTTATAAAAAAGCTGTTGTGAGAATTACATAAAGTAATTTGCAATGCCTAGCCAAGGAGGCATTTCATAAAGATTAGCTTTTACATTTTCAACGAGTTGTTTTTGAAGAACCAGGGAGCTCCGCTTCTAGCCCTGGCCTTGAGTGGAAACCTTATCCTAAAATTAAAAAAAAAAATACACACACACACACACACACACACACACACAGAAATGGCAATCCGCTTCTCTCTCTAGCTCCTAGAGGATCTGCACTTGCCTCCACGGGCTCCCAAGAAACCAGGGGACACAATTTAGGGGGGTGGGGTGGGTGAGCTTGGATGGGAAAAAATACACGTCCTTTACTTTTTATGAGTCAAGATGTTTCTTTCAATTATACTGCTAAAAACACACATTACGAGCCATATCTGGCCATTGTTACCAATAAAACCACAGCTTTTATATACATGCTCTCCGCTCTCCTTCGAAATGATGGCCTGCTACTAGGTCGAGTTACGAAAGCAGCGCGTTCCTATGCCACACATTGTATTACATTTTTAAATGTGCAAGTTGCGTTTTAAAGAACTGGGTTCTTTCTCTCATACATTTAAAAGCCTTGTTCTGAGAAGCGCTCCACAGGCTTCCCTTATGAGGGTCGAAGGCACAAGAAGAACCCCTAGCCCCGTGGTCGGCAAACTGCGGCTCGCGAGCCACATGCGGCTCTTTGGCCCCTTGAGTGTGGCTCTTCCACAAAACACCACGGCCCGGGCGAGTCTATGTTGAAGACGTGGCGTTAGAAGTTTCAGTTTAAAAAATGTGGCTCTCCAAAGACATGTCAATCGTCGTACTGTTGATATTTGGCTCTGGTGACTAATGAGTTTGCGGACCACGGCCCTAGCCTAAACCTTCTGTTCTTAATCTATAATAATAAAAGGGTTGCGGAAACCGGTTTGGCTCAGTGGTAGAGCGTCGGCCTACAGACTGAAAGGTCCCAGGTTCGATTCCGGCAAGGGCATGTACCTTGGTTGCGGGCACATCCCCGGTGGGGTGTGTGCAGGAGGCACCTGATCGATGTTTCTCTCTCATCGATGTTTCTAGCTCTCTATCCCTCTCCCTTCCTCTCTGTGGAAAATCAATAAAAAATATTTTTTTTAAAAAAGGGTAATATGCTAATTAGACCAGACATCATTCCGGACGTCCTTCCTGGCAAGCGGGAGCAGAGGGAAGCCAGCCCAGGTCCCGGGTGCCAGAGGGAAGCCAGTGCCAGCACCCGGGGGAAGGAAGGCCTACTCTTGCAGGAATTTTCGTGCATTGGGCCTCTAGTTTATTATAAATAAGATTTTTATTATGAAACGAATTCATCAATGAAGGTATGCAGTCACTTCCCCCCCCCTGCTATATAAAGTATCCATCAGTGGTCCAACACACAAAACTCAACAGCATCAGCCAGATTTTCCGACTGAGGACTCGTCCTCAATTCTAATGAAAGCAAATCGGGGCCTTGTTTCCCCTAGTACACCTGAGCTAGCTCCCCGCTTTTACCAGAACACCCACGGGGCCCACTTAGCCAGCACTAATCAAACATCTATGATGTTCCAGAACACAGCCCCCGGAGATCTGCCTCCGGAGACGCTCCCGGCCTAGGGGGCAGATGAACTTCAAAAGAACTGATAGACCTTCCAGGCCTGGTTGGCCGAGCAGAGGCTGCGCTCTGAAAGGGCATCTGTTGGCCCTCATGCTGGCTGCCGAGCGTGTCCAACTAGAAACACACAAGTTGGCGAAACCGGTTTGGCTCAGTGGATAGAGCGTCGGCCTGCGGACTGAGGGGTCCCGGGTTCGATTCCAGCCAAGGGCATGTATGTACCTTGGTAGCACATCCCCGGTGGGGGGTGTGCAAGAGGCAGCTGATCGATGATTCTCTCTCATCGATGTTTCTAGCTCTCTATCCCTCTCTCTTCCTCTCTCTATATTTTTTTTTTCCAAAAAGCATCAGCCTGTGGACTGAAGGATTCTGGGTTCTATTCTGGAAAAGGGCAAGTATCTAGATTGCAGGCTCCACTCCGGTCCGGGCCCCGATTGGGGCTCATGCAGGAGGCAACCAATTAATTTGTTTCTCTCACATCAATATTTCTCTCTGGCCGAAACCAGTTGGGCTCAGTGGATAGAGCGTCGGTCTGCGGACTGGGGGGTCCCGGGTTCGATTCCGGCCAAGGGCATGTACCTTGGTTGCGGGCACATCCTTGGTAGGAGGTGTGCAAGAGGCAGCTGATCGATGATTCTCTCTCATCGATGTTTCTAGCTCTCTATCCCTCTCTCTTCCTCTCTGTAAAAAAATCAATAAAATATATATATTTTAGAATAGAACCAGAGCCGAAACCGGTTTGGCTCAGTGGTAGAGCGTCGGTCTTCGGACTGAAAGGTCCCGGGTTCGATTCCGGTCAAGGGCATGTACCTTGGTTGCGGGCACATCCCCAGTAGGGGGTGTGCAAGAGGCAGCTGGTGGATGTTTCTCTCTCATCGACGTTTCTAGCTCTCTATCCCTCTCCCTTCCTCTCTGTAAAAAAAAAAAAAAATCAATAAAATATATTTTAAAAAAATAAAAATAAAAATAGAAACACACAAGGTATGTTTTCTGGGCTCAAGAGTCCTCAGAGTCCAGTAACTTCCCTTGCAAGATGACCGAAGACGGGACTTTTATTTTTTTTGAGCGAACATTCAAGTGTCCGGGTTACTTGCCCGGCTTGCGTTGGTAACCAAGCTATAGGGAACCACAGCAACAGAACTAAATGCTTCAAGCTTAATTCCATTAAAATCACATCACAGAAAACTGTGGGATTAGGGGGAAAAAAAGACTGACAGATGGGAAAAAGAACATAAATCAAGGCTCCACAGGCTTTGACTCACCCTTGAGTCACATCTAACACTCGTGCCAAGAGTAGTATACTTGCACTCATTATTATCAATTAAAATAAATGTTTTTGGAGACCTCACAGGTGGTAGATCGCTCATAAAGTGCCCTTTAATGAAAACCAAAAGAACTTACAAGAGCCTAGTCTAGCCAGGCCCCTGTATTTTACAAGGCTGGATACCTACTGACAAGGGAGGGTGACATGCCTCCCCACCCCACCACCCCCCGTGCCCCTATCAAATGATGGGGAGGGGGGCCTAGCCGCTTTGGCTCAGTGGATAGAGCGTCGGTCTGCGGACTGAAGGGTCCCGGGTTCGATTCCGGTCAAGGGCATGTGCCTTGGTTGGGGGATTATCCCCAGGAGGGGCGTACAGGAGGCAGCTGATCGGTTTCTCTGTCATCAATGTTTCTAGCTCTCTATCCCTCTCCCTTCCTCCCTGTAAAAAATCAACAAAATATATATTTTTTTAAAGGATGGGGGGAATACAATAAGAATCAGACTTCTCTTACTGTCCAAATGCTCATGTAGGGAACTCAAGATCTAACACTGCCGAAACAGGTTTGGCTCAGTGGATAGAGCGTCGGTCTGTGGACTGAAAGGTCCCGGGTTCGGGTCCGGTCAAGGGCATGTACATGGTTGCGGGCACATCAACCCCCCACCCCCCCATGAGCCGTGTCTCCCAGGGGGCCGTGTGCCCCAGGAGAGCCGTATTCCCCAGGGGAGCCGTGTGCCCTGGGGAAGCGGTGGGACCCGGGGGAGGGGGCGGTGTGAACCGGAGGAGGAGCGGATTCTATTCGTGTGGTCCTGAGACATTTGGACAGTCTGCAGCCATTAGCTACAGAACACTCTGTTGTATTTCCCTACAAAAACAAATGGGAGAGTGTCCCACTTGAAATTTATATACGAAAAAAAGGAAAAGAGAAGGAAAAAAAATCTGAGGAACAGAATAAAGTGGTGAATATAGTAGAATCAGGGGCAAAGAAGGGGAGTAGACTGATAATTATCAGGAGGATAAGGGGGTGGGGAAGCAGTGAGAACTGGATTGAAATCATAGAACCAATGGATGAAGACAATTGGGGGTGAGGGGGTGGGGGCAGAGGGTGGGAGGGGAACTGGGTGGTAGGGAGCTTTGGGGGAGAAAAAGGAGAAACAATTGTAATAATCTGAGTAATAAAGATTTATTTAAAAAAAAAAAGAAACTTCATGGCCCATGCACAGAAGTTGGTTTTCGGCTCTCAAAAGAAATCTCAATCGTTGTGCTGTTGCTATTTGGCTCTGTTGACTAATGAGTTTGCCGACCACTGGCCTACACGCACCTCTTAGCAGCTAGGTATTCCTCCCTCCATCCTCACTCAACCTCCTCACCTCTAAATTGAGTATTATATACAGCCTGGCCAGTGTGGCTCAATGGTTAAGGGTTGACCTAGGAACCAAAGCACGATTGGATTCCCGGTCAGGGCACATGGCTGGGATGCGGCCTCCATCCCCAGTAGCTGGGACTTGCAGGAAGCAGCCAATCAACAGTTCTTTCTCACCGATGTTTCTCTCCCTTCCTCTCTGAAATCAATAAAAATATATTTTAAATATATATATATAAATTGAGTACGCTACAATCTTCACTAAGCACTATCAGCTTTAGCCGGCAGGGTGACTACTCCACAAAACCTTAGCTATGGCACACCCCACCAGCCACATTCCCCACCACCGTCTTACCTCCGATTCTTCCATCCTCACCTAAGAAATGTGGGAACTAAAAAAAAAAGCTTTGTTTTCCCAGACCACCCAAATACAATGAGATTACTTAGCAACCTCGCGGTGTTTGGTGGCAACTCCCTTAAATATGAAAAGCCCTATGAAGCCTGCACTGTTCTCCCCACCCCCACCCCCACACCCCACCCCACCCCCCGTATTTTTAACCAGGGGGAGAGGGGACTCGGGAGGAGAACCGAGGCCAGAGTCACAGGCGGGGCCAGTCACGATGCGCAGGGCGCAGAGCTAGATCTCCCTCCGCGCCTCACTTTATTAAGTCCTGTGCCTTCGAGATCCTTTAATTGGGGGACGAAAATGCCAAGTCAGTGCCCAGAAGTTCAAAAATCGGGAAGGGAAAGTGAGGGGCTCAATGCGCTCGGTGGTAACAACAAAAAAGGCTGATGCATCCAATCCGAGGAAAACGCTGAAAAAAAGCAGGATGTGGACGAGATGCTGCGAGGGCCACGCGGGAGAGGCGGACCGCGGCGCTCGCTCTCCCAGGTTGAAAGCCACCGCGAATCCAGGCCCGCAGTGCTCCCCTCCCCCACGTCAGAAGCACCTAGAGAAAAGCCTGCAAAACACCCCTCCCCATCCGCATCCCCATCCCCGCTCCCGCACGCGGTTCCCACCGCCGCAGCCCTCGGTTCCGGTCGCCTCTCGGTCTCCTAAGCCTCCCAGATTCGGGGAGATCGGGCTCCCGCGCCTAGATCCTCCCCCACCCCCCACCCCCCCGCCGCCCCATACAACACCCACATCATAATAATCGTTTCCTTTTCCCGTCGCCGGTCCCTTTCCGGGGGATTCCTCTCCCACGCCTTCGCCCAAGGATTGTGCCCGCGCGGAGCGGTCCTCCCCCGGCCCGGCTCCCTCCGGGGAAGTCCCCATCCCCGCGGGGGGATCCACCCGCCGCGGAAAACAGGAAAAGGTCACGCGGGCGGCCCCGCGCCATCCACGCCGCCGCCCCGGGGCCGTCCCGCCCGGGAGGGGGGGGCTGCTGGGCGACCCGGGCCCCCGAGGGAGGCTTGGCTGGGAGGAGGCACCCGGCGCGCCCCCCCCTCCGGGCCCGGTGCCGCGGCGGGGACGATCGGGACGCGATCGGGGCGCGATCGGGGCGCGGCCTCCCCCCCGCCCGCCCCGGCCGCCGGTGCACATGGTCCCGCGGGGCGCATTGTTCGGCCGCGGCGGGCCCCCGGCTCTCGGGGCGGCGGGGGGCGGCGGGGCAGGTGGCGGCGGCGCGTCCTCACCTTTGGCGCCGAGCTGGAAGTCGAGCGTGCTGTGCCGTGCTGCTGCCATAGTGCGGCGAGGCCCTGGGCCATGCCTGGCGAGGCGGCGCGGGAGGCTGGGGGGGTCCGCGCGCGGGCTGAGCGGGCGGCTGGCGGGGCTGCGGCGCGCCGGGGAGGCCGGGGAGCGGGGTGGGCGGGGCGGGCGGGAGCCACCCGGGGCGCGGGGGCGGGGCGGCCCGCCTCCGGGAGGGAGGAAGCGCGGACGCCCGCGAGCCCCGACCTCGCCGCGCGGGGCTGAGGCCTCGCTGCTCAGGGCGATGGTGGGAAGAAACGTGGGCGCCGCGCTCCCCGGCGGCGTCACCAATGGCCGCGATCGGGCGGGCGGGCGCTCCCGCCATCCGTTAGGTCACCTTAGGTTTAAACAGGGCGGCGCGACTTCCGGGGGGGGACGGGGGGGCCCACCCCCATGCGGCTCCCAGATCGCCCCCCCCCCCAAGCCCAGGCCCCTCTCTGATTCCCCGGCCCAAGGGGAGAAAATAAAATGCTGGGATCCACCCTGCGGTCTCCCGAGTACCGCACTGCCGCCTTCCCAGGCTTCCATGAGAAGCCCCTGGGAAACGGGGTGGCCATTCTCGGAAGCCGGGGTCCGCGGGGCATTTCAGAGAAGAGCACCTGGGCATTTAAGCTACCCGCATTTTCATGCAAAACGACAATGGGGGGCGGGGGAGCAAGTGAGGGGAGAGCGTTGTGAACGTGGATGTGGGGAATTACAGATTCTAGAGCTCCGCCTCCATCCCCGACGCTTCCATCCGTGGCTGTGAACCCCCCGCTCTGCGCGTGGCTCTGACTTTGGCGTGGCTGGTGTTCCACAAGATGCGGCGAGGGAAGCAACAGCAATGGCTGTGCCTTAAAGCTCCATCCTGCCATCGCTTTTTGTGCCTGTCTTGTCTCTCCACAATGAGAATTGCTGTACTGGCTGGACAAATTTTAGATCATTTTAATCTCATACCTCCCCAAAACCAGAAGAACCTCGTATTAAATTCGTCTCTCCTGCACGCAGCCACTAGTCCTGTTTTGCTGAAATCTTTCACCTTTCTTTCCTTCCTTTCCTTCCTTTCTTTTTTCCCTCAAATATATTTTCATTAATTTTTTAAAATATATTTTATTGATATTTTACAGAGAGGAAGGGAGAGAGATAGAGAGCTACAAACGTCAATGAGAGAGAAACATCGACCAGCAGCCTCCTGCACACCCCCAACCAGGGATGTGCCCGCAACCAAGGTACATGCCCTTGACCGGAATCGAACCCGGGACCTTTCAGTCCGCAGACCGACGCTCTACCACTGAGCCAAACCGGTTTCGGCTTCATTAATTTTTTTTTACAGAGAGGAAGGGAGAGGGAGAGAGAGCCAGAAACATCCATGAGAGAGAAACATCGACCAGCTGCCTCTTGCACACCCCCTACTGGGGATGTGCCCGCAACCAAGGTACATGCCCTTGACCGGAACCAAACCTGGAACCCTTTGTTCCGCAGGCCGACGCTCTATCCACTGAGCCAAACCTGCTGGGACTATCTTTCACCTTTCTACAAGAACTGGGCAATGTCTTCACAAGTTTTCTTCAACACCGTTCTGTTAAGAATGGAAACCCTTTGCCGAAACCGGTGTGGCTCAGTGGATAGAGCGTCAGCCTGCGGACTGAAAGGTCCCAGGTCCAATTCCGGTCAAGGGCATATGCCTTGGTTGCGGGCACATCCCCAGTAGGGGGTGTGCAGGAGGCAGCTGATCGATGTATCTCTCTCTCATCTATGTTTCTAGCTCTCCATCCCTCTCCTTTCCTCTCTGTAAAAAATGAATATATTTTTTTTAAAAAAAGAATGCAATCCCCTTTTCAGCACCGCATCAATTTTTCCTCACCCACAGCCACCTGTTTGTACGTTTTCCTTCCTTCTGTGGTTCCCAGGTTCCCAATTGCCAGTAGCTACTGTCTCTCTGCTTCCGGTCCTTACGCTGCAGCCTATAGCTCGGACTTGCTTCCTGGGATACTCTTCAGCGCTTGCCTTCCTCCGGAGTCAGGCTCCTGGGGACACAACTTGTCCTTGGCCACACTGCATGGCATTGTGGCTCCACCGGGTCTCAAGGGCGCCTCTCTCTGCCCACTCGGCAGCAGGGTGGGCCGCTGGGCCGCATAACCTGGGCGGCGGCACATTGTCGAGGGCTCAGAGGAGCCCGCCCTTGGTTTAATGCTCTCGTTTTTGAACCAGGAGCCCTGTCTGTGTCTTTGTTTTGCGCCGGGCCTGTAAGTTATGTAGCCAGTCCTGATCAGCAGCCTGTGCCCTGCCGTGCTCGGGCCTCACCTTGCAGAAGCAAAACAGACAGAGGTGAAATCCCTTGAGCTGCTTTGCCCCAAACGAAATTGGACAGCCGTAACGAAAGAGGAATTTAACAAAAATGTGTCGTGGTGTGCAGAACATCGGAGGTCAATGGGCCTCTACACTGAGCGGCCAGATGATGATGATCGCTGAAGGCATAATAATCCGGCTACTCAGTGTGTGTGTGTGTGTGTGTGTGTGTGTGTGTGTGTGTGTATTAGAGGCCCGGTGCATGAATTCGCGCATGGGTGGGGTCCAGCCAGCCTGGCCAGCAGAAGGGGACATGGGCGGTTGGCCGGCCTGCCTGCTGGTCAAACTCCTCGTTGAGGGGACAATTTGCATATTAGCCTTTTATTATATAGGATATACACTGAGTGGCCAGATTTATTATGCGTTCAGAGATCATCATAATCTGGCCACTCAGTGTGTGTGTGTGTGTGTGTATATATATATTAGAGGCCCGGTGCATGAATTCGTGCATGGGTGGTGTCTGGCCAGCCTGGCCAGAGGGAGGGGACATGGGCGGTTGGCCGGCCTGCCTGCTGGTCGAACTCCTGGTCGAGTGGACAATTTGCATATTAGCCTTTTATTATATAGGATATACACTGAGTGGCCAGATTATTATGCATTCAGAGATCATCATAATCTGGCCACTCGGTGTATATGGAACTGACGTTGGGGTACTTGTAAGGGTGTTATTGTAAGGGTGTCCTCAATGCATGTGTCACCTACCCATGACACAATCCTGGCAGGTTGTTAAAGGTAGGACATGGACAGGAACTAAGGAACTGGGGCCTCTTTAAGTCTCCTCCTGAACGCTGAGTACCTATCTGGATCCTGGAACCACTTCTCATTGTTTGGGTTTTATAACCTAGGCCCCGGGCTTCAAGGTTAGTTACAGGATGAATAATCCCTTTGTCTGTGGGGATTGCTTATGTTACAGTTACTGGAAATTGCCAGAATCCTGCAACAAAAAACCAGGAGAGACCCAACTACAGCCTGCATTCTGGAAGCAACCTCCTCATCAACAAGATCTTGGCGATGGCGAAAACATGGATGTCGTGGCCCAGACAATCAATGTGGCCCCTGCTGTCACATGCTTTCCTGGGGAACATCAGCAGGTCCCCAGAATAGCCACATCAAATAAGGCCATCCTCTAAGCAGCAAGGGACAAGACAAAAACAAGCCCACTCCATGCCCTAACCGGTGTGGCTCAGTGGCTAGAGCGCTGGCTGGCCTTTGGACTGAAGGGTCCCAGGTTCGATTCCAGTCAGGAGCACAGGCCGGGTTACAGGCTCAATCCCCAGTAGGGGGCGTGCAGGAGGCAGCCGATCAGTGATTCTTTCTCATCATTGATGTTTCTGTCTCTCTCCCTCTCCCTTTCTCTCTGAATTCAATAAAAATATCCTTTAAAAAAGACCACTCCAGAATCATGTCTGAACATGGAGAACATGTGAGTCTGAACCTCGTCTAACCACAAACGTCACCAAACATTCCCCAATGCTGGCTAAGTGACGGTTTCTCCTCCTCCTCTTCCTCCTCCTCCTCCTTCTTCTTTTTTATTATATATTTTATTGATTTTTACAGAGAGGAAGGGAAAGGGATAGAGAGTTAGAAACATCATGAGAAAGAAATATCGATCAGCTGCCTCCTGCACACCCCCTACCGGGGATGTGCCCACAACTAAGGTACATGCCCTTGACCAGAATCGAACCTGGGACCCTTCAGTCTGCAGGCCGATGCTCTATCCACTGAGCCACACCTGTTTAGGCGATGGCTGCTTCTCTGCCCATCGCAGCCTCTGCCTAGTCTTCTTGCTCCCAGATGGCATTGATGAAGGCACCCAATCATGGAATTACCCTGCCCCCAGCCCTGAGCAATGCCCGGCGTCCTTAAATGCTGCCACAAACACCTAATGCGGGCCCAATCCCACATGTGGGCCTTCCTGACGCCCTCTTGCTGCGATGCCCACGGTGCCCCAAGGTGCGCGTTCTCCCTTGCTGCGAGGCACAGAAAGCCCGCTTGTTCCACTCCAGGCGTGTTTCTGGGGGAGTGGGGGTGACCGGAGGGCAGTGCCAACAGTGACTAACACGAAGTCAACGCCGAAGGTGAGAAACCAGAGGTTTAGTGCCAAAACTCACATTCGCCGGGACCCACCTGCTTGGTGCGCCCAGCTTGAACATCTACAACAGAGCTGTTGTGTTTCCCTTGAGTTCAGAGAGGAAGGGAGAGGGAGAGAGCTGGAAGCATCAGTGATGAGAGAGAAGCATCGATCGGCTGCCTCCAACATTGGGGATCGAGCCCACAACCCAGGCCTGTGCCCTTGCCCGGGAATTGAACCGTGACCTCCTGGTTCACAGGGCGACACTCAACCACTGAGCCACACCAGCCCAACTGCAACCGAGTTTTTTTTTTTTATATATATATTTTTTTTTTATTGATTTTTTTTTTTTTTTTTTTTTTTACAGAGAGGAAGGGAGAGGGATAGAGAGCTAGAAACATCGACCAGCTGCCTCCCGCTCACCCCCCACTGGGGATGCACCTGCAGCCAACGTACATGTCCTTGACCGGAATCGAACCTGGGACCCTTCAGTCTGCAGACCAATACTCTATCCACTGAGCCACACCGGTTTCAGCATGCAACCGAGTTTTATAAGCTCTGAGGAGGAGCCACCCTGTCATGTAGTCAGCGCCAGTGGCTACCAACCAGGAAGAAGGAAGGTAAAACGGGGAAGAGCCCTCCATTGGAAAGGGGAAGGTGCTGGTGGCGGAAACGGGGAGACGGAGCGCTCAGTGGACACTGTGCCAGGCTGTCAGAGGCTGAGGCCGGTCACTGCGCTGCTGTCCCCAACTTCCCTCGTGAAGAGGGGTTCGGGGGGGCGGCCACCAGCAGCTGCACCTGCCACCAAAGCCAGAGCTTTGGGTTTTACTGTTTTCTTTTTCTTTTTTTCTCTTCGCCTCCCTGCCCACCGGGCGCAGCTGTGATGCAATCACTTCCTTTCGTCACAAGCCTGGCCTTGGTCATGAGGGTGCGAGTGGCGGACAGAAATCTGCCGCTTTGCCGATGAATGCGAGCTTCACCCAGCTAGCTAGACACAACTGAATTTCTGGTGGAAAAGGGGGGTAACGGAGAGGGACCCGGAATATTTGGCCCAGTGTTCCCAACTTCGCTGCACACTGGATCACGTGTGCCCCAGCCCATGAAGGCCAGCCTGGCCATCGGCCTTGTTTAAAAAAAAAAAACAAAAAACAAAAAACAGCTCTAGCTGGTGTGGCTCAGTGGATAGAGCATCAGCCTGCGGACTGAAAGGTCCCGGGTTCGATTCCAGTCAAGGGCATGTACCTGGGTTTTGGGCACATCCCCGGTGGGGGGTGTGCGAGAGGCAGCTGATTGATGATTCTCTCTCATCGATGTTTCTAACTTTCTATCCCCGTCCCTTCCTCTCTGTAAAATAAATAAATAAATAAATAAATAAATAAATAAATAAATGTGTGTGTGTGTGTGTGTGTATATATATATATATATATATATATATATAAATATATTTTATTGATATTTCACAGAGAGGAAAGGAGAGAGATAGAGAGCTAGAAACATCGATGAGAGAGAAACATCGACCAGCTGCCTCCTGCTCACCCACCACCAGGGATGTGCCCAAAACCCAGGTACATGCCCCTGACCAGAATCGAACCCGTGACCTTCCAGTCCGCAGACTGATGCTCTACCACTGAGCCAAACCGGTTTCGGCAATAATATATATATATATATATATATATATATATATATATATATATATTAAACAAAATAGCTCTAGCAGGTGTGGGTCAGTGGATAGAGCACGGGCCTGCGGACTGAAGGGTTGGATTCTGGCCGAGGGCACATGCCAGGGTTTGGAGCTCAATCCCCAGTAGAGGGCGTGCAGGAGGCAGTCGCTCAATGATTCTCTCTCATCACTGATGTTTCTCTCTCTCCCTCTCTCTCTCTTCTTCTCTTAAATCAATAAAAATACATTTTAGCCCTAAGCGGTTTGCTCAGTGGATAGAGCGTCGGCCTGTGGACTGAAAGGTCCCAGGTTTGATTCTGGTCAAGGGCATGTACCTTGGTTGTGGGCACATCCCCAATGGGGGGTGTGCAGGAGGCAGCTGGTCGATGACTCTATTTCATGGATGTTTTTAGCTATCTTTCTCCCTTCCTCTCTGCTAAAAGATCAATAAAATATATACATTTTTAAAAAGAGTTCATTGATAGAATTTTCTGGAGAGCTAAGAAAAGTAAATGAGCCCTAGCCGGTGTGGCTCAGTGGATAGAGCATCAGCCTGCAGACCAAAGGCTTCCAAGTTCAATTCTGGTCAAGGGCACGAACCTTGGATGCGGGCTCCTCCCCAGCCCGGGCCCTGGTTGGGGCTCATGCAGGAAGCCACCAGCCGATGTGTTTGTCTCACCTTGATATTTCTCTCTCTTTCCCCTTCTCTTTCACTCTTCCTAAAAATCAATGGAATGTACACTCTGGGCCACAGTATGTGAAGTTCTGGGAGTTCTTTATATATCTCATTTATTTTTAAAAAATATATATTTTATTGATTTTTTACAGAGAGGAAGAGAGAGGAATAGAGAGTTAGAAACATCGATCAGCTGCCTCTTGCACACCCCCCACCGGGGATGTGCCTGAAACCAAGGTACGTGCCCTTGACCGGAATCGAACCCGGGACCTTTCAGTCTGCAGGTCGACGCTCTACCACTGAGCCAAACCGGTTTCGGCTATATATGTCATTTCTAATGCTCCCAACGCAGCAAAGTTTTTTTTTTTTCCTGTTTAAAGACATAGAGACTAAGGCCAAGCAACCTGTTCAAGGCCACACGGCAGTCTGGGGCAGAGCAAGGCTCAGAACATGGGCCAGCCCTGGCCGGTTTGGCTCAGTGGATAGAGCATCGGCCTGCGGACTGAAGGGTCCCGGGTTCGATTCCGGTCAAGAGCACATGCCCAGGTTGCCGGCTCGATCCCCAAAAGGGGGCGTGCAGGAGGCAGCCCATCAATGATTCTCTCTCATCACTGATGTTTCTATCTCTCTCTCCCCCTCCCTTCCTCTCTGAAATCAATAAAACTATTTTTTTAAAAGAAAAGAACATGGGGCAGTCTGACTCCAAAGCCAGGAGAATTTCTAATCTATCCTGTCTCCGCTCAGGACTGGAAATGAGAGCAGGGGGTGGGGGTGGGGGGAGAAAGGCACCGAATGGTTCGTTTAAAACACACTCATCCTATATGCAGACAATTGTTGTTTTAAGGAAAGAGGAGAAGAAAAAAAGAGAGATTACATTCTGGCATGCAAAGGCAAAACAATATTTTTTTTTCCCTGTTCCTGGATCCCGTGGCAGCTTCTTCAAAGCAAGTGAATGTATGCATGTTGACACAGCTCTTATTTTAAACTCTTCTCTGGCTCAGTTTTCAGCATCTTCCTCTTGGCAGCACCAGTCCCGTGGCTCTCCTCTTCCAGTCTCTGAGAATCTGCCGGAAATCGTTATGCAGCAGTTACTGTTTTTTTGTTTGTTTGTTTTCATTTATTCATTTAAATTTCTTTATTGATTAAGGTATCACATATTTGTCCTCATCCCCGCATTCCCATCCCAAACCCCTCCCCACATATGCCCTCACCCCCCTGTTGTCCATGACCTCTGGCTAGGCCCATTTGCATGCACACAAGTCCTTTGGCTGATCTCTCCCCTTTATCCCCACCCTCCCCTGCCTTCCCTCCGAGGTTTGAGAGTCTGATCGATGCTTCTCTGGGTCTGTTCTTGTTCATCAGTCTATGTTGTTCATCATTTCCCCTAGATGACTGAGATCATGTGATGCTAGAAATACACTTATATGAACCAAAAATGAGACCATCCATAATGGTTATGCTGAGAGGCAGATGAATCAGTCTGTAGTGAGTTCCTTTCTGGGCCAACAGTTCTTTTGAGTCCCAATTTCAATGTCAAACAGTTCCTTATGTGTACTTGTCAGCAATGATATTTCAGTCCTGGATGGGGGACAAATGGTGGTGATGCAGGTCCGACCCTCTCTGGTTTGGTCCTGGGCAACCTGCAGTGACACACAGCTGCTGTCTGCTAGTATGGCAAGGGGTCGTCAGCGTCTTCCATCTCTGGACTGTTTCTCTTCTGTCTTCATGGCTGGAGCAGTCCTGTCAGTTCCTCTCTGTTGAGCAGTTGTCGTTAAGATCCACACCACAGCCGAAACCGGGTTGGCTCAGTGGTAGAGCGTCAGTCTGCGGACTGAAAGGTCCCTGGTTCGATTCCGGTCAAGGGCATATACATTGGTTGCGGGCACATCCCCGGTAGGGGGTGTGCAAGAGGCAGCTGGTCGATGTTTCTCTCTCATGGACGTTTCTAGCTCTCTATCCCTCTCAATTCCTCTCTGTGTAAAATCAATAAAGTGTATTTTTAAAAAATGCAGGAAGGAGCTCTGGCAATCTCCTTGCAGGATTTTGTGCTAAAAAAAAAAAAAAAAAAAAAAATCCACACCATACATGATAATTTGGTCCTTCCCATTAAACCTTAGTTTCTTCTGGTTTTAGAGTAGACTACCTGGCATATCAGCATGTTAATCATAAGGGTCTTAGACTTTAAGGAAATGTGAATACTGATATTTTAAACACATGTTCATTGGGGAGCACCCTTCTAGTTGCTAGATGGATGCTTTCCGATTTATGATTGGTTTAATAAAGCCAATTAGATTTTCAAAAAATAATAAAAATATGTTCATTGCATCATGAAGTTTGTCCTTTAATAATCTTAAATCACCATTTTTTCTAAATTATTTACAAATATGTAGTTTTCTCATTTTTGTCTGAAATAGATAGTAGATATATTTTAATCTGAGTATACCTATTGACATAAAAGCTCCATAAATGAAAATGAATGTATGTTATTTTTTAAAACATATTTTTTAATAATTTCAGAGAGGAAAGGAGAGGGAGAGGGAGAGAGAGATAGAAACATCAATGACGAGAGAGTATCATTGATTGGCTGCCTCCTGCACCCCCCATCCTGGGGATCAAGCCCACAACCTCCTGGTTCATAGGTCAATGCTCAACCGCTGAGCCACACCAGCCAGGCAAATGTATGTTATTTTAAACGACGTGCTTCCTTGTAAAACACCAGGTTATTGAACTTCGGCTGTTTGCAATTAATGAAAAATAATTTCGAAACTTCCCATTAATATGCTTGTGCAAAAAAGAAACATGTACTGCAATGCAAGATGCCTGCCAAATGGGGAAAAAAATAAAGCTAAAGAATGTTCCGTTGTTGTACAATTAGTAAGATCTCCAATTGGTCTAAAATGACATCATGTGCCCCCTACTATGATATATTGAGATGGACCCAACATCCCTTGTGTGGTGTTCTTGCCAAAAAACGCACAACCTGAACCTAATCCTGAAACAACATCAGACAAACTCGAACTAAGGGACTTTCCACAAAATGAATGGCCTATATTCTTCAAAAAAAAAATGTCAAGGTCAAGAAATACAAAGAAAAGCCAAGGAACCATTTCAAATGAAAAGAAACTAAGGAGAAGCCCCAGCCAGTTTGGCTCTGTGGATAGAACCTTGGCCCACGGACTAAAGGGTCCCGGGTTTGATTCCAGTCAAGGCCATGTACCTAAGGTGCAGGCTTGAGGCAACTGATCAGTGTTTCTCTCTCTCTCTCTGGCTCTGCCCTCCACTCTCTCTAAAAAATCAATGGAAAATAAAAATTATTTTTTTAAAAAAGAAACTAAGGAGATTTTACAAGTAAATCATAATGCGTGATTCTGGAATGAATCCTGGACCAGGAAAGAAAAATTGCTATAGGAGACATTATGGGGGCAACCGACAACAGTGGATTAAACAATAACTTTTTAGCAACATTAAAATTCCTGACTCTGGTCAGTGTGCTGTGATTATGTAAGAATTACACCCCGAAGGTTTTGGGGTGAAGGGGCATAATGTCTCCAACTTATCCATGCTTTGGGGAAAATTGTATATGCATGTGTAAATTAAAAAAGAGAGAGTGACTAATAAGGCAACGAGACAAAATGTCAACAATAGTTGAATCTGGCCCTAACCGGTGTGGCTCAGTGGGTAGAGTATGGGCCTGAGGACAGAGAGGTCCTGGGTTCGATTCCGGTTAAGGGCATGTACCTTGGTTGCTGGCACATCCCCAGTAGGGTGTGCAGGAGGCAGCTGACCGATGTTTCTCTCATCGATGTTTCTAGCTCTCTATCCCTCTTCCTTCCTCCCTGTAAAAAAAAATCAATAAAATATATTTTTAAAAATAGTTGAATCTGGGTAAAGGGTGTACAAGTGTTCCTTGTACACTACTTGAAACTTTTATGTGTGTGCGTTTAAAATTAAAAGTTATCAAGATCAGTGAGCCTCAGTCAGTGTCGACCTATGAACCAGGAGGTCACGGTTCGATTCCCAGTCAGGGCATATGCCTGGGTTGCGGGCTCGATCCCCAGTGTGGGGTGTGCAGGAGGCAGCAGATCCATGAGTCTCTCTCATTACTGATGTTTCTCTCTCTCTCCCTCCCCCTCTCCCTTCCTCTCTGAGATAAAGAAATATATACATGCCTTCAGTCCCCAGGCTGATTCTCTATGCACCGGGCCAGTGCCCATTCTTTGATCACATTAAATTATACCCTTCACCCTTTAAATAGTCCTTCAGTCTGAGGACCACTCTATTTCCTCCTCATTTAATCATTCGCCTCATTTCTGTTCTCTCCGAGTAGTTGGTTACCACGTCCTCTGCCCCTCAAGCCCTCATCCCTTCTCACTGCAAACTCCCACACCCTGGATCAATTCAGACTTTTGCCTGCGCACCAAATCTTTCCTAAATACATTTGGTCATTTCCCGGAACCCCTATTCTGTTACCTCCATGTGGGCCTTTATTCATTCTGTCCTCCACTGTAATAAGTGCTCCCTGCAATTCATGCCCCGCGGGCTTCAATAGTCCTGCTTCCAGAATGCAATTCTAATGGCTTAACAACTCCCCGCTACAACTCTTCAGTGCCAATTGCCTACAGAAGGAAGTTCAAATGCTATGTATGGCTCAAACACTTTCCCCAATCTGACCTGAGCCTTCTTTTTCTCACGCAGCTCCAATTATTCCCCCGAAGACACAGGTTCTAACCCTGCTAAGTTTCTGCAAGGCTCAGACACATCATGGTTTTCACTACCCATGATGTTAAGAAAATTACCCAAAAATTGGGAATAAGGTGTTTTATTTTTTTAATCAAATAATCAAAGGATTACTCCGTGCTTTTTCCTTGTTGTACTGAAATATTCTCAAATAAGTACTCCTATATAACCTAATGCAGAGCAGTGCTGTCCAAGAGAGCCATATAAGCAATTTAAATTTTTCTAGTAACCGCATTAAAGAATGAAATAAAAGCCCTGACTGGTTTCGCTCAGTGGATAGAGCGTCAGCCTGCAGACTGAAGGATCCCAGGTTTGATTCCGGTCAAGGGCATGTACCTTGGTTGCGGGCACATCCCCAGTAGGAGGTGTGCAGGAGGCAGCCAATCAATGATTCTCTCTCATCATTGATCATTGATGTCTCTCTCTCTTCTTCCTCTCTGAAATCAATAAAAATATAAAAAAGAACTAGATTTAAAAATAAATAAATAAATAAATAAATAAATAATAAAGGAATTGATTTGACTTTGAAACAAAACATGTCAGTTTCAGCCAAAACCGGTTTGGCTCAGTGGATAGAGTGTTGGCCTGCAGCCTGAAAGGTCCCGGGTTCGATTCCGGTCAAGGGCATGTACTGTGGTTGCAGGCACATCCCCAGTGGGGGGTGTACAGGAGGCCGCTGATTGATGATTCTCTCTCATCGATGTTTCTAACCCTCTATCCCCCTCTCTTCCTCTCTGTAAGAAATCAATTATATATATATATATATATATATATATATATATATATACATGTCAGTTCCAAAACCACATCTGTACAAGTTATATTCACTAATTTAGTCAACTCAGTATTCTTAATGTTAAATTCAAAGAAGCACTGTGTTATTTGAAAAGCATTTCTAGATTCATCAATATAAACAAAGCATTCTTTAAAGTTTACTTACAATTTTTACAGCCAATATACCTAATGCCATCTATTATAATTAGTTTTCTGCATATTGTTTCATGTTAGAAAAATGTATAAATCAATATTAATGATTTTAAAAAATATATTTTATTGATTTTTTACAGAGAGGAAAGGAGAGGGATAGTTAGAAACATCGACCAGCTGCCTCCTACACACTACATACTGGGGATGTGCCCGAACCAATGTACATGCCCCTAACCAGAATTAAACCTGGGACCCTCAGTCCGCAGGCAGATGCTCTATCCACTGAGCCAAACCCGTTAGGGCTCAATATTATTGGTTTAAAACATGCAACGTTTCAATTTCAACATAAACTCTTATACCGGTCTAGCTAAATCATAAATATGCTTTTCCTTTCCATAGAGCTCACATCTATCTTTTTCATATGCAGTGCTCTATCCATAAGAAAACACAAATCACATTACCAGCTTTTTAAATTAATGGGTATTTGGCAAGCACTCCTTTTGTTATTGTTCACAGCACAGTCAAACTTTGTAAAGCTTTTTGTTTGGCAACAAACGAAAGATCATTACATTCACTGACTACTGCTTTCAACAGATCCATAAATCGGTGATGAGTCATAAAATGTGTACGTATACGCGGAACAGTTTTAACCATCGTTTCCATGATACCTTTCAGAAAAGGGAGCACACATGTGTTCAGTGTGTATCATAAGTGGCACGAAGTCACCAGAAACACATCAGTATCTTGTTTTAAAATGTCAACAGATCCAAAATCTTGATGTCACGGCTGGAACACCATCTGTCATGATATACTGTTTTATATCCAACATAGGTTCTTCTTTGACAGATGTAAAATCTCTCACAGCACAGACTCCCAAGTGGGGAGGAGGGGGGGAAGGGTCCACTCCTGTGAATGATATTTTGCTGTGCCTAAATTGTGAATAAACTGACAACACCCCTTTCTTTCCGATCTGGGCCTGGCATAAAGGCTCCCTCAAAGAAGGGTGGTGATACAGAAGTGGGCCATTCTGCCATCAACGAGGAAGTGACCAGCTAATACGCCATGAACATTCACAAGCATATCCATAGAGTAGGTTTCAAGAAGCGGGTCTCTTGGGCTCTCAAAAAGATGTGGACATTTGCCCTAGAGAAGATGGGAACTCTAGACCCCAAGTTCAACAAAAGCTGTGTGGGCCAGAGGAATAAGGGATGCCCCATAACCAGCTGCAGTTGTTCAGAAAATGTACTGAGGAGGAAGAGTCACCAAACAAGCTCTATGTGTTGGTCACCTATGTACCTGTCACCACTTCCAAAAATCCACAAACAGTTTGCCTGGACGAGAACTAACTCTTGATGGTCAAATCAAGTCCTTAAAACTGCAAAAAGCACAGACAATGCCTTATAAATAGGACGATGGGATCAACAACAAACCCAGCGCAGATTTATCTCTCTCTGTGCCCGCCACCCACCCTGGGTTTTAGAATTCATTGGTTGTCCTTCTCTTTCCCTCTAGCCTGTGAAACAGCTGGAGCTGTTTTATTAACATCTGGGATTCACTGCCTAGGATGAGACTGGCATGTGACAGGGAGAGTGGGCATGCTACTATACATATGTGAGGAATGAATGAAAGAATGGGAATCCCATGTATTCTTTTTTTCCCCATGCATGTACAGACTTGGGCCCCTACTATGTGGCATTCATCCTAGAACTTCTATAAGCTCAGGCTATAAGAGGACTATGATTTAATTGGATATTATGAAAGCAAGAAGACAACCTATACCAAACCAGCTATAGCCATACTGTAGTTACTTATATGATCCTCACATATATCATAGAATCCTCAGAGTTCATCCAGCCTAGTGTTTATTAAACTACTAGGGGCCCAGTGCACGAATTCGTGCACCTTGAAAGGAACTGTGGGCCGTGAGGCTCCGGTAGGCACAGGGGCGGATCTCAGTGTAGACCTGACTAGTTTCATACAGTGGGACATTCATCCTAACTACGAAACAATCCCATTACTGTGAAACTGAGAAGCGGTGTCCTTAGTAGACTTCTTTCTCAGCGGGCACCGGATCCTAACTGCATCTGAAAAGCTTAAAATAAAAAGACTGCTCTTTGCTTTTTTCTTTTTCCAAATCCCATGATTTGAAGATGGGAATCACAAGTTGGCAAGCCTACCGAGTTTGCAGCATTCTGTTTCAAGCAAAGATGCTGTTAACCTACAAATAGAATCGAGTGTTTTCATCACAGCTGGGTTTCCAGCTTGCCTCCCCATCTGTGGAGCCCACCCGCTGGGTAATCAGCCAATAGGCGCTCACCTTCTGTATTCTTGTGGCATTAAGGCAGGTACTTCAACAGAGAAAATGTGACTCGGGAGCAGGGTTCCTTTATTATTGTTGCTATGGAGGGCTTAAGTTCGTGTAGCAACAGTCACTAAAGAAAGAAGATGAGCCCTAACCTGTTTGGCTCAGTGGATAGAGCGTCAGCCTTCTGACTGAGGGGTCCCAGGTTCGATTCCAGTTGGGGGCATGTGCCTTGGTTGCGGGCACATCCCCAGTAGGAGATGTGCAGGAGGCAGCTGGTTGATGTTTCTCTCTCATCAATGTTTCTAACTCTCTCCCTCTCCCTTCTTCTCTGTAAAAAAAATCAATAAAATATATTTAAAAAAGAAAGAAGATGAGACACCCCACAGATTACTTATTCATTATAATGGAGCGGCCTGATAGATAAAACCTTAAGCAAATGATCCAACTTTTCATCACTGATAATGGGACAAAATGACATCAAGTGCCTTGTGATGTGATATCACGGTGTCTGGTTTGTCCACTGCTGCATGATAAAGCACAGTAGAATTCAGTGGTTTAAAATAACAATTCAGGGGACCTTAAAACTGAACACAAACAAACACATTAACTGAAGAGTTTTTTCAAATAACATAGTCACATTGGGGAGGCGGCATTAATCCAAGTAATTTGATACCCAGAATGTGGACTGCGTGCCCTGAGGCTAAAGCACTCTAATACTAAATATTGAACTACAGTGAGAACGCTTGTTTTGCATAGGCATGAGTTTGCATGCCTGACACTACTTCCTATGCATTCGAGGATTAAGCAAATCAATAAATAAATTGTGTATAATGGAATCCAGGTTTGTTTGTTTTTTTAAAATATATTTTATTGATTTTTTTTTTACAGAGAAGAAGGGAGAGGGACAGAGAGTCAGAAACATCAATTAGAGATTGATCAGCTGCCTCCTGCACACTCCCCACTGGACATGCGCCTACAACCAAGGTACATGCCCCCGATAGGAATTGAACCCTTTCAGTCTGTAGGCCGACGCTCTAGCCCAGGCGTGGGCAAACTATGGCCCGCGGGCCGGATGGCTGTTCTAAACTATTGAAATAAAAATATTTTAAAAAGACCGTACCTGTTTACTTTGAATTTATATTAGTTCACACAAACACTCCATCCATGCTTTTGTTCTGGCCCTCCGGTCCAGTTTAAGAAGCCATTGTGGCTCTTGAGTCAAAAAGTTTGCCCACCCCTGCTCTAGCCACTGAGCCAAATCAGAGCAGAATTCAGGTTTTTTATTGAACATTTCTGGGTCCTGGCTAGGTAGTTCATTTGGAGAATCATCCAGATATGCCAAGGTTGCAAGTTCAATCCCCAGTCAGGGCACATACAAGAATAAACCAATGAATGCATAAGTTGAACAGAAAACTGATGTTTTTCTCTTTCTCAAATAATAAAAAAATCAAAAATTAAATTTAAAAATATTTGTTTAAAAAAGAAGATAAATGTCTGCAACTTATTTTCAAATGGTTCAGGAAATATAAGAATAAACAAATACATATGTGTGTGTGTGTGTGTGTGTGTGTGTGTGTGTGTGTGTGTGTTTGGAGAGAGAGAAGCAAATGTGTTAAAACTGTCAATCTTGGTGAATGTTATAGAGCTTTTAATGTGCTATTCTTTGAACTTTTCTGTGGTTTAAAATTTTAAAAATAAATAATTGGAGATAAAAATAGAAGAACGTTATATATATATATATATATATATATATATATATATATATTGATTTCAGAGAAGAAGGGAGAGGGAGAGAGAGATAGAAAGATCAGTGATGAGAGAGAATCATTGATTGGCTGCCTTCTGCATGTCCCACACTGGGGATAGAGCCCATAACCCAGGCATGTGCCCTTGATCAGAATTGAACCCAGGACCCTTCTATACACATGCCAATGCTCTATCCACTGAACCACACCAGCTAGGGTAAAAAGAACAATTCTTGAAAACATTTTCCTCCTAAATACTGTAGTTATTAATTTATTTTAAATATATTTTTATTGATTTCACAGAGGAAGGGAGAGGGAGAGATAGAAACATCAATGATGAGAGAGAATCATTGATAGGCTGCCTTCTGCATGCCCCTTACTGGGGATAAAACCCACAACTCAGGCATGTACCCTTGACCAGAATCAAAGCCAGGACTCTTCAGTCCACAGGCTGATGCTCTAGCCACTGAGCTAACCAACTACAGCCATTCTGTAGTTATTTATATGATTCCCACATATATCATAGAATCTGAGAATCCTCAGAGTTCATCCAGCCTAGTGTTTATTAAACTACTAGGGGCTCAGTGCACGAATTCATGCACCTTGAAAAGAACTATGGGCCATGAGGCTGTGGTAGGCACAGGGGTGGATCTCGGCCCAACCTCTGTGCCCCCACCTGGCCCCTTCCACCACAGCCCCCCATCCCTTCTGTTGGACATCGCACTCCTGCCACTGCTCCCACAGTCTGATGGCACCAGCCTGCTCTCACCTACTGAAGGCGTGGAGTGATTGGGGTCTGTGCCAGCAGAGGTGGGAGTGGCAGCTGCTGTCCCGATCACCCATCAGGAGCAGAGGGAGGTAGAGAAACCCTCAGGAGTGATCAGGGCTGGCAGTCGCCACTCACACCCACTGATAGCGCCAAGCGATTGGGATGGGCGCTGGATGCAAGCAGCAGCTCTGGCACCAGCAGTGAGTATGAGAGGCAGATGCCAGCCCTGATCTCCCCTTAGGAACAGGGGGAGGTGGAGAAGCCCTGAGGGGTGATCAAGGCCAGCAGCTGCCACTCATACCCACTGACAGTGCCAAGCGATTGGCACTGGCACCAGGCACTGGGTGTGAACGGTGGCTCAGGCCCTGGCATCAGGTGCAAGCACCGGGCAGAACCACAGCATGTGGGAGCAAAGAATTTTCAGTAATCATCAGAGGCTTACCCTGATGACAGTGTCCAGCACCCCACCCTGGTCTAGCCCCCCTGCTCACCTGCTCCACCATCTCAGTGCAGGTGAAGTCCGTCATGTTCCACACATGCCCCCTGGTGGTCAGCGCACATGATAGCAACTGGTTGTTCCAGTTCGGCCGTTTGGTCTATTTCCACATTAGCCTTTTATTATATAGGATGGATTGTAACTCAGTCCTTGATCATAACTAGCAGGTCACTGGCCAGCATTTCTTTGAGTGGAATGGAATGGCATAGAACAAAATAATGTCAGTGGGTTCCATCACTGAAGAGAAGTCCATCTGGGAAAATTTGTTTGAATCACATATATGTGTATGCATGCTTTCTGCATGCTCCTTAATTGGTGAATTCCAATTAAAATATCTATTTATTAACATGGTCATGCTCAAAATGGTTGAAAAGATTCAACCACCCAGGACTTCCAGATAATACCAGTTCAGTTCAAGGCTGGGCATTCTGTTCTTCAAAAGGGCATTTTCAGATACTTCTTTTAATATATATTGTTATTACTTTATTATTATTATTATTATTCAAACAACCCAAATTTCATAGATGTAATAGTACATGAATGGAGAGGCAAAAGAAAGAAAGAATTATATACTCAAGAAGTACACTCTAGTACATATAAGAATCTCATACATGACAAAGGCGGCATCACAAATTAACCATTGAGACATGAATTCAAGTTGTTTTGCCATATTTAGTCAATTATTTGGTTTAACAAATCTTTTATAGAGCTTGACTCCACACCTTACAAAATGTATTCTTTTAAAAAGTCAAACTAAAAATAACCAGAATATAATTCAGGTGAATTTGTATCCCAAACCAATAGTCAACATTATTCTTTTTTTTAAATTGAGATATAATTGACATATAACGCGTTGCATTAGTTTCAGGTGTACAACAATTGTGTGTGTGTGTGTATAAAATATGGATGCTTTTTATTGTTGGCACTTATTCAAAAATTAATCCTATCTTTTTTCTTGTTCTCAGTATGGTGCAGGATAATTTACTGAGATACTAATTTAGGTGTTTGGTTTTTAAAAAAATATATTTTATTTTATTTTTTTAAAGATTTCATTTTAAAAATTTGAGTTTCTAGTTTGAACAGTTTCTTTGAGGATGTGATGTGCCTAAAGTAGCATTGTGGTACTTAGGAATGTGCCACTAACCTTTTTTAAAAAAATATATATTTTACTGATTTTTTACAGAGGAAAGAAGAATAGACAGTTAGAAACATTGATGAGAGAGAATCATCAATCAGTTGCCTCTTGCACACCTCCTACTGGTGATGTGCCCGCAACCCAGGTATATGCCCTTGACCGGAATCGAACCTGGGACCTTTCAGTCCACAGGCTGACGCTCTATCCACTGAGCCAAACCGGTTTCGGCTTTATTGGTTTTTTTACAGAGAGGAAGGGAGAGGGACAGAAAGTCAGAAACATCGATGAGAGAAACATCAACCAGCTGCCTCCCACACACCCCCCACTGGGAATGTGCTAGCAATCAAGGTACATGCCCTTGACCGGAATCGAACCTGGGACTCTTCAGTCTGAAGGTCGACGCTCTATCCACTGAGCTAGACCGGTTCTGGCACTAATTTAGGTTTTATTCTTATATCTCTCCTCCCCAAAGCCCTTTGCACCAAGCAGGACTTAGGGACCAGGGACGCTGTGGAGAAAGCAGCCATGTTTGAAAAGCAGTCCTTTAGCGTGTAGAAGAGAATGTCTTAAAATATAGCCCCTTTGAGTAGCTTGACCATCTTGGTCGTTCAGAATGTAAACTGGGTCAGGAGGACTCCTACTATCAGCTCTGAGGTTCCCAGTGTCTTTTGAGCATTGACCTATGAACCAGGAGGTCACAGGTTTGACTCCCGACCAGGGCACATGCTCGATCCTTAGTGGGGGGCGTGCAGGAGGCAGCCGATCAAGGATTCTCTCTCATCATTGCTGTTTCTGTCTTTCCCTCTCCCTTCCTCACTGAAGTAAAAAAAAAAAAAAAAAATATATATATATATATATATATATATATATATATATATATATATATAGTGAAGTACCCTATATTCACAAAAAAACAACCTCCCTTTTTCTAATTCTTTGTTTTTAAGCCCAGGTTCCTTGAGGCAAGGGTGTTGAGTTGAGAGATGACAATTTTATAGACTCCATCAGAGGTTTTCTTTGACATCCTTTTCCATATTTCAGATAAAAGATTCCTCACCATTAAAATAAAGAGATTAGACTAAGCCGGGGATTCTCAACCCGGTAGGAAATCAGTGAACTTGAAAACCATTTCCTCTGCCTTTTCACTGATCTCTAACAGAAGTGTTTCCTTCCATTGCAAATACAAGTATCAAATTATGGTTATGTTAGCGGGCCCCGTGCCTTGTCACTAAGAGAAATCACAAATACTTTCATATCACATGACAATTGTTGATATCTTGAAATATAATTCATACTCATTGTCACTTAAAAAGTGTGGTGGTTATTAGACTGCTGCTAGATCTTGTTATTTAATAGATCAAATAGAGCCGAAACCGGTTTGGCTCAGTGGATAGAGCGTCGGCCTGTGGACTGAAAGGTCCCGGGTTCGATTCCGGTCAAGGGCATGGACCTTGGTTGCGGGCACATCCCCAATAGGGGGTGTGCAGGGGGCAGCTGATCGATGATTCTCTCTCATCGATGTTTCTAACTTTTTATCCCTCTCCCTTCCTCTCTGTAAAAAATCAATAAAATATATTTTAAAAAATAGATCAAATAGAGAAGTCCATGTATCACACGTTTATATTTGACACCTTGGTAACCATGTTTTCATGTAACTGATTTCCTTTGTATTCTTATTTATGATGTTTTATGCATTCAAACACAATATTCTGCAAAGCCAAACAGAAAGGGCCCCTGGGCGCTTTAAAAAAAAAGTGTCGAGCTCTTGGCTTGCACACTATCACGTTGTCAGTGCTCACACAGGATTTCTTTCCATCCCTCTGGCAAAATAGCTCACAGCTTAGATAATTATCTCCGTGACAAGGTTACGCTGACATTTTGATCATGTCTTATCTGCCCTCAAGTCCCACCACCTGGCCCACAGCTGAAACAGCCTTGAGACCTTTAAACTCAACCTTTCAAACAAGCCCTTCTTTCGAAACCATTCTTTAATACGTGCAGAGTAAAATGTAAGCAAAAGCACGAGAAACGGAACCAGGAATCCCATTTTCCTGCAGCTCTGCTGTCTAATCCTGGGCACGTCATTGAACTTCTCTGAGCCTCATCTGCAAACACAGGTAGAGGATCTTTTAAAACCCCCACGTTCCCTTCTCGGTTGTCAAATGCTATCCTTCTGAAATGTTCTGCTCGTCTGCTGGCTGTGTCCTCTGGGATTCAGCTATTAGCACTTTAATTCACTCATTCAGTTATCAGAGACTGAGGTGGGAATAACTAAACAACCAAGCTAGAAGGTTCTGGGAACATTTTCCAATGGGTTGATGTTTCTCTCTCATCGATGTTTCTAACTCTATCCATTTCCCTTCCTCTCTGTAAAAAAAAAAAAAAAAAAACCCCAAAACAAACAATAAAATATATTTGCTGAAACCGCTTTGGCTCAGTGGTAGAGCGTCGGCCTGCAGACTGGAAGGTCCCGGGTTCGATTCCGGTCAGGGGCATGTACTTTGGTTGTGGGCACATCCCCGGTGGGGGGTGTGCAGGAAGCAGCTGGTCCATGTTTCTCTCTCATTGACATTTCTAGCTCTCTGTCTCTCTCCCTTCCTCTCTGTAAAAAATCAATAAAATATATTTAAAAAAACAAAACAATATATTTAATACAAAAACATTGAGATTCCAGGGCTCCCGTCTCAGACTTCCTTCAGAAACCACGGCACTAAATCCCAGAAATATGTACTTTTGACAGGTTCTCAGCCTATAATCAGGAAGACTTAAATTTGAGAATTTCCCCCCCAAAGCCTAGATCAGAACTCTTAGCAACAGGTATTAGGGGAATCTGATTTGAATCTTGTGCAAAGGGCAGATGGAAGCAGAACATGTGCCTCAGTCAGAATTTGGTCAATGTTTACATCTCCTGTCTCCTCTCCGTTTGAAAACAAAAATCCTCCTTAAGAGAAAATTATCCTAACAAGCCAAACTCCTATCTACAGCCAAAGGTCAGCCCTGTCACATTCACCCGTCTTAGGAGTAGCATTTGCTTTGATCAGTCATGGATGGCAGGTACTTCATGTGCCTGTTAGTCACTAATGAAAGATTTGATAAAGAAATTAGGTTAGCCAAAACCAGTTTGGCTCAGTGGATAGAGCATTGGTCTGCGGACTGATTGGTCCCAGGTGCGATTCCGGTCAAGGGCATGTACCTTGGTTGCGGGCACATCCCCAGTGGGGGGTGTGCAGGAGGCAGCTGGTCGATGTTTCTCTCTCATCAATGTTTCTGGCTCTCTATCCCTCTCTCTTCCTCTCTGTAAAAAATCAATAAGATATATTTTTTTAAAAAAAGAAAAAAAAGAAAGAAATTAGGTTAGCCCTAACTGGTTTGGCTCAGTGGATAGAGCATCAACCTGTGGACTGAAGGGTCCCGGGTTCGATTCCGGGCAGGGGCATGTACATTGGATGTTTCTAACTCTATTCCTTCTCCTTCCTCTCTGTAAAAAAATGAATAAAATATATTTAAAAAAAGAAAAGAAATTAGGTTACCCAAAGGTATCTTGACCCAAAATCCACTGGCAAATCCAATTATGAATTATTTAAAAAAATATGTGAAGCTGCCGAAACTGGTTTGGCTCAGCGGTAGAGTGTTGGTCTGCGGACTGAAAGGTCCCGGGTTCGATTCCAGACAAGGGCAAGTACATTGGTTGCGGGCACATCCCCAGTAGGGGGTGTGCAAGAGGCAGCTGGTCGATGTTTCTCTCTCTCATCGACGTTTCTAGCTCTCTCTCTCTCTCTCTCCCTTCCTCTCTGTAAAATATCAATAAAATATAATTTTAAAAAATATGTGAAGCTGTGTCTTTTATAAAATGTTGGTTTCCTCCCATTATTATTTGGCAAAATAAAGATGCTAACACTCTATTAGTCTTCCACATTATTTTGACATTTTCCCGGTCTAAGAAATCTGTAGACTTCAGAATCATCTCTGAACAGCTACCCAAGCCACTCCAGATTCCAGTATTCAAAAAATTCCGCCCGCCCGCGAAAGTCTCTGAAAATAGCCGGCTAATCTACATTCCACACTGTCAGGAACAAGATTCATTATCTGTTTGGATTAGCCAACTGAAGCTGCGTTCCCATGTTTCTGTGACACGGATGCTTACATTTCTTAGCGCTGGTCATGCTTGTGACCTGCAGCGCTTTCTCCAATGTTTGTCTTTGCTTTCTTGCAGGGGAAAAAAAAACACACACACACACAGTCAGGCAGTCTCTGAGCAACACCTTTAGATTTCTCCTCCTGCACTCAGCATGCAGGGTCTTATATTTCTCCGACTTCTAAGGACAAGCTTCCCGTGAGTTCCGGTGTTTTCCAAGGCTGAATACCCTTAATGTGGAAACGTGCTCATGTTACGCAGCATGGACTTCAATAGAAGGGTTCAGAACACTGGACCTCTCCAATCAGATGCTCTGGCTCTCTGCTCAGAAAATGCAATTCCACGGGGACACGGCTTGTCAGAGCACGCTTTGTTCCTTCTAACTCTCTTATAATATTTGTTTCCTTTGATTTCTCTCTAACCAAGAGGGTGCTTCAGAAACCCTGTGAGCGGGGAGGATGGTGTTACAAAGGAGCTGTGATGAGGAGATTTATACAAATCTGTCTTGGGAAGTACTGTCAGTTGGAAAGTGGTTTCCATGCCAACGGCGCCAAATTCCTTAAACTTAAGCCAGCTCCGAGTATGCCTTATCGATGAAATAACGTTTGTCACTTCAGTAACCAAGTAGGCTAGGATGCATTTCATGGGGGATGGTAAACTCCGTAACCTGTGACGACTGAAAAAGAATTATCGCATGCCTCTGTGGTTTCATTTAACCAGATTAATTTGCTTTTAGTAATGGAATCATCTGGGCCTAATGAAATCTATCCAGATTATGATTCTAAGGAACAGGTGATTTGTGAGTAATAAACATCTCTAAAATCTGTAGTTATGGAACAACATCACAATTTTACATTTTTAAAGAGCCATGCTAGCCGAAACCGGTTTGGCTCAGTGGTAGAGCATCGGTCTGCGGACTGAAAGGTCCCGAGTTCGATTCCGGTCAAGGGCATGTACATTGGTTGCGGGCACATCCCCGGTGGGGGGTGTGCAGGAGGCAGCTGATCGATGTTTCTCTCTCATCGACGTTTCTGGCTCTCTATCTCTCTCTCTTCCTCTCTATAAAATATCAATAAAATATATATTTAAAAAAAAAAGAGCCATGCTAGCCGAGGCCGGTGTGGCTCAATGGATAGAGCGTCGGCCTGCGGACTGGAGGGTCCCGGGTTCGATTCCGGTCAAGGGCATGTACCTTGGTTTCGGGCACATCCCCGGTGGGGGGTGTGCAGGAGGCAGCTGATCGATGTTTCTCTCTCATCCATGTTTCTATCTCTGTCTCTCTCCCTTCCTCTCTGTAAAAAAATCAACTATATTATATTTTATTGATTTTTTACAGAGAGGAAGAGAGAGAGAGAGAGAGTTAGAAACATCAATGAGAGAGAATCATTGACCAGCTGCCTCTTGCACACCCCCTACTGGGGTTGTGCCCGCAACCAAGGTACATGCCCGGAATCGAACCCGGGCCGCTCCAGTCCGCAGGCCGACGCTCCATCCACTGAGCCAAACCTGTTAGGGCAACAAAATATATTTTTAAATATTTTTTATTGATATTTTACAGAGAGGAAGGGAGAGAGATAGAGAGCTAGAAATGTCGATGAGAAACATTGACCAGCTGCCTCCTGCACACCCCCTACCGGGGCTGTGCCCCCAACCAAGGTACATGCCCCTGACCGGAATCGAACCCTGGACCCTCCAGTTCGCAGGCTGACGCTCTATCCACTGAGCCAAACCGGTTTTGGCAACAAAATATATTTTTAAAAAGAGCCATTCTAAGGCAGAAACCTGGACTTGCTTTAAATACTCCCTCTCTTATTTCCCTGGCGTATTTCCATCGCCAGCCTGGCTGTCTGGCTGTCAAGGTGGGTGGGATACACGCAATGTTTGACTCTGGTTAAGAAAGATCACCTTCCGCTCGGAAACGAGGCAAAGGGTGACTGCTTGTCCGTTCAGTGTTGGACTAAACTTTATTAAGGCCTTTATCTGACAGGCCCACCCAAGGACTCTCGGGCTCTCTAGGGCAATGCCTGCTGCCTCATGAAGGCTCAGACATGCCAACTTGTCCTGCGCAAGGGAAGGGGTAACCCCAGAGCTTACGTGGGTGTTTGGATTCTGGCTCTGCTTTGCTTCTAACGTGACAAACTCACTTCAGCCTGTTTTTCCTTTCTGAACATATCAATTTGTCTTTCATTCTCTTCGTACCAGATTTGCCGTCCCGCTGGCTCCCTCGTGAATGGATCAAACCCGTGACGTATACTCAGTCTATATTTTCATGAGGCTTGTGTTTTGAAAAGTGTACCGTGTCTGCCTAAGGAAGAGACGTGCATCTCACAAGACACCAGAGAGAATGAACCTCGTTACTTGAGCTCATCTAACGCCGCCGCGCTGGGGGGCACGTTTTGTAAGAATTAAACCCGTGCGTTTGGCTTCCACCCTTTAAATCCGATTTCCTGGTGGCCTTCTGACAGATTCATCAAGCGTATTGTGCCAGGCAAGAAAGAACTGGCAGGTGCTTCCTGAGCTGAGCGGTTATTCATCAGTCAAAGCTGAGTTTCTTGACCTCTTTTTAAATGTTTTTTAAAAATATATATATTTTATTGATATTTTACAGAGAGGAAGGGAGAGAGCTAGAGAGCTAGAAACATCGATGAGAGAGAAACATCGACCAGCTGCCTCCTGCACACCCCCTACTGGGGATGTGCCCGCAACTAAGGTAGATGCCCTTGACCGAAATCAAACCCGGGACCCTTGAGTCGGCAGGCCGACGCTCTATCCACTGAGCCACACCGGTTAGAGCGCATGCTCCTCTTTTTGCCAAACACACTCAACAAATGCATCATTGCCTTTTAGTTTCACAAACAGCATTACTGTATTTCCTTGTGATTTCTGGTCTCTACCTGACACATCTGTATGCTTCCTATAAAACTTATATCTAGCTGAGACCGGTTTGGCTCAGTGGATAGGACGTCAGCCTGTGGACTGAAAGGTCCCAGGTTCGATTCCGGTCAAGGGCATGTGCCTTGGCTGCGGGCACATCCCCAGTGGGGGGTGTGCAAGAGGCAGCTGGTCGATGATTCTCTCTCATCGACATTTGTAGCTCTCTATCCCTCTCCCTTCCTCTCTGTGGAAAATCAATAAAATATATTTAAAAAATAAAAATAATTAATTTCATTTCAATGTGCACACATCCGTGCACTGGGCCACTAGTTAATCTTCACCTGACAATATTTTTTTCTACTGATTTTTAGAGAGAGTGGAAGGGAGGGAGGGAGAGGGAAGAGAGAGAGGGATCCATGTAAGAGAGACACATTGATTGGTTGCCTCCTGTACTCACCCCAACTGTAGTAGGGATTGAATATTCAACCCAGGTACAACCCTTGACCCTTCCGTGCTCAGGCCTATGTTCCAACCACTGGGCAACACTGGCCAGGGCATATTCTGTTTTGTGTTTTAACAGACATATTTTCCCATGTTTTCATGTGTTCTGTAAAAGCATTTTAAAATGTTGTTTGTTCTTGTAAAAGCAATTTTTAATATTTTTGACATAATAATAAGTAAAGTTAGCCAGTTTAATCTATCCATTCCACTATTTTGGTTGTTGGACAGTTAGGTAGTTTGCTGTTATTCAATAGGGTAAAATACTTTAGGAACCTCTCTTTGTAGAAAGCCTAGTGTATATTTAGAATGATTACTTTAGGATAAATTCCCAGAAAATAAATTACTGCCTCAAAGGCCATGGAATTTTTGAGGTTAGTTGATAAAATATTGTTAAATTGCTTTCCAAACTAGTTATATCAATCTACATTGCAATGCGTCATGTCTTATCATGACAAATGATAGGCTATATTAGAACAGCCTCCGGACTGCAGAATAATCTTCTTTGGAGATCTTTAAAAAGAACACAAATTTCCTTCTCTGTGCTCTAGGGCAGACTTTCAAAGACATAAAACAGGTTTGCCAACTCTCAATAGAAAAAGAAAAGACATTTAAATTACATACCCTTGCTCAGTGGTCAGCAAACTCATTAGTCAACAGAGCCAAATATCAAGAGTACAACGAATGGAATTTCTTTTGAGAGCCACATTTTTTTAAACTTAAACTTCTTCTAACGTCACTTCTTCAAAATTAGACTCACCCAGGCCGTGGTATTTTGTGGAAGAGCCACATTCAAGGGGCAAAGAGCTGCATGTGGTTCGGGAGCCGCAGCTGGTTTGGCTCAGTGGATAGGGCTTTGGCCTGCGGGCTGAAGGGTCCTGGGTTCGATTCTGGTCAAGGGCACATGCATGCCCGGGTTGTGGGTTTGATCCCCAGTAGGAAGTTATGCAGGAGGCAGCTGATCAATGGTTCTCTCTTATCACTGATGTTTCTATCTCTCTCCCTCTCCCTTCCTTGCTGAAATTAATAAAAATATTTTTTATTTATTATTATTTAAAAAATATATTTTATTGATATTTTACAGAGAGGAAGGGAGAGAGATAGAGAGCTAGAAATGTTGATGAGAGAGAAACATCGACTAGCTGCCTCTTGCACACCTCCTACCGGGGATGTGCCCGCAACCAATGTACATGCCCTTGACTGGAATTGAACCCGGGACCTTTCAGTCCACAGACCAACGCTCTACCACTGAGCCAAACCGGTTTTGGCAATAAAAATATATTTTAAAAAATTACAAGTAACAGAAGGTTAACCTGATCATGGTGGTCTTTACCTTCTATCTTAGATTTGGATGGTGACTTTCTTTCCAAGTCAACTGTTCTGACATTATCTCTACACACGAGGTAAGTGTCTATTCTATAGACAGGGAAATACTGCGGCCCCAAACGTTTTTTAAGTGACTTTCTTATAGCTATATAATTGATATCAAACTCACATATACGATCCACACCTTGGGGAGAACTCTTTGCAATGTGAGTAAAGTTCAGATTCACCACTGGGACAGGGACAAATTTTCCTCTACCTTTCTAGGTTCTTCCGGCTGGTCTAAAAATCAAATAGACATAAAAGAGATTAGCATGAGAAAATTACCAAATTTAATTACATAATTAAAAAATATTGTAATATCCAATATATATATAGTGCACCACACATACATGAGAGGTTCATAGGTAGTAAGGAAAAATGAGGTGTGTACGACATTCTCAGCCAAAGAGGAAGAAGGTTGGTATCAGGATGATATCAGATGTTCAATATTTAGAAGTTTTGCCTTCTGCCTGCCAGCCAGATCACCCCCTAACCACTCCCATGGCAGCCTGATTGATGTCTAACTGCTCCCCTGCCAGCCTGTTTGCCCCTAACTTCCCTCCTCTGCTGGCCTGGTCACCCCTAACTGCCCTCCCCTGCAGGGTTGATCACCCCCAACTTCCCTCCTTTGCAGGCCTGGTGCCCCCCAACTGCCCTCTATCGCTAGGTCATAAAATTATTTCTGGTGATAATGTTTATTAAGGGTAAAGCCCCACTTAAATTCTTTAAGGCAGGGGCAACAGTTAGTCTTGAGCCCATAGGGTCTTGATTCCCTTCAATTCAAATTAATTCACATGTCACAACGGTATATATTGGAGAGGCATGCTCTAAACTCCTTCACCTTCAGAAAGACCACAGTAATAAAAATTAAAAAAATATATATATATTCCTGTTAATTTCAGAGAGGAAGGGAGAGGGAGAGATAAAAACATCAATGATGAGAATCACTGATTGGCTATCTCTTGCATGTCCCCTACTGGGGGATCGAGCCTGAAACCTGGGCATGTGCCCTGACCAAGAATTGAACCATGAACTCCTGGTTCATAGGTCGACACTTAATCACTGAGCCATGGCTGGGCTAAACAACATATTCTAAAAAAGGGATTTCCAGGAAGCTACTCCTTCTAAGTTCTATCTTTGCATGAAAGAAAATAGTGTGACATCCAAAGAAGAAACTGCCCTAGCTGGTTTGGCTCAATGGATAGAACGTCAGCCTGCAGACTGAGGGGTCCCAGGTTCAATTCTGGCCAAGGGCACATGCCTAGGTTTCAGGCTCGATCCCCAGTAGGGGGCGTGCAGGAGGCAGCCGATCAAGGATTCTCTCTCATCATTGATGTTTCTATCTCTCTCTCTCTCTCCCTTCCTCTAAAAATCAATAAAATGTGTGTGTGTGTGTGTGTGTGTGTGTGTGTGTGTGTGTATATATATATATATAAAATTTGTAATAGAAAACAAATGATCCATACAAGCTAGACTTCAACCTAATATGTTACAGTTTATAGGGATCAATGCTTCCCCTGAGAAATGGTTGAGATGACTTTAAAATGATAATGATCTGTCCTGGCAGGTTTGGCTCAGTGGGTACAGCGTCAGTCTTTGGACTGAAGGGTCCCAGGTTTGATTCCAGCCAAGGGCATGTACCTTGGTTGCGGGCACATCCCCAGTAGGAGGTGTGCAGGAGGCAGCTGATCGATGTTTCTCTCTCATCGATGTTTCTGGCTCTCTCTATCCCTCTCCCTTTCTGTAAAAAAAAATCAATAAAATATATTTTGAAAAATTTTAAGCCAGCTATTTTTGGATTCTATTCTAATAATTATGTCAATAAATTTGGCCGAATATCTCCCTACCCCCAACATGTATCTGCACTGTTAGAGCATGTCCTCCTTACACAATGATCAACTCTTTCCGACCCTTGGGGTTTTATCTTGGAGCCTCCATTTATCCCAATGTCATTAGGATTTTCTCATATGCTTATGTTCAGTAACATGCCCTCCTGAGAAAAAATCAGTAAACATGTGGCATAAATTAGTTTTCTCCTGGACTGTATTTAAAAATCTCCCTAGGTCACTTAAGATACTTTTAGTTGTGAATAGCATTCAACTAAAAACAGGCAGTTTTATGGTCTTACTTTATTTTTAAAAAATATATATATTTTGATTTTTTTTACAGAGAAGTGGGGGGTAGAGTTAGAAACATCGATCAGCTGCCTCCTGCACACCCCCTACTGGGGATGTGCCTGCAACCAAGGCACATGCCCTTGACCGGAATCGAACCTGGGGCCCTTCAGTCTGCAGGCTGATGCTGTATCCACTGAGCCACACCGGTTAGGGCACTTTTATGGTCTTGCCTAACATGAAATTGAGAGGTAGATGGTCATCCCAGGCTAACCAAGGTACATGCCCTTGACCGGAATCGAACCCGGGACCCTTCAGTCCGCAGGCTGACGCTCTATCCACTGAGCCAAACCGGTTTCAGCGAGCCAGGCTCTTCTCATCCCCATATGTTGCCAGCCTCAACACTGTCACCTTTGTCTGCCGCTTAATGGCTGCGATAAGGCCTCCACAGCCCCCAGAGCCCTTGAAAAAGACGGGAAGGAAGAGGTGGGAAAGAAAAGTTCTTGAATAGCTCGCTTTCATCGCGATGGAAAATCTTTCTAGGAGTGCTGCTGAAAGGCTCATTGACCAGACCTGGGCCCAGGGCCAGCCTGCATGCAAGGAGAGTGGGAGAGAGAGTATCTGGCTCTTGTAGCATCTGCTATGGGGCACAGACCTTGCTAGAAGGAAAACGAGAAAGATAAATGGCTCTTGGGTAGGTAACCGAAAGTGCAAGCCAACTCCTATTTTAGGAGACTGCTCCTCAGTCTAAAAACCTGTGATATTAGCATGTGCTAAGAGCACGCTAATAGCTGCCTCTTCTCTGTATTTCCTGTTTTGAGTTGAAAACTTTATTTTTATTTTTATTGATTTTATACAGAGAGGAAGAGAGAGGGGTAGAGTTAGAAACATCGATGAGAGAGAATCGTTGACCAGCTGCCTCCTGCACACACCCTACTGGGGATGTGCCCACAACCCAGGTACATGCCCTTGACCGGAATCGAACCCGGGACCTTTCAGTCCGCAGGCAGACGTTCTATCCACTGAGCCAAACCGGTTTTGGCTGATTTGAAAACTTTAAATGAGGTTTAAACTCAGCCAGAGTGGCTCAATTGGTTAAGCATCGTACTGTGCATCAAAAGGTTGCTGGTTCGATTCCTGGTCAGAGCACACAGCTAGGTTGCAGGTTCGATCCTGTCAGGCCACGTACGGAAGGCAATTGATCGATGTTTCTCTCTTACATTGATCTCTCTCCCTTCCTCCCTCTAAGCATGGCTTTGGGTGAGGATTAAACATAAAATAAAATAAAATGAGCCTTAAGAAACCCAATTCAGTATGAGAAAAATTTTATACTACGTAAAACAAATAGTTTGAGGTTATTAAGTAGATTGCTAAAATAAAAGCCGGCTTGATTTCCATTTAGTAGGGGTAATATTTTATTTTAAAAATATATTTTATTGATTTTTTTTAGAGGAAGGGAGAGGGAGCGTTAGAAACATCCACGAGAAACATCAATCAACTGCCTCCTGCACATCCCCAAGGTACATGCCCTTGACCTGAATCGAACCTGGAACCCTTGAGTCCGCAGGCTGACGCTCTATCCACTGAACCAAATCAATTAGGGGTAATCTTTTAAAATTGTGTGTGCTGCTTTATCTCCATAGAGATTGCAACGTTAAGAAAGATGCCCCTTGCCCTGACTGATTTGGCTCAGTGGATAGAGCATCAGACTGTGGACTGAGAGGCCCCAGGTTCGATTCCGGTCGAGGGCATGTACCTTGGTTGCGGGCACATCCCCAGCGGGGGTGTGTGCAGGAGGCAGCTGGTCATTGTTTCTCTCCCATCTATGTTTCTAACTCTCTATCCCTCTCCCTTCCTCTCTGTGAAAATCAATAAAATATAAAACAAAGCAAAAGATGCTGAAACCGGTTTGGCTCAGTGGATAGAGCGTCGGCCTGCTGCAGACTGAAAGGTCCCAGGTTCGATTCCGGTCAAGGGCATGTACCTTGGTTGCGGGCACATCCCCAGTAGGGGTTGTGCAAGGGGCAGCTGATCGATGGTTCTCTCTCATCGATGTTTCTAACTCTCTATTCCTCTCTCTTCCTCTCTGTAAAAAATCAATAAAATATATTAAAAAAAGAAAAGAAAAAGAAAGATGCCCCAATGGCATTTTTGTTTTGTTTTGTTAAATGAAAATAAAGGAAATTTATTACCTGTATACAGTATGGTAGTACGGTAGTTGTCAACACAAACCAGACAAACTGTGAATCCTACAGTACCAAGAATTTACTCATTTATTCAATGACAATCATGTCATCATCTTCTGGAACATCATCATAACAATCCAATTCCTGAATTTCCTGGTGAATTTCTTGGGACTCCATTTCTTTCAGAATCAGTGGACCAAATCTCTCATGTTTAGCAATAGCACTGTCTTTATGGCATTTTTGCGGACACACCAAGAGAAATCGGTAAGTGCACTAACTTCTCTTTTGAGGTTGCATTCAGTGATTTCATGCCATCACTTTAAGGAAACCTTTGGAGCAGCGGTCACCAACCGATGGTCCACGGACCACTGGTGGTCTGTGAGGTCCGAAAGGTTAGCGACCGCTGTGCCAAAGCATGCTGGAGGGCCGGGCCGGCTCCGAGACGCGGCTGCACCCCCAGGCGCACCTCTGGGCCCTGGCTTGAAGTAGACTCAGGCTGGTGGAAGCGCCTTCCTGGGAGGGGCGCTCATCGAATGTTCTCCCTCAGGGGTGGGGCTGGTGGCATGTGGTCCGGCGGCAGCTCTTGCCAGACAAGGAGAGGAAGACCTTTGCCTCCTGGACCGCTCCTGACGTGGCCTCATCCCCTGCTTGGCTCCACAGCCAGATGTGCGCTCCAAGTTCTGCTGCTTCTTAGAGAGCAAGACCTGGGCGTGCTAGCGGGAAGGGACTTCAGGTCTTCACCTTCTGCCAGTCAAAGACCCCAAATATATATATTTTTAATTGTTTTTTTACAGAGAGGAAGGGAGAGAGATAGAGAGGTAGAAACGTCAATGAGAGAGAAACATCGACCAGCTGCCTCTTGCACGCCCCCTACCGGGGATGTGCCCGCAACCAAGGTACATGCCCTTGACCGGAATCGAACCCGGGACCTTGCAGTCCGCAGACCGACGCTCTATCCACTGAGCCACACCGGTTTCGGCGACCCCAAATATTTCCTGCTCCATTTCTCTTTGTATCCTTGCATGTTCACAGGAATCATGTAATAATCAAATAGCATGACAATGCACATGCATTGCCAGCCCGCTCACAGGACGCCGAAGACTGGTGGTCAATCATTGGAAAAGGTCACCCCTACCATGATGTGATGAGTCACTTTTCTTTTCCTCAGGAGGAGAAAAAAAATTGCCGAACTTGCACTAAAACACCCTTTTCTTTTTTAAAAATATATTTCTTTATTGTTTTCAGAGAGGAAGGGAGGAGAAGAGAGAGAAACATCAATGATGAGAGACAATCATGGATCGGCTGCCACCTGCATTCCCCCCCACCACCCCCCCAGGAATCGAGCCCACAACCCAGGCACCTGCCCTTGGCCAGGATTGAACCTGGGACCTTTCAGTCCGCAGGTCGACGCTCTATCCACTGAGCCAAGCTGGCTAGGGTGCCCTTTTTCTTGACATGCCTAAAAGTCACGTGCTGCCATGCTTGCAACCTGTAGAGACTTAAGTTCTGCCTGTCAACCATTGCAATACTACAAAGAGCAATTATGTCGAGAATAGGAGTAAACTTGGAAAGTATAAGCATAAGAAGGGATCTTTTTTATTTTATTTTAATTTTTATATTTTATTGATTTTTTACAGAGAGGGAGAGTGATAGCTAGACACATCGATGAGAGAGAAACATCGACCAGCTGCCTCCTGCATACCCCTCACCGAGGATGTGCCCACAACCAATGTACATGCCCCTGACCAGAATCAAACCTGAGACCCTTCAGTCCGCAGACCAACGCTCTAGCCACTGAGCCACACCGGTTTTGGCAGAAGGGATCATTTTCGACTTTAGAGTGTCCCATATCCATTCGCAAGACAGCTCATTAAGTACTTTTAGGAATTAGCCATTCTGAGGGTGGCCCTCAAGGAATTCGTAAACCAGGAAAGGAAGTCACACACATGAGGTCATAGGTCAGTGGTGGGCAAACTCATCAATCAACGGAGCCAAACATCAACAGTTCAACGATTGGTATTTCTTTGGAGAGCCGAAAACCGACTTCTGCGCATGGGCCACGAAGTTTCAATCGCACTGTACGAGCGCGCCCACATGTGGTATTTTGTGGAAGAGCCACACTCAAGGGGCCAAAGAGCAGCATGTGGCAGTTTGCCGGCCACTGTCATAGGTGAATGTCATGGGCACAAATGTGTATAAAACTTAGGCAGGACACAAGCTACCGGAAAGATAAACCTTGGCACCATCATGCTAAGTTAAATAAGAGAGGACCAAAGGACAAAAAGTGTATGATGCCACTTACACGAGGTCCCTAGCATAGTCAGGTTCATAGAGACAGAAAGCAGATGATGGGTGTCAGGGGCTGCGGACACGGAGGAAAAGGAGTTGGTGTTTAATGGGCATAAGGCTCAGGTTTGCAGGGTGAAGGGTTCTGGAGCGGGATGGCGGGGTTACAGCACGGCAGTGTGAATGCACTTAGTGCCGTTAAGCTGTACGCTTCAAATGGCTAAAAAGGTGAATTTTGTTATGCACAGTTTACCACAAATAAAAAGAAACACTTCAGAAGAAATAAGGAACTGTGGTGTAACATGAAGAATGCAATCCCTATTAAAACATGCTCAAAGTCACTAATTATCCGAGAGATGCAAAGCAAAACAACAATGCGGTACCATCTCACACCTGTCAGAATGGCCAACATCAACAAATCAGCAAACGACAAGTGTTGGCGAGGTTGCGGAGAAAAAGGAACCCTCGTGCACTGCTGGTGGGAATGCAGACTGGTGCAGCCACTGTGGAGATCGGTATGGAGCTTGCTCAAAAAAATTGAAAATGGAACTCCCATTTGACCCAGTAATCCCACTACTAGGAATATACCCCAAGAAACTAGAAACACCAATCGGAAAGGATATATGCACCCCCTATGTTCATAGCAGCACAATTTACAATAGCTAGGATTTGGAAACAGCCTAGGTGCCCATCAGCAAGTGATTGGAACAGAAAACCATGGTACATCTACACCATGGAATACTATGATGCCATAAAAAAGAAGGAATTCTCATCATTAGCAGCAACCTGGATGGAATTGGAGAGCATCATGCTGAGTGAAATAAGCCAGTCAATGAAAGAGAAACACCACATGACCTCACTCATTTGTGGATAATAAAGAACATTATAAACTAATGAACAGAAAGATAGATATAGAGACAGTAAAACAACAAGCAGACTGTCAAATGACAGCGGGGAGGGGAAGGAGACCTGGGGGGAGATAAGAGATCAACTGAAGGACTGGTATGCATGAATATAAGTACAATGAACGAATACAGAACTCTGGGGAGGGAGGGCATGTATGGGAGGTGCGGAGGGGGGGGCGCAATGGTTAGCTATGTACACATATAATACCTTAATAAATAAATAAAAATTTTAAAAAAGAACGCAAGCCCTGGCTGAAACCGGTTTGGCTCAGTGGATAGAGCATCGGTCTGCGGACTGGGGGGTCCCGGGTTCGATTCTGGTCAAGGGCATGTGCGTTGGTTGCGGGCGCATCCCCGGTGGGGGGTGTGTAGGGGGCAACTGATGGATGTTTCTCTCTCATCAATGTTTCTCGCTTTCTATCCCTCTCCCTTCCTCTCTGTAGAAAATCAATAAAATATATTTTTTTAAAAAGAGTGCAAGCCCTGGGCTAAAGGAACCCGAGTTCTCATCCTTGCATTCCTGCTGTGTGAGCGGAGCCAAGCCATGTAACTGCATTAAATGTCCAAATCCCCAAGGTTGAGAAAATGGCTGTTTTAAGGTGATTGGGAGAAGTCAGAGGTAATGCATAAAAAAGCCACGTAGCTTGACGTATGGTGTGATGCAAAATAAGTTGTCGTCGTGGGAATAACAGAACACTTCATAAAATGTAAACCAAGGATGTGCATACCATATTTGGGAATGACATTTATTGAGTGCCTACTGTGTTCTTGTATCAGTTTACATAGCAAAGGTTTGAAGGTATTATCCTTTTGTAAAAAAAAAAATTATTTTATTGATTTTTACAGAGAGGAAGGGAGAGGGATAGAGAGTTAGAAACATCAAAGAGAGAGAAACATCGATCAGCTGCCTCCTGCACACCCCCCACTGGGGATGTGCCCGCAACCAATGCACATTCCCCTGACCGGAATCGAACCTGGGACCCTTCAGTCCGCAGGCCGACGCTCTACCACTGAGCCAAACCAGTTAGGGCGAAGGCATTATCTTTGCAACGATGAAATAAGATACGGAGATATAATTTGCCTAACCCCCCAAAGCAGCTGTCTTTCAAATCTCTCATTCTTCCACTCATAGAAAGTTATGAAATAACAAAGGTTTTGGAATTAGAAACAGATTGAAATAGAAAATAAAGAAGGTGGAGACGATCAATAAATGCAGAAGCTGGTTCTTTTTTAAAAATCATTTTATTATGAAATAATTTCAAACCAAAGTTTCAAGAATACAAAGAAACTCCCTCATACCTTTTCATCCGGATTCAACAATGGGTACCATTTTGACATATCTGCTTTATTTTCTCTCTGAACCACCTGAGAATAAGTTTCAAACAGGTCTTTACTTTGTCAGAGAGAGAGAGAAAAAAAAAAAACACAACTTTCCTCTACCCTCTTGAGTTAATGATTTGCGACTTGCAAATTAAGCTAACAAAAGACAGGTTGTCAAAGAGAAAAGACACACTGAATTCCATACATGGGACAGAAGTTCACCAAGAAATGTGACTCCTGGAGACCTTAGTATTTGGGGCTTATCTACCATGCTAAGAGGGGATGGGGAGAGATATGGTGCCCTTGTAACAGAACAAGTGACTTCTTAGAAGGTGGGGGAGAAAGGGCTTATGGGAAAGCAAATAACTCTGGGAAGATAAATGGGCCCTTAGAATAGGTACCGTATTTGCGGGCGTATAAGACGATTTTTTGGCCCTGAAAAATACCGTATTTGCCGGCGTATAAGAGACTGGGCGTATAAGACGACCCCCTAACATTTCCAATCAAAATACAGAGTTTGTTATATACTCGCCGTATAAGACTACCCACCACTTGGAGGCATATTTTTCAGGGCCAAAAAGTCGTCTTATACGCCGGCAAATACGGTAGGTGGGGAAATATACTCAGAGGCAAGGAGGAGGAGGAAAACGAGGCTAACCAATCAGGAATTGGGTTAAATGTTCATCCTATTTTATTTGGCCTGAAAGAGAATGTGTGCATGCATGTGTGCATGTGTGTGTACATATAGAAGTATGGGAGAGGGGTAGACTCTACGGACAAGCAGAGGACAAAAGGTCAAGAAGAACCAAATGTCATAGTTGAAGCCCTTTCCTTTCACGAATTCCTAAAAATATAGACTAATTTAAAGAAGACTTCTGTCGGACACTAATAAAAGGGAACATGACAGTAGTCCTTTCTTCATCCATAAACAGGCCATTTCCAGAACAGCAGTGAGAGCACAGGAATCTTATTTGAAAGACTTCTTTCCATGCCTGCAAGGACTTTCACACACAGAGCGCTGGAGCAAAAACTGAAGGCTGCTTTAAGAATCAAGCCCTGGCTGGTGCTCCCAGTGGTTAGTGTCAGCCCATGCACCGAAGGGTCTTGGGTTCAATCCAATCAAGGGCACATATCTGGGTTGCAGGTTCAATCCCAGCCCAGTAAGCGGATGTGCGAAGAGGCAACCAATCAGTGTGGCTCTCTCATTGATGTTTCCCCTCCGTCCCTTCCATTCTCTCTAAAAACACAATGGGAAAAATATCCTCAGGGGAGGATTAATAAATAAAATAAATTAATTAAAAAAAAAGAATCTGAAAACAAATAACATCAGCCCTGACCAGTGTGGTGCATTTGGCTGGAGAATCATCCCATATACCAAAAGGTGGTAGTTTAAAAAAAAAAAAAAAAATATATATATATATATATATATATATATATATTTTATTGATTTTTTTACAGAGAGGAAGAGAGAGGGATAGAGAGTTAGAAACATCGATGAGAGAAAATCATCGATCAGCTGCCTCCTGCACACCCCCTACTGGGGATGTGCCCGCAACCAAGGTACATGCCCTTGACCGGAATCGAACCCGGGACCTTTCTGTCCACAGGCCGACGCTCTATCCACTGAGCCAAACCGGTTTTGGCTAAAAGGTGGTAGTTTTGATTCCCAGCACATACCTAGGTTGTAAGTTCAATCTCTGGTTGGGGTACATGCAGGAGGCAACCAATCAATGTTTCTCTCTCTCTCCTGTCCTCTCTCTAAAAAAACCAAAAAACAAAACAACAACACAACAGCTAAGATTGTACTGTATGTAAAAGAAACAAATTTGATAGAAAAGAATACAAGTAATGTTTAAAAAGACAACACACAGGTGATAAAGTACAGACTGCTGGTACACATTTATTCTTTTATTGCTAAACATCAAATGCCAGCAACTATGGTATCTTCAAGTTCAGTCCTATGAATGAATTACAACACAGTCAAAAGATTGAGAGAGAAACATCTCTGTGCACCATTAGTATATAGACATTCAATAAATATCATAGGACAAACTGATGGCCAAGAGCTACATATCCATGAAGTACAAGTTTACCACTTACTACTAGAACAGACAATGACCTACAAGAGTGATTATCAAAAGGTCAAGTTTAACTGCATGTCTCTTCAAACTGAGATGCTGAAAGAAATATATACATTCTTTACAGATCGTGGGTGATTTTTGAAGATCCTCAAAAGTGTAAACAACGCAGAGTAGGAACACTGAAAATAAAATTTCACTGAACAAAATGACAACACAAACGGAACACTTTTCTTCAAAGCCTCAAAAGGAATCGATTTTCCTAATTGCGCTACAGAAATCAAAATGGGTACTTTTCATAGAGATGATAATCTTCCAGGGACACGCAGACCTTCCGAGTTATTTTTTATGTTAACATATATTTACAGTAAATAGTCAATAGTTTTTATAGCTTAAATAGATGCATGCTTCCCTAATCCATAAATAACATTAATTGTCATCCACTCAGCCATATTTATGAAGTATTTATGATGTCTCATGCACTGTGTCAGGGATGCATAGAGGAGTATGACAAGGTCCATGGCTCTAGAAGTGCCCACAATCAAGGTGAAGAGACAACACGTAACATTTCTTCCCTTTCTTACAGGAGGAGTCTATTTCTATACAAATGGGACTGATCCGCTCAGTACCCTAACAGAGTGCTTCCTAAATCCTCTCCCTATGGAGCATCAGACCGAGGTGTTTAAACGCTACAAGTAATGTGGTTGGGATTTTTTTTTTCCACCCAGGAAACAAAATTAACGGGAAGGATTTTTTCTGTTAAATTTTTCCTCAGTTTTTTTTTTTTAAATGACCTGCACATATACAACATTTTTATTAGTAAATCGCCTAGCTCACGTGTTTGAATTAATTGTGCAAGTATTTCATGGTATTCCCCAAGTTCTGCCTGAACAGGTCTGAACATTACTCAGCTAATACATTTTGATCCTGGATGATTGCGTACAAACAGAACAAGTACGTTTTCCCTAGGATAGGCTAATAATTTGTATGGTTTTAGTAGTGCTAAGAACTGATAACTTGGAGTCATTAAATACTAAAATCATACTCAATATGTAATTCATTTAAGAAGGCAGGCAATTGTGTAATACAGTCTAAAGAGTTTGTTAAAAATCATTAAAAACTCGTTAATATGAAAAAGGTGAACCCCATGGAATACCTCATGTATTGAAGAAGTTAGATACATGATTGCTAGTGTTCCTGAGTGTATGAGAAAAGGACATATTTGTCATCATGTGCAGATACTCATACACTTCTGAACTGGGCGGGGCTTTTTCGGCACAAGAGTAGGTTCCCGGCTCTGGCAAATCCACGTTGGTACTCATGTGAAGCTATTCTCACTGTGCTACCAAGTGTTCTGTGGACCCAGTGAGGTAGCTCGGGGGAAAGATGGAAGGCCAGGACTAGATGTTTTATTGCCCAACACAGAGAATCGTGGGAGCTGCTGGTGAGGACAGAGCATAGCTCGGAGCTTAAGGCAGTTGCTTCTTGAAGATAGGAACCTGGGGGCTGGGACTCAAATAGCCCCAGCAACGTATGAAAAAAGGTCTACCCTGGAAATCGGTTCCAAGCTTCGAAGCTCTGCAGAGAGTGGTAATCGGGGCGGCAGAGGTGTGCCGTGGCTTGTGATCTGTTGGAAGACTCAGCTTAGTTCTCAGGTTCAACCCTAACTGCTCTAGCTCATGTGCTGCAAGTACAAGTGGGAGAGTCTTCCTGTGCTGCAAGTGGGAGACCCTTCCTGCAGCTGATTCTAAATGTCAAGGCCAAGTGCTTCTGTGAGGGAACGGGGACACATCAGCAAAAGAGGTAACTGGTGGGGCAAAACCTGTTTCAAGGTATTATAGGCCCTACTTGTTAATTTGTTCAATGATTTGGCATCGTTTGACAAAGATTTTCCCTTTTGCGTCAGCAGATTCTCTTATAAAATTTTATGAACTGCAATCAGACCCCAGTTATCAGAGTATAAAACAATACGCCATTAAATTTTAAAATGCTTTTCTAACAAGACAAAGGACAAGAGGTACAGGCCAAGAAAATGCTCACCCTTCCACTTGGCCAAAGCCTGGTCTCCTTCAGCTATGGATTCATGATGGTTTCTTAAGAAGTTTTCCCCCAACTAAAGTTTACCCAATTCTGTTCTCCTTTGAAACTACCGAGACAATATGAAGTCACACAAAATGGTTTAACAAGAATCTGCACTTGCTGAGAAGCTGTTCCATAAGCACGTGCAGACTGTGAGTGCAGTCTTTGAAACTAGAATGTGGTCAAGGACTAGACTTGGGTGTTTCTTCTAGCCCCATCCTAGCGTTTGGATTCTCTGGGTATACAGGAGGAGCTTAAAAGTTGTTGGCTAAAATGTAATTTTTAAGGGAACACTTTCTATTTCACGCCAGGTACTGGTTTTCGGTATTGCATATTGTAACTCACAGATTCTGTCAGATGAGTGCCAACATTACCGCGCTGTGACCATCCAGAGCCCCAGCGTCACGTTGGCAGCCAAAAGCACACTGCCGCCAAGCAAGATGAAAAATCCGATCAGATCTTTCACGTCATTGTCTCCGATCACTGAGGTAAGAGTGGCATCCAGGAAAGAGTTTAGAATCCACTGGCCGTCCAGAGCAAAGCAGGGCACTGCATTGACAATAGCCAGAGCTCCTGAGAGAGAAATCAGGTACCTGGTGAAAGTCGGTTAAGGAGCCGATGGTGAGGTCTGAGCGGAAATCGCATTTCGAGGATTCAGAAGAAGATACTTTACCGAGACTGGATTCGAAATTACAGGTGACTTCCCTCCTTTCTCTGAATCTGTGCCTACCAGTACACGCCATTCCTTCTTGGATTTTTTTTTTTAATATATATTGATATTTTTTACAGAGAGGAAGGGAGAGAGATAGAGAGCTAGAAACGTCGATGAGAGAGAAACATCGACCAGCTGCCTCTTGCACACCCCCTGCCGGGGATGTGCCCGCAACCAAGGTACATGCCCCCGACTGGAATCGAACCTGGGACCTTTCAGTCCGCAGACCGATGCTCTACCACTGAGCTAAACCGGTTTCGGCTCCTTCTTGGATCTTTACTATTGAAACAAATAACATATTATTTCTAAGTTCAAAAACCTTGACCAGAAAACGAAAGGCCAACCATGTGTAAACTAAGATACTCTATAATGAACCCCAGGAAAGACTAAGTCTTTAAAAAAAAATTCTTTAGATAAAAGGAAAGGAATTAGGAAGGAATAAGAAATAAAATTATTTTTTGATCCTTATAAGTATTACCTTCCATTAGGAAACAAAGGTTTTGGCCCTTTGAACTCTATTTTACCATAATCTATGAGGTTATAGCATAAATAATGTAAATATAACTCTATTTTACTATCATCTGAGACAAAGCTACAATCTATAAGATACAATCTTGATTGTACACATTCTTTAGTAACTGCTCATTTGTCTTCCATTTCATTTTTTCCCCAAATCACCGAGGAAAGGAGTTAAAATAAAAATTGAAAGTGGCAAAAGGAAACCCTCCAAACTGTTGTTTAATAATTTTTAAAAAAAAAGTTCATCTTTTATATGCAAACATAATATGCTAAAGAATACAAGAGATTTTGTCCTCTAAATGCTATTTTAGTAGTGGAGGTGAGTCTGCTGTCCCTTACACATTCCCTCATTTGCTCAGAACTATCAGGCCCGGAAGAGGCAGCGGTTACTAGTGAGGTGATGAATTCACCTCACTAGTAACCGCAGTTTTCATCCTTCATAACTCAACTCTCAATTTTATTCTTTAAAATATATATATATTGTCTTTTCACAGAGAGGAAGGGAGAGGGATAGAGAGTCAGAAACATCGATGAGAGAGAAACATCGACCAGCTGCCTCCTGCACACTCCCCACGGGGGATGTGCCCGAAACCAAGGTACATGCCCCTGACTAGAATCGAACCTGGGACCTTCCAGTCCGCAGGCCAATGCTCTAGCCACTGAGCCAAACTGGCCAGGGCTCAATTTGTATTCTGTGTTCCTTTCCTTTCCTGTCCTTAAACTTTCTCTTTCCCTTCCTTTTTTAAAAAAATATATATTTTATTGATTTTTTTACAAAGAAGAGAGAGGGTTAGAAAGTTAGAAACATCGATGAGAGAGAAATCATCCATCAACTGCCTCCTGCACACCCCCTACTGGGGATGTGCCCGCAACCAAGGCACATGTCCTTGACTGGAATCGAACCTGGGACCTTTCAGTCCACAGGCAGATGCTCTATCCACTGAGCCAAACCGGTTTCGGCTCTCTTTCCCTTTCAATCCCTATCTTCCCTCTGACTTCTTCCCTCCTTAGTTGATGTTTTTCAACTTAAAGTCTCTGTTTAGTTGTTAGTAATTAACTGATATCCGTAAGGTATATGAATGTTCTATTTAAGATAAGAATGATCAAGTTCTACATAACACACTTTAAAACATTTTTACACCGGAAAGGATACTTGACAAATGTCTCCACAACTACAGGCAGATCAATGCTTAGAAAGTTAAAACGTGGGATAAAACTGGTGATGCTCACTGAAAGAAAAAAAAGGAATAATGCATATTATTCATATAGATAAACAACATTATAAATTTTACCGTATAATAAAAATTGGGCTAGCCCAGTGGTCAGCAAACTCATTAGTCAACAGAGTCAAACAGCAACAGTACAACGATTGAAATTTCTCTGGAGAGCCGAAAACCGACTTCTGCGCATGGGCCACGAAGTTTCAATCGCACTGTACGTGCGTGCCTGCACGTGGTATTTTGTGGAAGAGCCACACTCAAGGGTCCAAAGAGCCGCATGTGGCTTGAGAGCTGCAGTTTGCCGACCACTGGGCTAGCCTATTAAATTGGTTGAGAAAACCTTTTCCAAACATAAGTGGACAGGCTTTGTATCACATATAAAATCGATCAGTTATTCTAAGACAATACTAATCTAATAACAATACTGGAATACAGAAATCATGCCCCAATACATACTTATATTTTGAGGTGAGAATAAGATAAAGTTAACTATATACCAAATATGAATACCAATATAGAGACTGATTTAATAAATACAGAATTTACATCAAGAGTCCTTACCCTTTCAAAGAGGCATAATCTTAAAGTTACATTCACTACAACTATTAGTCACTTAACCTTGTGGGTCTCGGCTTTTTTCTTTTTCTTTCTTTTTTTAAAATTTATTTTATTATATATTTTATTGATATCTTACAGAGAGGAAGGAAGAGAGATAGAGAGCTAGAAACATCGATGAGAGAGAAACATCGATCAGCTGCCTCTTGCACACCCCCCACTGGCGATGTGCCCGCAACCAAGGTACATGCCCTTGACCGGAATTGAACCCGGGACCTTTCAGTCCGCAGGCCGACGTTTTATCCACTGAGCCAAACCAGTTCCAGCATTGGATAAAATTTAATAAACTTTCACAGAAGAGCTAAGAGAAAGTTCTATGGCTTGGGCATAAGTGCAAGAGAAGGAAAGGTGTATTACACTCCAAAGGCAGAGAGGGGATTCAGCTCCATCTTGCTTTTATAAATTCAGACTCTTTTCTTACTGCCTAAATTTTATTTAATACTTAAGTTAGCAACACCTGAAACTAATATAAAGTTGTATGCCAACTGTCACTGATAATTCTTTAAAATTAAAAAGAACAAGTTAACAAGACTTTCAAGTGAGCAAATTTATAACAAAAACGAATGCAATATGGCATCTTAATGATTTTCTGAGGATCTGCCACCATAATACTCACCTGTGTAGTGCAGGTGCAAAGGATGTCCTACATACAACATATCGATCTGAGGTGGGTGTTTCACTTTTATTAAGCGGGTGTGAGTTTCCAAAGAAGGGATTATGCAGAAACTTGAACTTGAGCCTTTTTTACAGTCTTTATTGGTTCTACAAACTTGGGTGGCTTCAACTGCTTTCCGGGCAGGTAGACATGTATGCTGCGGATAAAATATTAATTAGTCAATACTCAAAATGATTTATTAAAAGAAAATCACCAAGTTACAAGTCCTTCAATATCTTTTTTTTAAAAAAATATATATATATTTTATTGATTTTTTACAGAGAGGAAGAGGGAGGGATAGAGTTAGAAACATCGATGAGAGAGTCATCGATCAGCTGCCTCTTGCACACCCACTACTGGGGATGTGCCTGCAACTACGGTACATGCCCTTGACCGGAATTGAACCTGGGACCCTTGAGTCCGCAGGCCGATGCTCTATCCACTTAGCCAAACCGGTTTCGGTGTCCTTCAATATCTTTAATGGCACCTAGCATATCAGGAAAGAATTTCATGTAAAAAAAATGCCCTTTGTGTGCACCTACTATAAATCAGATTCAAGTGTTTTACTTTGTCCAAATAAGAGATTACCACTATTCATTTTTAAAGATTCTCAGATGAAATGTGACACATGAAGTGCAGAAATTTTAATAAAATGATACAAAGTAAAAGGGAGAGAAGTTCTCATGGATTCCATTTTAGCTCTATCTGCTTAATATATAATAATTCTATCAGACAAACAGGACAGCTTCAGAGACAACTTACCAGACGCTTATTAAAATTATTTCTGTAGGAAAAGCACACATCGGTGAGGCTTTGGTTGTTACAGCATTCGATTGAACCATCTAGCCGTTTGTATGCTGAAGAGAAACAGCTTATTAGAATCTATTATGTAGAATTACATTTCTAATAAAAATTTTGTTTTCAAGACAACAACAGTAAGATGCATATGAATTCAGAAACAACTGGATGCTTGATGGCTACTCACTGCAGAGTTTGATTTTATATTACAAAAAGATAGATATTCAATTTGGGAATCAAGAAGCAGCACTTACCCTAGGTTAGCTCTCTTCATATACACTGACCCACTCGTGAAGCTGGAGCTCCAGTCTCAGTGGGCTTTCTAACTCCAGCTGGTCAGCACAAGCGTTTAATGAGCGCCTGATCCAGTATCGCTAGAGCTCTGCACAGTTGTTAGCAAACAAAATGGGCGAAAGGATGCCCGAGAGACTCTCACCCCTAAGGAAATCACTGTTATATCACACTAGATGCCCCCTGCAGGAAGATTCCTGCAATAGGGCTTCCTGCTATGGTCTCAGCTGCCTGGCCTGCTTCCCTCCCTTCTCCCCGGCCCCGCTTGCTTGCTTCTCCTGCAGCGCTTGGCTTCTTTCTAAGCTGTCTTCAGTCTTCTCTCTGGCCTGGACATGCAAATTAACCGCCATCTTGTTTGGGTTAATTTGCATGCTCACACTGATTGGCTGGTGGATGTGGCTTATGGGTGCAGCAAAGGTATGGTCAATTAGCATTTTTCTCTTTTATTAGGGTAGATACCTATCTCACCTCCACGCTTACCTTGGGGCTTTCCTTCCGGAACCAGGGCAGCCCAATCTGACCCCACAGATGTGTGCACATTTGCCTGCACACCGATAATCCAGTTACCATTTTTGAACGATAACAGAAACTATTTCCCACTATTCATTTATTGTTTTAAAGTTCTTTAGTACACTGCTTCACTGGTATCTGGGGCTGAATAAGGAAGCTAAACGGATGCAGGTGGTATAAAAAATGATTTCCATGTATTTATTTTGGAAGGTTCTCGGCATTCAACACATCAAACTTGTAAAGCATAAATTGATGTATGGGAAGGACCGATGAAATTTAGAATCTTATATTCATACAGCCATATAACCAAATGGGCTGAGGAAGACATTTAAGAACAAAGTTACTATAGTACTGCAAAAAAAAAGTGTGCTTTCCAGTACAAAAAGAAAAAAGAAAAAAAAAGAGGTTTTCTATTACAAGAGTGTCTTCAGGAACATTCTGGCATGAAAATGTTAGTTGATATACAATGTGATTTTATAAGGACATTGTATTTCAGCCAAAGGTTTTTGTTTGTTTTTAAATCGTGTTTTTTTTTGTTTTTTAACTAGATTATTTAAGAATGACATCTTGTACTGGCCACACTGGATCTTCCCCAGCCACTGCTGCTCTCTCCTTGGCCAACACAAAGTACAGAACAAAACCGGGGAAGCAAACTAACCAACGCATCTACTTCTCTGCAATGGCTGGCGGCATGGGTAGTTTTGTTTTCTTAATCATAACTTAATAGGTATTTAAATCTGGGGGGACAAATCATATTTAAAATATGAAAGCAAACTGTGAATGTGTAACACCACTGACAAACCCGTGCCTCCAGTCACTCATCAGCACAATGATAAAGTATAAGGCAAAAAGTTATTAGAATTAAAAAAATATATATACAAGCTGTAAAACCCTCGGTGTTCATTTTGGTCAATTGCCAAGTCCCACCAATATTTACCTCCTAATCATTTTTCTATCACCATCTGTTCGCACGTGAGTGTATACTCCAATTCCTTCTCACCTAGGTCGCATTTGCACACCTGTCCTACATATGGAATGTTTCAAATTAACCTGCCAAGATAGAACTCCAAGACTATGACTCTTCTAACGGAACATTTCCAGACACTCTACACTGCTCCCAAATAAAGTCTAAGTTTCATAGCCTAAAACTTAGACTTCCATTATTTATCATCTTATCCCATACTATTCTCTTACTGAACCAAATTCCTAGCAGATCCTTGAGTACCTTCTAGTCTTATGGTGCCACGGTTCATTTCTAGCTTGGCCTCCTGAAATTAAACTCACTGCTGACGACCAACTCGGGATTGCTGCGATGAATTTTGTCCTTCTCAGTTGAGACTGACCACCAATGCTCCCACAACTCCCAATGCTTCTGGTCATTACTTACATTTAACCTTGTACTATAATAATATAGGCAGACTGTTTTTTTCACTAGAAGCTCCTTGAGAAAAGGTTCCTCAGTATCATATATACGATAGGTAAGTGAATATGCATCAAACAAATGATGATCTATACCTGTGGTTGGCAAACTGTGGTTCTCGAACCACATGCGGCTCTTTGGCCCCTTGAGTGTGGCTCTTCCACAAAATACCATGGCCTCCTCCCAGTGATACCAACAACAATCAAGACTTAACTACAATAAGGCTGTACACAGTCCACAAAGGGGTGCACTAAGAGTGCCCACGTCAGGTAACTGGGAGGCTGACCCACTGAACCATATAGGACACCTTAACACACAAAGCCACCCTACCAACTCAGGGAAGCAGCAAAAATGCCAAGACAAGGAAACAGATCACAAACGAAAGAAATGGAGGACAAAAAGCGACTGGATATAGAGTTCAAAACCACGGTTATAAGGTTTTTTAAGAATTTCGTAGAAAAGGATGATAAAATAAACAAGACCTATGTGATATGAAACAAGAAATAATAAATGATCAACTAGAAATAAAGAATACATTGTCTGAAATAAAAAATATTATACAGAGTCCTAAAAACAGAATGGAAGATTGCAAGAATCAAGTCAAAGATTTGGAACACAAAGAGCCAGAGGACACTCCTCTGCAGATGCAAGAAGACAAGAGAATCCAGAAAGTTGAAGGTAGTGTAAGAAACCTCTGGGACAACTTCAAGCGAACCAACATCAGAATTATGGGGGTCCCAGAAGATGACAGAGAGCAAGATACCGAAAACATATTGAAAGAAATAGTGATAGAAAACTTCCCCCACCTGGTGAAAGAAATAGACTTACAAGTCCAGGAAGTGCACAGAACCCCAAACAAAAGGAATCCAAAGAGGACCACACCAAGACACATCATAATTAAAATGCCAAGAACAAAAGACAAAGAGAGAATATAATTTTAAAAGCAGCAAGAGAAAAGCAGGTAGTTACCTGTAAATGAGCACCCATATGACTGTCAGCTGATTTCTCAACGAAAACCATGCAGGCCAGATGGGAATGGCAAGAAATATTCAAGGTGATGAATAATAAGAACCTATAGCCAAAAATACTCTACCCAGCAAAGCTATCACTCAGAATCGAAGGCCAGATAAAAAGCTTCACAAATAAATTTACGCTAAAGGAGTTCATCACCGCCAAGCCAGAATTATATGAATTGCTGAAAGGGGTTCTTTAGGAAGAGGAAGAAAATAAAGATAAAAATTATGAACAACAAATACGTAACTATCAACAAGTGAATCTAAAAAACAAGGGAAGTAAAAAACATGATGAACAATATTAACTGTTGAATATAATAGAATCAGAGGTATGGAAGGGGAGTGGACTGACGATTCACAGGGAAAAGGGGATTGGGGGGTGCAGGAAGAGACTGAACATAAACTGTGCACCTATGGATGAGGACATTGGGGGATAGGGAAAGGGCAGAGGGTGGGAGGGGAACCTGGTGGAGGGGAGCAATGGAGGGGGAAAAAATGAGGAACATTTGTAATAATATGAACAATGAAGATTTATTTTTAAAAAAACCAAAAACAAGCAAACAAAAAAACAACAAAATATCATGGCCCAGGCGAGTCTATTTTGAAGTGGCATTAGAAGAAGTTTAAGTTTAAAAAATTTGGCTCTCAAAAGAAATTTCAATACTGTTGATATCTGGCTCTGTTGACTAATGAGTTTGCCGACCACTGTTCTGTATCACTTGTCTTTGCTAGTAATTATTTTTAAAAATTGACATCTGATGCTTGATCACTAACTTTCCTTAGAGGATTGTACACACTCTAGAATGAAAGTCAAGAATTTGGTATTACTACAGAATGTATTGATAAAGCATGTGTGATAACCCAAATGCTTAAAGGGGGCAAACAAATTCTATATAATAAAAGCCCAGCAATCAAAGGCAGAACAACCAGAACAACGGGTCGACCAGTTGCTATGGCGCACACTGATCACCAGGGACCAGATACTCAATGCAGGAGCTGCCCCCTGGTGGTCAGTGCGCTACCACAGTGGGAGCACTGCTCCCCTGACCAGGATGAGTGGCTGCTCCTGCTGCTAACCTCAGGCCGACAGGCAGGAACCTGGGCTGCTGTGATCATTGTGTCCTTGCCCCAGGTTCCTCCTCCTCCTCCTCCTCGTTCCCTGCCGCCTCTGGGCTTGTAGAGCTGACTCTGAAGGCTGGGAGGTGCGTCCGTGGCCACCGCAGGACTGAGGCCTACTCCACCGCCTCTCAGTGCTATTGTCCCCGGCCCAGCTCTGACCAGGTGCCCTGGAGAGGTGAGTGCTCTGGCCCCACAGAAGATGGCGGACTAGGGAGCAGCCACTCAGAGGGCGGGTCCGCAGCTGCTAGGCTGACCTGGACGATGCCACAGCGGGCTGGTCCCCGCAGGCCACACCCCCACCGGTGCAGGAATCCCAGGCATCGGGCCTCTAGTATCAAATAAATTAAGTGTATAGTGGAAAAAGTAGCAAGATGAATTAGAAAAAAAAAATACTATTCTAAGGGGTTAGTAGCAAGGCCACTCAACTTAAGGCCCAGATTTGATAGTTCCTCCATTTTATTCCAAGAGGACTCAGAAATCGGGACCTTCATGTGAACCCTCTTGAATTTTAAATATTAGCAGCTGCGTAAAATTTTAAAAAATACATTGCAAGCCAACCCAAATACATCTGCCAGGGCTGGGTTTGGCCTCTAAATAGTCTACCACTCATTTTCAACCTCTGCGTAATGACGGCTTCTTATGGTGATTTTTCCAACCAAAACATGAATCCATGGCTGTGGCTACTCGGACAAGATTAAGTATCTCTCGACACGCAGGGTTTTCCATTAAAAAGTTAAATATTTTGTTACCAGGTAAGAAAGTAAACTTGATATTTGCATTTATCAATTTTTTAAAAGTTGTGGGTCTAAAACATCTTATTTTAGAATCTTTTCTACTGGGTCATAGTAAAGAACAGTTGCTGAACCAATTTCTGGAACTCAATTCTTAACCCATAAAGCAGAGACGCCATGAAAAACTTTCACAGTAAGGTACTTCTATGAATCATGA